>JAWPHD010003904.1:0-202412 GCA_037043455.1 Cyrtodaria siliqua | reverse complement strand
TCAAATATGTCAAATAGGCCAGCCATATTCAAATGTTTGTTTAAGTGTGTATAGTAAACGTCGCGCAATATCCAAACTAAGTAGATGTTAAAGTCAAACGGAAAGTGCAAGTATCAACAGAAGCCAGCCATTCAAAACATGTACAACAACAACTGCATAATACATAATACAAGGCGGAATGTGTTTTACATATTATAGAAACTTGAAAATGAAACAAAGAGAGCTGAAGAAGAAAAAAGAACGAAAAGAGGAAAGAACAACAAAAGGGGAATGATATTTTTTTTTAGAACAAGATGAAAAAGGAGAGGACGAAGAAAAAAAAGAAGACGAAAAAGGTTTTAAGTTAAACGAAGAAGAGTTGGGGGAGACGAGGCATAGGGAACCCGAAAGACGAACTAGAATTGCAGGTATGTGGAGATATACTATAAACGAAACGTTTCCATATTCTTATAGTGGCTTTTATATCAGATAGATGGTTCTATAACAACTTTAAATAACTTTAATGTTCAAAACAACGGATTTCCATATGGGAAATATCTCTATCCAAAATCTTAATTTTGCACATTTTAACAGGCTGTATTCTAATTATACACATACATATATTGCATATTATAATCACCTAAAGGATCATTGACTAATGTAACATCTACATAAGTATTACCTATTTTCCTTTTTTCTCAAAACAAAATGGACACCAGTATATTTTTTTTATTACAAAACATAAAAGTTCAGCTTATTGAATAGAACATACATACTTTATATACCTTTGTAGACGATTTGATTGTGATGATGCGTACAAATATGCAGAATATACCTCAAGACTGTTTTGATCGTATAAGAATGTCAACTATGCAAGTCATTTTCAAAAGTTTGTATAAATGTTAGAATGAACAGAAAGTGCAGCATCCACAGAACTCAGCCATTCAAAACAATTACAACAACGGCTACACAATACATACACATAGTGCAAGACAAAATTTGTTTTAAACATTACAGAAAATTGAAAAAGAAACAAAAAGAGCTGAGGAAAAAAAAGAACGAAAAAGAGAAAGACCAACTAATGAGGACTGAAGAAGCAATTTTAGGAGCAGACGAAGTTGAGGGCAAAGCCGAAGAAAAAGAAGATTTAAATATTAGTGACGAAGAGTTGGGAAGACTAGAGATATACCGACAAAGAAGACAGCAAGAATTGCAGGTAGGTGGAGTTACAAAACTAATAGGGGTTATGAACACGACTTATTATTATTATGAACTTTAGGGTTAACTGTATTGACATTTTGAATTTTGCGACAGTATATTAGTCGTTTAAATGGTCGGAAATGTGTTTATATATAAAGTGCTCAACACTATTAAACATCAACTGATTTGTTTCACAAATTCTAGAAAATTAAAAAGGAAAGAGGAGAAAGACATGATGAAGACAATCAACCCTTACGAAAGGAACAACGAACGAAATTGACGCAATCAATATAGAAGAAGAAAAAGAAGAAGAAGATGTTTTGCCGATAACTGAGGATCAGTACTGGAGACTGCATCAAAAGGGACAGAAAGAAATGCAAAACCAACAAGAATTACAGGTAGGTAGAGCTAAAAACTTACCTTTTAATATTATGAGTGCTTATAGAGTATAAAGAAGCAGAAAGGTGTAAATGTGTCTAACAATATTGAAACCTAAATGCAATTGGATTTATCTTAACATCCAAAACCGTTTTAAACCAAGACTCTTTCCATGTGTATTAGTGAAAATTAAATCGAAAACAGTTTTGTGAGCACTTTATTGTATCCCACAATACGGTATGTGAAATAATATAACCAGTACCAAAATCTAAATTATTCAAATGGTACACTTCAACACACAATGTATTGCATGTTATGCATGTTATATACACCTATCAGCATAATATTTCCCTAGAAGAAAACATCAATATGTCATTGACTGATTTTTGTTCATTTGTTCATTTTGTTCTTTTTTTTCCATAAAAATGGACATAAGTAGTTTTAGTGTTTCAGAAAATAAAAATTTAGCTGATTGAACGCACAAACATATAATACCTTTGCAGACGATTGATGTGACGATGCGTACACATGTGCAAAACATACCTCAAGTCTGTTGTGCTTTCAAATATGTCAAATAGGCCAGTCATATTCAAATGTTTGTTTAAGTGTGTATAGTAAACGTCGCGCAATATCCAAACTAAGTAGATGTTAAAGTCAAACGGAAAAGTGCAGTATCAACAGAAGCCAGCCATTCAAAACATGTACAACAACAACTGCATAATACATAATACAAGGCGGAATGTGTTTTACATATTATAGAAACTTGAAAATGAAACAAAGAGAGCTGAAGACGAAAAAGAACGAAAAGAGAAAGAACAACAAAAGGGGAATGAAATTATTTTTTGTAGAACAAGATGAAAAAGGAGAGGACGAAGAAAAAAAAGAATGACGAAAAAGGTTTTAAGTTAAACGAAGAAGAGTTGGGGGAGACGAGACATAGGAAACCCGAAAGACGAACAAGAATTGCAGGTATGTGGAGATATACTAATAAACGAAACGTTTCCATATTCTTATAGTGGCTTTTATATCAGATAGAGGTTCTATAACAACTTTAAATAACTTTAAAGTTCAAAACAACGGATTTCCATAAGGGAAATATCTCTATCCAAAACCTTAATTTTGCACATTTTTACAGGCTGTATTCTTATTATACACATACATATATTGAATAGTATAATCACCTATAAGGATCATGTAATGTAACATCTACATAAGTATTACCTATTTTCCATTTTTTCTCAAAACAAAATGGACACCAGTATTGTTTTTTATTACAAAACATAAACGTTCAGCTTATTGAATAGAAACATACATACTTTATATACCTTTGTAGACGATTTGATTGTGATAATGCGTACAAATATGCAGAATATACCTCAAGACTGTTTTGTTCCTATAAGAATGTCAACTATGCAAGTCATTTTCAAAAGTTTGTATAAATGTTAGAATGAACAGAAAGTGCAGCATCCACAGAACTCAGCCATTCAAAACAATTACAACAACGGCTACACAATACATACACATAGTGCAAGACAAAATTTGTTTTAAACATTATAAAAAATTTAAAAAGAAACAAAAAGAGCTGAGGAAAAAAAAGAACGAAAAGAGAAAGACCAACTAATGAGGACTGAAGAAGCAATTTTAGGAACAGACGAAGTTGAGGGCAAAGCCGAAGAAAAAGAAGATTTAAATATTAGTGACGAAGAGTTGGGAAGACTAGAGATATACCGACAAAGAAGACAGCAAGAATTGCAGGTAGGTGGAGTTACAAAACTAATAGGGGTTATGAACACGACTTATTATTATTATGACTTTAGGGTTAACTGTATTGACATTTTGAATTTTGCGACAGTATATTAGTCGTTTAATGGTCGGAAATGTGTTTATATATAAAGTGCTCAACACTATTAAACATCAACTGATTTGTTTCACAAATTCTAGAAAATTAAAAAGGAAAGAGGAGAAAGACATGATGAAGACAATCAACCCTTACGAAAGGAACAACGAACGAAAATTGACGCAATCAATATAGAAGAAGAAAAAGAAGAAGAAGATGTTTGCCGATAACTGAGGATCAGTACTGGAGACTGCATCAAAAGGGACAGAAAGAAATGCAAAACCAACAAGAATTACAGGTAGGTAGAGCTAAAAACTTATCTTTTAATATTATGAGTGCTTATAGAGTATAAAGAAGCAGAAAGGTGTAAATGTGTCTAACAATATTGAAACCTAAATGCAATTGGATTTATCTTGTAATGCAAGAAAAGTTTATTTTACTAAAAAGAAAAAGAGCTGAGGAAGACATTAAACGACTTGACGAAATGTGTAATTGTCGTATAATTGTGACTGTTTATAGAGTTTAAATGGCACTCTAATGCTTTAACATCCAAAACCGTTTTAAACCAAGACTCTTTCCATGTGTATTAGTGAAAATTAAATCGAAAACAGTTTTGTGAGCACTTTATTGTATCCCACAATACGGTATGTGAAATAATATAACTATAACCAAAATCTAAATTATTCAAATGGTACACTTCAACACACAATGTATTGCATGTTATGCATGTTATAGCCACCTATCAGCATAATATTTCCCTAGAAGAAAACATCAATATGTCATTGAAATGATTTTGTTCATTTGTTCATTTTGTTCTTTTTTTCATAAAAATGGACATAAGTAGTTTTAGTGTTTCAAAAAATAAAAGTTTAGCTTATTGAACACACAAACATATATACCTTTGCAGACGATTATTGTGACGATGCGTACATATGTGCAAAACTTACCTCAAGTCTGTTGTGTCTCTTTAAATATGTCAAATAGGCCAGTCATATTCAAATGTTTGTTTAAGTGTGTATAGTAAACGTCGCGCAATATCCAAACTAAGTAGATGTTAAAGTCAAACGGAAAGTGCAGTATCAACAGAAGCCAGCCATTCAAAACATGTACAACAACAACTGCATAATACATAATACAAGGCGGAATGTGTTTTACATATTATAGAAACTTGAAAATGAAACAAAGAGAGCTGAAGAAGAAAAAGAACGAAAAGAGAAAGAACAACAAAAGGGGACAGAAAAAGAAAATTTAGAACAAGATGAAAAAGGAGAGGACGAAGAAAAAAAAGAAGAAGAAAAAGGTTTTAAGTTGAACGAAGAAGAGTTGGGGAGACGAGACATAGGGAACCAGAAAAACGAAAAAGAATTGCAGGTATGTGGAGATATACTAATAAACGAAACGTTTCCATATTCTTATAGTGGCTTTTATATCAGATAGAGGTTCTATATGCACTTTAAATAACTTAAAGTTCAAAACAACGGATTTCCATAAGGGAAATATCTCTATCCAAAATCTTAATTTTGCACATTTTACAGGCTGTATTCTTATTATACACATACATATATTGCATATTATATTCACCTATAAGGATCATGTAATGTAATATCTACATAAGTATTACCTATTTTCCTTTTTTCTCAAAACAAAATGGACACCAGTAGTTTTTTATTTCAAACATAAACTTTCAGCTTATTGAAAAAACATACATACTTTTAAGTTTATATACCTTTGTAGACGATTGGATTGTGATGATGCATACAAATATGCAGAATATACCTCAAGACTGTTTTGTTCCTATAAGAATGTCAACTATGGCATGCAAGTCATTTTCAAAAGTTTGTATAAATGTCAGAATGAACAGAATTACAACAACGGCTACACAATACATACACATAATGCAAGACAAAATGTGTTTTAAATATTACAGAAAATTGAAAAAGAAACAAAAAGAGCTGAGGAAGAAAAAGAACGAAAAGAGAAAGACGCTGAAGAAGCCATATTAGGAACAGACGAAGTTGAGGGCAAAGCCGAAGAAGAAGAAGATTTAATTATTAGTGGCAAAGTGTCAGGAAGACTAGAGATAGCCCGACACACAATACTGCAAGAACTGCAGGTAGGTGGAGTTTCACAACTAATAGGGGTTATGAACAAACATGACCTTATTATTAATATGACTTTAGGGTTAACTGTATTGAAATTTTTGAATTTTTACGATAGTGTATTAGTCGTTTAATGGTCGCAAATGTGTTTGCGGACGCGTAAGTGGAGCCGTTAAACATGATTTGCTGCCATTAAATGACTGCTATATTGTCGCAGGTCAATATTTCAATACTTGTTAACCCGTTTCAAACGTATTTCAGTGTTTGGGACAGTTTTACTCATAAACACTGTCAAATAAAACTAAATGACGTCACGTTTTTGACGGTTTAACGGCACATAACTGGATTTGCGACGAGTTATGCACTGTTTAAAAGCCGCACATTGCTGAAAGTTATTTAGTCGGATTGCTCGATTTTTAAAAGTGTGACACTTAAATCAGATATATATTCTATTGGCACAATAACTAACTTAAATTTAAAACAAATATGATTTTCGTAAGGGACATAACTCAAGCCAAATTCTAAATTATGCAAATTGTACACGTTTAATTGTTATATTACACACAGTGCATTATATCTACATATTACAGGCATGTGTCAACATAAATGATTGATGTAAGCGTAACTAAGGAGAAATCATGAATATGAGGGACGCTAGTGATTAGTAAAACTACGACAGTTTGTTTTGAATCTCAGCTTATTGAATGGAACAAAAGCGTATGCATGTGTTGCCGTTTAGTTCGTTTTTGATGCAGATAAATGTGTTCAACATGTTAAACATAAATCAAGTCTGCCTTGTGTCACAATCTAAAATGTTAAAGATACAAGTCATTTGCACTAAGGGCAAACATGTAAATATTGTTTTCTTTCGTTTCAATCCTATTAACTTTGTACTATTTATATATGCATGTTATATAATATGGAAACAAAATAAGTAAATAGAAAACTAAAAAGCTGATTATAAAGGAAACAAGGGTTAAACATTCACAGGATTGAAAAACAAAGTATGCTTCTCGTATACGGCTTTAAATTTCATTCTCATCCAGATTGAAAGCATACAAATGTCACTTTCTCTCAAATGTTAAGTAGTAAAACGTTATCTCGGACTCAGGAACAGACATGCTTGGGCATATGTTTTACCTTTGCAGTTAATGTAAGTGTATAAATATTGATTTTTAGTTTTATATCTGCTTTTGATGACTGGGTCAGTGCATTCGAATGCGTGTTTTATTTAAGTTTGTAAGTGGTAACTCCCCGACACCGGAGGTGAAAGAGACGGACGCCGGTATCGGTCCTCCTCAGCAACAGCATGTGGATGAATATACATCGAGGTCAGTATTACCTAATGCGTTTAAATGATAACGTATGGTTTATTATAGTTTTACTATAATGTGTAACGTGTATCTGAGACATGTGAGCCGCAACACACGAAAACGTCCCTTCGGACGTTTAGATGATAACGTCATAAAGTATCAATTTATGACGTCGGCCAGTAATTATTAATTTCTAATCAAATTTCTCGTCACTCGTGTTTTACCTAACTATTATATAATAGGGATATGCTTGCTTAATATAAATAGTTGATGCTATGGAAAATGGTAATTATTCATGTTTTTTGTTGTTAATAAATCAACGACGTCGTCCACAACAACGACGTCAACGTCAAAATTAATGGTGAGTACAATCTTCAATTTTCAAATTGAGATAAAATCATTTTTATTTAAGATATCAACAAAAAATAAAGAGATTTATAAAGAGAAAATCACCGTGTTTCATAAACATCAAAAAACATAAAATGTCAAAATTTTGTCTAAAGGGTCGTTTTCGCGTGTTTCGGCTCATGTATATTTCTAATTGATCTGTATTGCCTACCACTTAATTTTGCGCTATTTTTCAATTTTTTACCACGTTACATGGTGCGTTATCATCCATTTTCTGCCGTTCGATCACAGATATGCATATTTTCTTCTGCAACAATGAATAAATTATGATTTAAAATATACCCTACTGACCTGTATGCTCGTCATCATGTATCAAATGTCAAGGACTGATTGAGGGTCTGTACAAAATACCCGGATTGTTTATTTCGACCAACATGAAGTGAATGGCTTCCTGTCGTCTGATTCTTCAGTGGAATTGTTCAAGTACAGTTAATACAATAAGCCCATGTCAAACCATGGAAAACCATTCACTAGTAACACCATGTTTATTAAAACGTGCTATCAATGTGTTAAGATGTAATTTATCACAATATCAATTCAGTGTAAAGGATGAGAACTAAACAGATTCGGGTTTCGTATGTGTCGTGCTCGGCCGTTTCCAAAGGTCCATTATCATACTTTTTTATAGCACAGTGGCGTTGCTTGTGCAGTGTGGCGGCAGTAAAACGTCTCCCCGCGCTTGCAATCAGTACTGTTATTCATTCGATCTTTGGAGATCGCTGAGCCCGATACATATTTAGTTATCGGTGGTACATTTTCAATTTCTTTTGTTTTCTTACTTAATTTTTGATTCGGTGGTTCCACTACTCCGGCCTATAAAAGGCTCTGGGTATTGTTTAACCACTTATAGGATATGTTGTCTGCTTTTTAATTTAGTCTTTTGGCTGTTACTTGTGATACGAAGGCTTCATAACCGCTGCTCCCAACTAAATTCCATTATGTTTATTTCGCTCTTCGGGGCATTTAATTTTATAAGATACTGGGACCATACGCCGTACGACATGGGGAAGCATATAACTTTTATTGATTTTATGAATATTGAGTTCTGCTCAACCCGGGGCTAGAGGGCGTGAGCGGTAGCTAGCATATTTCACTACCGCTCATGAACAGTCTCAATCAAACCGAGACTGCAATATTTCGTATGTGTCGTGCTCGGCCGTTTCCAAAGGTCCATTATCATACTTTTTTTATTCAATACACTTTGAAATAAAATGACCCACTGTTGGCATAATAGTGACCCCAGTATCATGGGCCATTCATGGCACATATTCAGTTCAGTACTATAGTTCTTATGAGGGATTTTTTTTATTGTTCTGCCTATATTTCTTTATATTTTACATGATTTTTTTTTTACATCAAACACCATTCCAAAACCTTTCCTGATATTGTATTTTAATTCTATAAGGTATATAAATGGACACTGGATCCACACAAAATGCTACATGCTAGAGTAGTTAATATACTATGGAAAAATTCATGGGCGGATCCTAAAACCTGGCCAAGTATTCGGGTTTCGTATGTGTCGTGCTCGGCCTATTTACACCTGCCGTAAAAAGACCTACGCCCACCCAACTCTAAATGTTTTTTTGGAGGGGTTTTCTGCTTGTTAACCCAAAAACTCCCCCATAAAAAATGGCACACAAGTTGTTGTTTTTTGTGTTTTTTTGCTTGTCAATCCATTTTTAGAAAACAAATTCCTGGATCCGCCCCTGAAATTGTTATATAGATATCATTAGTGAGTTCTTACAAGGCGGGTACTTATATTGCCAACGCTATTGCAGTTGTGATGTCGCATACTTTGCTTCTACGATTATTTATTCTTGCCATTGTTACTTGTTTTGAATGCTGGTTTTTGGTTGGCAGAGTTCTGTGAATGCTACATTATTGTACCTGCTTTTACGCAACGAGGTTACCTACAATGCAACTAGGTGTTTATGTATTTATACACGTATATAGTCGTATATCCCAGCCCACGTTTTTCATATTTTGTATATAGAGATATACGGGGAAAACTGTAAACCAAGAACTGAAACACTGTACATTTTGTTAGAAATTATCTTTATATCCTGTATTATATTCTTTTTGTTTTAGATATGTCTCTGACTTTGAACACATTCAAGTACTCGGTAAAGGCGGCTTTGGTATCGTGTTTGAAGCCAAGAAAATAGTGGATGACTGCCATTATGCTATTAAGAGAATATACTTGCCTAACAGGTTAGAACAACTACGAGTTTAATTAGGCAGATATTGGAAGTTACCAAGCAATGAGAAAAATGTTGGTGAAGGCACCACAATACGTCTATTAATATATGTAGCAAGTTTCGTTTACGGAAATTGTGACTGATCTACGTACAGACCGATTGATTATGGATTTTACTTCGTCTCAATAGTTAATAAATACTCAAAAGGGGATTCCTTGGAAGCAACAAACACAAACAAGAGATAAAAGTAGCAAACTAAGTTTTATTGAGTCTGTTCATGAAAGGTAATGCAGAGTGCAACACCTCTCTCGCCTCAAGTAATCTTTATTTACATATATTCATTATCGAAACGCTCGGGTATTTATGGAAGTTGTAACTGGCAGAGAAAATAGAGAAAATCCTAATACATCATGCAGATTTGAACATTTTGTGAAGAGAAACAAACAGCATGTATTAACAAATATTTTGTTTGAATGTTGTAATAAAATTGTGAAGCTCGTTTGAAACTTCTTGGTTAAGTTGGTATTTCCGTAATTCGTGCAATGTAAACTTTTCCAAATCCCAAATAAATTAAACTTACGGTTCGTTATTGAATTTGTCATTTCATTTTAAGTATCAATGGATGAGAAAAAATAAACTTTGTAATAGTAATAAAATTGACCTAGTATTATAGCTAGCTAGGTCGTTATATTTATTATGTTATGGCGTAATAGCACTCGTCTTGCCTGCCAATTATATTGCTTGTAAATGTCATACATATGTAGTGAAGACACATTCATACTGGTTCTCATTAAATATGTTGTTCACTAGAAAAAATAAAACTCTGGGCATGTAGGTAACTTTTGCCTAGCATAACGTTTGCTCAAGTTATGAAACTACTTTATTATTCTAGTGAGGAGTCTAAGAAGAAGGTTATGCGTGAAGTAAAGGCCTTGGCGAAACTGGACCATGTTTGTATCGTGCGATATAACAATGCGTGGATAGAGTCACCACCTCAAGGATGGCAGGAAGAGTGGGATAAACAAAAAGAACTAAGGTGCTTCTTTTCTTTTGTAAATGTTAGATTAGATCAGCATTACTTTTGTTTCATATTAATTCAGTTAAATGTAGATTTCTTAAAATGCAGTACTTAAATTAAACAGGTTACTATGAAAGACAACTGTTCAGCAGCGTATACAGTGTAGTGTTAAGAATAGTCGGTCAGGTGTGAGTATATGGATGAGCTTTTGGGATGGCTCTTTGTCCGTCGTCCGTTCGTCCATCCGTTGCACGTCGTCGTCCGCCCGTACGTTTTTGTTGTTTTTTATCATTTCATTTTCCATTTGGTCTTTACCAACCTTTAATAGGGTCTTCAATTAAAGCTCGGATAAGTTCGAAAACCAGCTAGATTGGAATAGTTGTTGACCCATTTACAGTCCACCACTATGCTTTCCTTTTTGACTGTGCGATGACATGACAGATTGTGGACCCTATGGTGACGTCTACCTAAATCCTAGGAGGATTGTAACGTTTCATGTTTATCTCCAATCCTGTCTTGACCTTTACGGTGTATTCTCTTGTTGCTCTGCCTTCTGCCAAGACAATGAGTTCTCGTTTTGTGGCTTTCTATGCTTTTTTTTTATATTCATATATACATAATCATCTTATCATCTTTGTGTTATATTTATAATGACCACTACTGCTGCCTACTTTGTTGGAGGATTTAGCCTAGCGGGGATTTTTTAATATCTCGTTTTGTTCAGGTAACAGTATGGTAAAAGTGAGGTTTGCTGCACCATAGAACCTGATTTAACCGTATCAAGGTGGAAGTCTTGAGTGGCAACCCTTTTATGTGCATGATGGAATATAATATAATTCTGCTCAGTAACTTTAACATTTAAAATCCACTCATGATGAACATAGAGGAAATGTTTATGGGCATACTATTTTGGCTAAGTTCAATAACCAGCCAGATCGCACATATCATGCCTGAGTGATTGACCTAAGATTTTTGAATATAGAAGATTGTTGCGGTTTTCGCTCAAAACCTTGAACATTTATACTCAATAGTATTGAAACCTGGGGTTAATGTTTATGGCAATAAAACTCGAGCAAGGTTGATAACCAGCCAGATCGCGCCTATCATGTCGGAGTTTTGACCCTACAATCTTTTATAATTGAAAAAAAAGCGGTTTCTGCTAAATAAGTAACATTTATAATCCAATCTTTATGAAAATTGGCGCGGTGGGGGTGTGGGGTGGGGAGTAGGGGGTAACGTTTATGGCAATACTATATTGGCCAAGTTAGCAATAACCAGCAATATTGTACCTATTATGCCGGAGTTATTGCCCTTCGATTTTTAAATAATGATGATGTTTTTGTTCAGTAATATTTATAATCCACTCACGATGAAACATGGGGACAATGTTCATGGCAATAATATCTCAGCCTATAACCAGCCAGATCGCAGAGAACCATGTCAGACTAGAAACAGCAGAGGTATGGCCCTTGAACAAGTTTTAAAAAGGCTAAAACTTTGATATGTTAACATTCTAGCACATTTTTTTGTTATTTAATCTACCAACCGTTTTTGTTTTTTCAAAATGTTATATCATGATAAAAGCTCGGATAAATTTCAAACCAGTCATATCGTTCTCACCCCAACCTTCCTCCATCCCCCAATCACCTCCAGCATTTCTTTTAAGATATTTTGTTATGACATTACCTCGGTCATTGAAGAAAGAGTATGGACAAACTTAAAAAATAGCCATGTCGGACTGGAAACTGCAGAGTTATGACCATTGAATTATTTAATCATTCATTTTAAATCTGATCTTTACCAATTTCTTCATAATGTTTATATACAACAAGTTCAGTAACCAGTCAAATTTGAGCAGGAACAACAGAGTCGTGACCCTTGATTTAGTTAAAAGAACTACGCCTTGCTTTACTAACACTCCTGGATCATTAGTATTTGTCATCTATACCAGACTGTTCAGGATGTTTATTTCATTAAAAGTACCAGCCATACCTAACCCCCTCCCTTCAGCCCCTCCCACCTTCTTTCTAGCCCCACACTCATCACACCGAGAGCCAAGTAAGCCAGTAGAGCTTGAACATGCCTTTTGGGGGCTATTGTTACTGATTACTTCAAGCTCTGCACTATCAATACTACATATAGTCTAACGTTCAATTTGTAGATGCAATTGTTCAACGATTTGTCTTTTAAATGTCGTTTTGAAGTTTTCCAGACAATTTGGAAACAACGGTTGACGTATCATCTTCAAACTTATTGGGCATCTTTTTTTTAGAGAATTAAGCCTCAAATAACAAGCGGTGGAACATACTTTTCTGAATTTACCTGTTTATCGTTGTAATTGTTTGTTTCTGTGCGTGTTTTGGTTGACTGTGGTCCCTGAATGCTACGTATCATGTTCGACTTGTATACCTACGTTCATGTGTAGAGCACATTGTGCGTTTCAAATCAACTATGGATTTTGATTTAAACGACATGTAAATCGTCTCTGTGTGTAAAAATATATTTTATATAATTATTTTCAGTGAATGTTCAACGTCGACATCAGAATATGACACTCACGCTGACAGAGCGTACAATAGTTCTCCAAGTTGTAGTTCTGAAAGAAAAGTTATAGAACCCCACAGAACGGCATCAAACGTAAACAAGTTACCAAAGAAACCTAGTCTCATGGATAACGTTGAGAAACCATTTGGAGAAAATAATTTTGAGTTTGATGAGTCTGAAAAAGATGGTAATGAATATATAACAGTTCAAAGTCAAACTAACAGCATGTATGATGAAGACTGGGATGAAGAAAGTAACGCAGTGGATGTTGAGTTCAAATTTAGTAATGAACATGTTTCAAAAGATGAAACTAAAACCAACAGCATCCCTATTACCTGCAGGCAACCAAAGTCGTACTTGTATATTCAGATGAAATTATGCAATCGAGGGTCGTTAAAAGATTGGTTGAGTTCAAACACTCTGGACAGGGACAAACATGTGGTACTGGATATATTTGACCAGATAGCTTGTGCAATAGAGTATGTGCATGAACAGGGGCTAATGCACAGAGATATAAAGGTAATTTCTTGCGACCATACGTCAAATGTTTTTTTAGATAATAAAATATTCATATTATCCCTTAATTGACTCTAATGTCAAGTGTAATATAGTACTCTGATTAAAACTGGTGAAATCTAATGAGTAAACCGACATATAACGAGAGTCATTGGATAACAGCGCGCTCGACTGTTGAGGCCTTGTCTATCTATTGGACAATTAAGTTGAAAAAATGGCATAATTCTGATAAATTACATTACAGAGTTATGGCATTTTCTATGCGAGTTCCTCTTATGCGAGTGAATATATTTGTAAAGTTTCACTGAATTCTGTCAAGCCGTTTCTGATATATATGTTTACTGAAAAAACATGTTAACCAATGCCGACGGAGACGCAGGGGCAGGAGGGAGTATGCTATATAAGTGACTTTATTTCTACTAATGTTATACAGCAAACTGGTTTATTGGGTTAAAGCTACTTGACTCCAAGACAAAATGCTCAAACTTTGGCTATGTAATTGTTATCGTGAGATAAGAAGCTTATCGAAATAAAATTTAACTTCGTTTTTGTGAAGCACGTTTACGAATCTCGACTTAGCGATCACAATACGTTAGTACGTCTGTCCGTCCGTCCGACCGATTTTCATTTGTGAATATCTTCATGATTTATTGCAGGATTTCCATCAAACGTCACTAGAATGTTTCCCACATGCATTTAATATCATGTGCAATATTTCGGATCGCTGTGACCTACTTTCGACGAAGTATATGTCACGTCTAGTTTCCGCTACGACATGCGTATTTTGCTGCTTTTTTGTAGGATTTTCACCAAACTCAACCAGAATGTTTATTACACATTACATGTATCTACAGATCACGTCTGGTCTCCGTTACGACATGTGTATATTGCTCTTTTCTTGCAGTATTTTCCCCAAACTCGACCAGAATGCTCCGTATATGCATCTAACATCATGTGCAAAATTTTGGGTCACTGTGACCTACTTCAAATGAAATATAGGTCACGACTGATCTCTGCTACGACATGCGTATCTTGCTCCTTTCTTGTAGGATTTTCGCCAAACTGCATCATAGTGTTCCTAATATTATTTAACTTCACATGCAAAATATCGGGTCACTGTGACCTACTTTCGATGACATATAGGTGAAGTCCGGTCTCCGATATAACCTGATCCCCTCACCGATAATAACATTCATTCAATTAAATATTAAGTATGTAAGAAACGAACATCTCCTGGGATTGACATGATTGTCTTGGTCAAATAAACAATCTGGAATACTTCACCATAGGAATCGACATGCAGGCCATTGCCTTCTAGTTCTAGTGCTGTAGTCGAGTTGAGAACTTTAATATTCGTAAATTTTGTATAATTAAAATATTACTCAATCAGGGCTACTTTGAAATCCCTTCGAAAAGTTGTATTTTTATAACCCTGAACCCCATTTAAATATATTTATGAAACGTGTTAGAAAGTTTATCGAAAAAAGTATTTGACCTATTGATTAATTAAGTTTTGGGTTAAATGTTTTTTTTGTATGTGTCATAATATTTGAAACAATATCATCAAATGCATCATTATGTTATATAAATTATTTTATCATTATTTGATTGTATTTCAGCCATCTAATATATTTCTCACTCCTAATGGAATGATAAAAATTGGAGACTTTGGTCTTGTGACAGCTCAACAAAATGAGGTATCGGACGACGAAGGAAACCCGGTAAAGAAACATACAGCCCAAGTGGGCACACAACTCTACATGAGTCCAGAACAGGTATCATTTGCAACTGAACATGTATAATTGATTGACACATCTCAGTACGTATTAGAATAAGAAGCCACTACCTTGTTTGGCTTTACTCTTGATAATATAGTCTATAAGTAACAATGTCTTATCAACAAAGTGAGCCTAAAATAAATGCCATCTAAAATGATAATATTTGATGAATTACTTCTCGCTTCTCTTATAAATAAGTGCCTCCGCAACTAAAATCGACCGGCATACATAGCCTAAAATGTGCTTAAAAGGGGAATGTTTTTTTAATCAATCAAAAAAGTATGCTTTTTGTCTGTAATCAGCGTTATGCATGCATTATAAGCATCAACAAACTAGATAGATCTGGGCAATGTTGTTGTTATTCCCCATACCGGAACTTGAAACAATTAATGCAGTAAAATAGAAGCAAAGTGGATAGGAAGCGTACCATTCATAAAACGCCGCCATCCACAACAGCCATCATCCTTCTTGAAATGTTCAATTGCAAAACGTGCCATTGGGTGTGTGGGTGTAGGAGTTAAAGCGATGTAACCGACACACTGCTCATATTCTCATCTCTATGTTAGAGACAACAGGGCACTGATTTATTCAACGAACCAAGTATATGACTGTACCACCTGAAAGTATTAATAGTTCTTTCTTTCCTTGAACAGGCAAAAGGACAGGAATATTCAGAGAAAGTAGACATCTTCGCTCTAGGCGTGATCTTGTTTGAGCTGCTGTACCCATTCCAGTCTCAGCATGAGCGTATAAAAACTCTCGAACTCGTCAAAGAACTAGACTTTCCATCCACTTTCTGTCAGGTAATGCCAAATGAGGTAAGTTGCACTCAAAATGAGGAAAATTACAATTAAAATGGGGTAAGATGCGTTCAGATAATGTAATATATATTAAATATTTAATCTAATTTTTATACTAAAGAGAGAAAGGTGTAGTGTAGTATATTAATGTATATGTATTCATTGCCAATCATTATATAGTCCACACCTTCTCACTTGTATGAGTAACCAGCCAGGCTCATATTGTTACTTACTGTTTAGCCGTAACAGAATAAAGATATGTAACCATTCGAAGTGGGTATAAGCATATTTAAAAAAGCACAAACTTTACACTAAGTTTGTTAATATGGTGACCCTGTGGTCAAATGTGGGCCCGCCCCGGGGATCTCTTACTTTAGAGTTATAGAGGAAAATAGTATTCACATAAACTGTATCCACTGCCAGTGAGATTGAACCTAGGACTTCTGAATTTCTCAAAAAACACATACTTCTCCGCGGCATTTTAGACGAGAGTGCGCGTCAGCCTTAGTTCAAAAAGTGAGAATGGCCAGAATGAGTGTTTAATTTTTATTTTTCAAACGCAGTTAAATAAATGAAATAACGCATGGGGAATAATCTTAGCCCAATACATTATTTCTTAAACAGTACTTCTTATTTTCCCCTTTCTTTGTGACAAACACGAGAAAGTTTGACATTTCCATAATGATTCCGTACAGGACAAACCTTAGGTCCCATTTCCCCCCGCCTCTGGTAAGTGGGTATATATTCCCCATAAAGTCAAACAGGTCAAGGTTTTAATGTTGAGTGCGATTATGTACACTTTTGCTTCAGTTACTTGCTATGTTTCCCTATTGTTTCAATTGTTCTATCAATCTTTTATACATATACCTATAAACTGTTTCCATTGGGCAGTAATAACTTGTGATGCACCTTTGTTTCAGTGCGAGTTTGTACGTTCGTTGCTGGCACCCCTCCCAGAGGTTCGACCCACAGTAAAGGATATCTTGTGCAATGACTTGCTGAAGGAGTTTGTTGGACAGAGAATGCCAAGCAGGTTTAGGGAAGTGGTTGTTGGAAAATAGACAATAGTTCCACACGATTCTCATATGAAAATCGTAGGAAATCATACACCACAACTTGCATATGAATATCTTACACAATCTAGTTTCATACGATTATTATTGCTACCGAGTGGACTATAGGTTATTAGATTGGTTATTATATTGGTATTGGGATATATGCACAAGTTATTTCGCGTGTTAATATTAATAGTTATGCACGAAAGAACGAGTGAACATATCTCAATATAATTCTAATAACCTCTTTATTGCATACGCATTTCAAAAAAAAAATAGGCTGTAACATTTAATTTTTGCCAAAATATTTATTTGAAACAAACATACTGTCGTTACATCGTGGAAATTTTCACACTAAAATCACAATTTTTTACATCACATGACATACTTGCTTTGACATGAACAGAAAATTGCACCAATCACGAACGAGTATACATTACGCAGCCAATATGACTTTACTACACGTCAATATGAGCGAATATTGACGTTTTCTGTTACACTGAAAATAAACGGAGCTTGTAAATGCGTATGCAATAATACACTTTGTACCATAACTCTAACACGTCCCTCGAGAAGCAGTATTAATTAAATAATGACATAACTATTACTTACCTGAGTGCTGATTTTTGAGTGCTAGCATATACGTTATCTGAGCGGTGTAATTTATTTCATTGTTATAATATGCTCTAAGTGAGTGGTGATTTTGTATACGGCATAGTTTTGTTAATTTAGTATCATATGTTAAATCAGATACAGATTCCTTAGTGCGTCCAGCGAGAATGCTAAGTAGCAATTACATGGCACGGAAATATATGTTTAAATAATAAATAAATGGTAACTGTTCATTTTGAAAGTTCATTCTTATGCAGCATCTAGGGTTCCAAAAGTCCCGTTGACACAACCGTTTTTCAACTGAGGTTTGTGTCTATGCTCTGAGTTTCGGCATTTATTAATAGCCAACTAAAGCGGTTTATATGTTTACATATATTGGGCTGTTTGACCTTATGGCTTCAGCTATTTGTGAGCCTGATGATACGGCTGACAACATTGAGTTCAACGCACAATCAATGCTCATTATATAGGTAACAATGTAGAGTTTAATGAATATAACAATGATGTGTATTTAATATCCCGCTAAGTAACCTTGCGTTCCGTTTCGGCAAGGGACATTCGTGCGGTATACCATTATATATGAAGTATAACAATATATATTTGCTAATAGTAACGTTTAGACGCAGAGGCTCGTAATTAACAGCACATTTTGTAATATTTTGTTTTTCG
Organism: Cyrtodaria siliqua; assembly: GCA_037043455.1. Taxonomy (NCBI): domain Eukaryota; kingdom Metazoa; phylum Mollusca; class Bivalvia; order Adapedonta; family Hiatellidae; genus Cyrtodaria; species Cyrtodaria siliqua. The sequence goes on along the minus strand of JAWPHD010003904.1, from coordinate 184,005 downwards.
TTTCGACAAGGGACACATGGTATTAATGAATATTACAGCCTTTAATTACCGCCACATTTTTTAATTATTTTTTCCATATATGACTAAAATGCATCTTTGTCGTATGTTTTATTTGTGATTTGTAAATATACCGACTGTATCTTGAATGGTTAAAGAACTGATTTCTTTTAAGTCACGTGTGTTGTATGTATGAATGCTATATGTTGTTTTGTACATATTTTGACTGTATTTTGACTGTAATATTTATGTATATTTTCGTATGCTTGGATGAAATAAAGATTTGCTAATACCATTAGAAAAATGTCCGCACGCATATATTGAGTCAGTTTGGACCATGTTTAGACCTTAAATTGGATTTTAATAGTTATTAATAATCACTGCCGTATTGAAATATTGTATTTTAATAAATAAAACAAGATTCGTATTCAATATACCCGCTATGTAACCTTGTGTTTCGTTTCGGCAAGGGACATTCATGCGGTATACTATTATTTCAAACTGAAATTTGTCTCATTTTGCTGAAGTACAAGAGTTGTTCAACTTCTTAACTTTTGTTTAAGGTGATATTTTCAGCGGAAGTGAATATCATAAGAAAACATGTGTATTTCAATTATGCGAAACTGTCATTTAGCATGTTTAGAACGTATACATTTAAAAATAATCTCCAATTTCAGACGGTTCGCTTTAAATAACATGTCGAATTAGTGTATACTATTTTCCAATTTTAAGCCTATATGTTTCTATTGCCGTAGAGTTCTACCTTAAACCAAATAATTCCACAAAATGCATATCGTAATTGTTTAATACTGTGTTTGCAATTTAAATGTGGTCGTATGTTTTATTTTAAGACAAACATATAAATATTGAATTAATTCGAATATTTTCGCAATATTAAGAAATTAAAATATGATAGGACAGTTTGCTCGTATGTTACCGATGATTTTATAAATTAACCAAAATAAGCATTTTATTCATATTTTATAAGACAAAAAATCAATAATTATTTTTGCTGTATTATCACATACAATATAAAGATATCTTCGGTCAAAATTGATATTTTTTTCATCATTATTTGCAAATGTGTGTTTTGCCCCTAAATCTTAAAAAAATCTCTCTTTCTTTTCTAATAAGTAATGAAACTTATTTTTATAGAGGAGGAAATCATAACAATGGCTGCAGCTGTTGTTTTGAACTAGAAGTTTTCATAAATTTAATCATTTTCAAAGTCGAATTTCATGTTAATTTTCATTGAAATCTTGAAAACCGACAGTTATTTTTATAATTGAAGATTTGTACTTCAAAACATAAATGTTCTACCCTTTCTCAAAATCACGGATGCAGCAATATTAGGAAGCACATACTAGTTCATGTCATAACGTTTTATATCGAAGGAATCATTTGACTTGACATTAAAATGAACATATTTGGCGAGAATGTCAAAATATTTGATACAGTTACAAAATGAAAGTGTTTTATTACGTTATAAGTCGAACACCTCTTGTATAACAATGTATATTTGCCAATAGTAACCTTTAAACAAGGAGGCTCATAATTAATAACACATTTTGTAATATTTTTGTTTTTAGTTTCGACAACGGACACATCGTATTATGATAATTACAACCTCTAATTACCACCATGAATATATTATTAGTTGTTTTGTCATTTGCTAATTATGACTTAAATTCATTTTTGTCGTAAGTGTAATATGTGATTTGTAAAGATGCTGACATTATTTTAAATAGTTAAAGTACTCATTTCTTTAATTTAAAGCGACACGCGGCAATCTTGAGGTGTTTAAAACTCTTATATTTGCAATCATTAATGTTAATTATTAGAAGAGTTCAAAGCAACGTATTTTACATATTACTTATTGACAATATTGCAGCAAATATATTAACACATTTGAAAGAATAACGAAGAAAACTGAAATCTGAGAATGTACATGCAAGCAGTTTTAAATTCAAAATGATACTGGATTAATCGATCGAGAAGTTATTTTAATGAATGATAAAAATCACTTAAAGATTACCATCGGTCCCTTTAAGTCACATGTGTTATAGATCTATGTATACCAGTTATATGTTGATTTGTATATATGTTGAATGTAATATATATGTATGCAAGGATAAAATAAAGATCTACAACCTCTAGTATAAAAACAGCAGCCGCACGCATGCATTGATCAGTTTGGACATTGCTTAAACCTTAATTGGATTTTAATAATTATAATAATCACTGCCGTATTGAAATTGTTAGTGGCATAATTTGTCATTCGTTAACAGTCATCCCCGACTGGTGAAATGCGAAAGGGGATACCCGAGTGGTGCCATATTTATCATTTCGATTTAGCTGATCGAGTGGGTTTACATCGTCGGTACCCAGGTTCCACTGATTACGTTAAAAAAACATATCTGTTCAATATAAAGTCAACATTTGTTAGGATGTTTACAATGACTTCATTTTGTTAAAAGCACATACAACACATCAATGTTAATATATTTGAATTTAAATGCAATCAAGGATAAGAGTTCCAATCTCAATATAACCTGTTTGTGTTGGTAGGCCTTAGAGCAGATTATTGGCTTAAGGGCAGGCGAGCTCATGCGATGGTTTGTTGTCTGTCTTTCGTCATCCATCGTCGTTTTTTTGTTGTGAACTTGACAAATTTTGGGAAACCGTTTCCGATTTTCACGAAATGTTACGTGTTCAAAATATTACGGCATTTTCAGATTGTTAACTTAAATAAAACACTTCTGATTTCCATCAAAGTTTATTTTAAAAAGTATGAAAGGAGAAATTTGGAAATCGTCGAATACGATAAATACAAAAATATTGCAGTCTCGAAATATCAAGAAATGAGAAAGTTATAGCCAACGTTACGTGTGACTTTGACCTTTATATTTTGTATGGTCATGTCGATGTTGTCATGATGAGTAAATATTGAAAGTTTGATGAAGAAATATCAAGAAATGAGAAAGTTATAGCCAACGTTAATTTTTCATTCTCGCCATCGATCGATACTAGTGTCATCTCTTGTGTTTGGCGATTGTAATTATGGGGGGAAAAGTACTCCGGTCAGGTGATTTGCATATATATAGCTAGGATCAAAACCCAGATTTTAGGACCCAATCTAGACACGCCGTTCAAAAGCACCAAACTTTCCTCAAATGTGTGTTTTATATTTCTATTTATTTTTAAAAAGTTCCCCAAAGGTTCGTGAATCCCTAAATATATTAGGATTATATGCACACCGAATTACTGCACCGCGGATGAAGTCCTGAAAAATCAGGAGTGCACCTGCCGAATATCAGTGATGAAAATGACGTCAGTTTGCTCTACTTGTAAGTGAACACATATTGATTCCCAAATAGTCTAGATCATCTGCGACGCTTGTTTGTTCTCAAGACAAACGTCTAGAACAGTTTTCCAAAAAACGTTTGACTTTCCGATATTATGGTATCGTTTCTGATTGACTGAGACAGAAACAACTGCTATCCAAGATAAACAGAAAGGCATAAAGACAATAAATTTATAATAAGTGGCCCAAGGGCGCTGGTGAACGCTCTACTGGCTAAAGCTAAAGTTTGTGCAAAAGGGGTCATAACTGCCAAAAATCATTCAACCGAAATATGGCGATGACATGAGCACAAGGCTTGGTATTGATCATCCCTGCCATGTTTTGCTGAAATCTGGACAGGGGTTCAGGAGAACTAGTCTGTACAAAGTAAGTGTATTAAAGCCTTTAAAGGGTCATAACTCTGCCAAAATGCATTCAACTGGAACACAGATAGGATGTGTGCAACTAGGCTTGGTACCAATCATCCCCGCCAAGAATCGTTTAAATCCCGTCAGGGGATCAGGAGAACTATCCGAACAAAGTTTGTGTATGAAAATCTTTAAAGGGATATAACTCCGCCAAAAATCATTCGACTGGAACAAGGCAATAATATGCACAACTAGGCTTCCAAAGGTCCATTGTCATACTCTTTTTTGGTATCAATCATCCCTGAAAATTCTCGTTGAAATCCGGCCAGGGGTTCAGGAGGACTATTCCAGACAAAGTTGGTGTATTAAAACTCCGCCAAATCATTAAACCGGAACACAGTGACGATATGTACAACTAGGCTTGGTTCTAATAATCCCTGCAAAGTTTCATTAAAATCTGGCCAAATGAAGGTCTTATCGTCTTCACGAGGCAAAATACAGCATCTTTGAACTAATTCAAGGGCAATAACTCCGATGTTACTAATTCGATTTGACTGGTCTTCAAACGTGTCCAGGACTTTAGTGATAGTAAATATCTGGTAAAGTTTGGTAAAGATCCGATGAAAATGAAGGCCCTATCGTCTTAACGAAACAAAATACAGCGTGTTTTACTAAATCAAGTCGTAACTCTGGTGTTACTGGTCCGATTAGATTTTCGACCTAGTCTGACCTTTTATTGATATCAACAATCGTGTAAAGTTTGAAAAAGATCGGATGAAAAATGAAGGCCCTATCGTGTTAACGAGGACAAATTATAGCATATTTCAGAAAATCAGGGGCTGGCTTTCGAACTTGTCCGAGCTGTCATTGATATCAACAATCTGATAAAGTTTGAAAAAAGATCGAATGAAAAATGAAGGGCCTATCGCTTTAACGAGGCAAAATATAGGAATTTTAACTAAATCAAGGGCCATATCTCCGGTGTTACTGGTCCGAACTAGCTGGTTTTCGAACTCGTCCGAGATTTCATTGATATCAACAATCTGGTGTAGTTTGAAAAAGATCGGATGAAAAATAAAGGCCCTATCGTGTTAACGAGGCCAAATTATAGCATATTTCAGAAAATCAATGGCCATAACTCCGGTGTAAATGGTCATCTGGCTGGTTTTCAACGTCTTCCGCGCTTTCATTGATATCAACAATCTGGTAAAGTTTGAAAAAGTCGGATGAAAAATGAAAGCCCTATCATGTTAACGGGACGGACGACGGACGGACGACGGACGGACGACACGCCATAAAAAAATATAGGGTCACGTGCATCCGGTTTCAAATGTGTTTCTGCACAAACGGTCACAAACGATCGAGACGTTTGTATTTACAATACAAGCGTCGAAGATGATCAAGACAAATTGTCAAGCAAAGTGAATAAGCTTGGTTGGTGGTTTTAACCAGATTTTAGGGTCCGCACTCTTACTCTTTTGTCATCCTAAAACGGGGCAGTGTAAATAAAGAAATCCACGCTATGCTATATCTTCTAACAACACAGGCAGCATTTAAAAGGTATAACACAAAGGTGTATAACATAAAGATATAACACAAAGATGATCATGTATATATGAATATATATAAAAAAAAAGCGTGTTTTATTTAGAGCCAATTACAGTTTAAAAAGATCAGAAGGTTAAAAATGCACTTACCCAAGAGTACATACAAACTCATACTGCAAGTGCGAACCGTTATTTTATTTTATAAATATTATAATTCAGGCCGATCTGAGGGTATCAAAACAACAGTTTTCAGCCGCAACAATCGCAGACAGTTCTAAACGTAACTTGTCTTACAGTCCACGTATGAAGGATGATATACATCAGCAAGTCATTGATGGATGAATTAAATTTACAAAATCAAAAGACAAAACTAACAAAATTCCGTTATCATAAAATAATTGAGTCTACACCTCTATCAGGTGGAACAAAGCACAGAATGATGAAAAGTTTTAAAAAGAAATGTAGATAAAATATATTAAAATGGCTCTTGAATTGATTTCCTGAAAGTAACTGTGTTTATCTTTTTAAACCACCCATGGATACTAGCTAACATTTTTCTCCAAGACATTTTCTGTTCTTATATGTATTACGAACTGCTTCATCGAATGAATTGAATTGGCACCAACACTTGAAAGGTTATACAGCACATCCTCCATTTACATCAAGATAAAGTATGGAGAATGGCCCTTTTTACCTGCAAACTGCAGAATTGCTGCACATTCTATAGTAGACACTCCATTTACGATGGAGGTACCGTTTCCACGTTTGCATACGCGGAGTCATGATATAGACCTTGAATGAGCATGATAAAAAATGACACAATGAATATGAATGGGGGTCCTACCCCTCTGCCTATGACGGTGTGTTTGTGAGATAGATTCCAGTGGTTGTATTCTACCCCGGCAATCACACGGGGACTGTTGTATCGAAGTTTAATGAGAATTGAAGAAGTATATTTTCACGAAAGTAATTAATTTAATAGTATTAGATCACTTCAACATTATAACATATATGTTATTGTACAATCTGATGGTGCTTTACTGTCTGTCAGTATGAGATTATCAAATCAGTGTCACAACACATTTTAAAGTAACAGAAAACGTGAAAACATAACATAAACTGTATTTCAATATGAAACTTCATGAATATATGGTAACTGTTTTACCATGAAATAAATCTTAAAATAGTTTTGTATTCCCTTCTTCTTTTTTAAACATGAAAACAATCTTGCTGGCTAGCGCGCTTGTTTTTGCCAGCGTTTTTTTTTTCTTCAGACGAATTGAATTGTACATACGTAATATTAGAAGACATTTTAAATGGTGAATAATACTTTTTGAAATCGGTTTAGAAATAAAATTCAAAAATATGCTCCACCGCAAATAAGAAAAACATGTTTTGTTTTAGAATTTCTATCCAAGACGTATAACTGTGTCTGATATATCCAAATTAAAAAAACTCTGAAATTATTAAAGCTAACTAAAGTTATTTGAGATTGTTAAATGTTCTTCTTTGTTAAATTTTCTTCTTCAATGAGTTTACATGGGAAAAGCATTATCAAAATTGTTTGACTGTATCTACCAAACTATGGTGTTTTATTTACCACTACATATCCAATGATATAAAATTGCTGAAGACCTGAAACGCGCCCCAATAGACTATGTTCCTTTAACTATTCTGGAAGTGGGTTATCATATGAGACCTCATATTCCCCTTTGTTGTGAATGACTTATCACACTTCGGACACTTGAAGGGCCGTTCCCCTGTATGTACCCTCATGTGGGTGTCCAGGTGCGACTTGAAATCGAACCCCTTACTGCACACCGTGCATATCCATTTCCCCGAGCTCTGAAAATCAGCTGTTGTGTGTGACAGAATCGACATCTCTGAAAATAAACAAAAACAAATCGTGTTAAATACTTCGACAAATGAATATAGAATATGAAAACGATGACCAAATACTTCGACAAATGAATATAGAATATGAAAATGATGATGAAATACTTCAACAAATGAATAGAGAATAAGAAAATGATGATCAAATACTTCAACAAATGAATAGAGAATAAGACAATGATGATCAAATACTTCAACAAATGAATATAGAATATGAAAATGATGATAAAATACTTCGACAAATGAATATAGAATAAGAAAGTGATGATAAAATACTTCGACAAATGAAAAGAGAATAAGAAAATGATGATCAAATACTTCAACAAATGAAAAGAGAATAAGAAAATGATGATCAAATACTTCAACAAATGAATAGAGAATATGAAAATGATGATCAAATACTTCGGCAAATGAATAGAGAATATGAAAATGATGATCAAATACTTCAACAAATGAAAAGAGAATAAGAAAATGATGATCAAATACTTCAACAAATGAATAGAGAATATGAAAATGATGATCAAATACTTCGACAAATGAAAAGAGAATAAGAAAATGATGATCAAATACTTCAACAAATGAATAGAGAATATGAAAATGATGATCAAATACTTCGACAAATGAATAGAGAATATGAAAATGATGATCAAATACTTCGACAAATGAAACGAGAATAAGAAAATTATGATCAAATACTTCAACAAATGAATAGAGAATAAGACAATGATGATCAAATACTTCAACAAATGAATAGAGAATAAGAAAATGATGATAAAATACTTCGACAAATGAATATAGAATAAGAAAATGATGATCAAATATTTATGCAGTATAACAAGGCTTTTTGGACCCAGATAAATGACCTTGACAAACTGGCCTGAGTAAGTTTTCGTGAAGAAATAAATTAGTATTGAACCCATATAATGATGTCGATTTTGTCATGACAAGTATATATTGAAAGTTTGATAAAGAAATATCAAGACATGAGAAAGGTATAGCCAACGTTAAGTTTTCGTGAAAAAACAACGAGCATTTAACCCATATAATGACCTTCAGTGTTAGATTGACCTTTATATTTTAGTATGGTCATGTCGAAGTTATCATGATGAGTATGTATTGAAAGTTCGATGAAGAAATATCAAGAAATGAGAAAGTTATAGCCAACGTTAAGTTTTCGTGAAGAAAAAAATGAGTATTAAACCGATATAATGAGTGTGACCTTGACCTTTACATTTTAGTATGGTCATTTCGATGTTGTCATGATGAGTCCATATTGAAAGTTTGATGATAAAGAAAGTTTTAGCCAACGTTAAGTTTTGTGACGGACGAATGACAGACGGACGGACAAACGGACAGCAGACAGACAGAAGGAAGACGGACAGACATACAGACGGAAATCGCCAAACAAACATAAAATAGTTGACAATTGGGCACCATTTTTGAACGGTCAGTGGCAAAACATACCACCGGGAGTGTGGGTGTGGGGGAGGTAAAACGGTATACCTATAATAAAGAATTTCATCAAAGGGATATCAACCTGAAACTAGAAATGTTCTACTCAATGTAACAAAGGTATTTACATAATACATGAGGTCATCGAAAGGATATTAACCTGCAGCTTAAAATAGCTATCAAGCAAACAACAGCCAAAATACACACTATATGTACGCTATTTCTAAATCAACTGAGACGAGGTATATACATAACTTACATATTTTGAGAATCCAAACTCTAGACACAATATAAACGACTTTAACCAGCCAGGCCAAACCCCTAAACTCATATTTCATTTTTCGCATATTCAAGAACCCGTGAATAACCTTTTACTTTAAATCGGCACAGATACATCAGTATGTATGACCTGAAAACCAGGCCTGAAATTCGCCATTCATTCTTCAAACTATTCTTAGGCTTGAGCTCAAGTACTCAAATGTCGTTCACAGATAAACACTTTTATGAAAGAGTATGATAAGTTGGTATTTATTGGTATTTATCATATTAATACACGGCAGCTAGTTATGAATGTTTATCCTTTAAACTTATGGCAATATTTGTGAGGTGTAAGGTGATTGAAATTTGCATACCTGGGTTTAAGCCTAAAAATATTCTCAAGAATAGTTGGTGAATCAAAGCCTGGATAGAGTTTTGATACAGGTTGTGTAGTGCAATGTAGCTGTTATTTGGGGGGATAGTTTCTTTAAAGAATAAGTCCATGGAATAAATAAACTTTTGAAAGTAAACTGTGAGACAGTACAAACATAAAATGGTTGATAATTGGGGTACAGCATTTGAACGGTCCGTGGCAAAACATGCCGGTTTAAAACGGTATACCTATAATAAAGGAGTTCATCGAAGTGACATCATCTGTAACCAGAAATGTTCTACTCAATGTAACAAATGCAAACTAGAGATATGATCCTGAACGTGTCCTCTAACAGGAGGTGAATAAATCTAAAAATAATCGAAAATCAAAAATGTTGCATTTTTAAATGTGTATATAAAACTAAAAGGTTGCAGTGTTCTTATATGACCAAGTACAATTTAACTACACAGTTTGAAGACACGAGGTGCAATCATTCATGAATTATGGAGCAGATTTTTTTTAACATTTGTTAAAGTTTATGAAAATGGGCATAATACAATACTGGATAATTGATAAGGAGCTGTATACAGTTTCATAACCATAGCTCAAGTTTTGCCAAGTTATGAGCTAGGTTAGGTTGCAGGTTAAAGTTTTATGAAAAGGGATATGACTCTTCCAAAATGCTAGTCAAAGTTATTGGATGTCAACAACATTGACTAACTGATAAAGAATAACTGTATAACGTTTTATTACCATAGGTCAATATTTTGCCAAGTTAGGTTGCAGTTTTAAGTTTTATGAAAAGGAGCATAACTCTGCCAAACGGAAAGCCAAAGATATTGGACATGTTTAACGACGTTTTTTGAGGTATGATGAAGATGTGTTTGAAATTGTATGGACGTTGGTCAACTACTTTTCAAGTCATGGCCATGGTTAGAATGCAAGTTAACGTGTATTGGCCGACGGACGACGACGGACGACAATAGACGACGGACAAAGTGATCCATGAGAAATCCTACACAATCATGTGAAAATATTGACCTCTAAGAAATTTACTTTGAACTGTCGTCGCTTTGTCAGTGTCAAGTTTTTGTGCTTAAATAGTTTTACATGCATTTCCTTTTTACAATGCCCCGTATAATTGGTAAGACAATGGGAAACGAGTAAGCTGTGGCGCCCTCTAGATTCGAAGTCATGCGATTTAAAAGTATGTTTAATAGTTTAACGGCAAATACTTGTCGCAGTTGGTATAGTTGGTCTTAATAATAAACTAAAATACAGTTATTTAGACAATTTTACATAATTGTACAATATACATGTTTAAAGCTAGCTAAATTCGTAACCAAATTATCTGCAATGTTACAATGTGCATTAGTGAGCCCTGATTGGGGATCTTCTATGGTCAATGTAAGATGAGACATTATGGAGCCATGACTGGGGATCATATAACTGTTGATATGTTCAGTGTAAGATGGAACATTATGGAGCCATGACTGGGGATCATATAACTGTTCATATGTTCAGTGTAAGATGGGACATTATTGAGTCATGACTGGGGATCATATAACTGTTGATATGTTCAGTGTAAGATGGGACATTATGGAGCCATGACTGGGGATCATATAACTGCTTATATGTTCAGTGTAAGATGAGACATTATAAAACCATGACCGGGGATCATATAACTGGTTATATGTTCAATGCAAGACGAGACATTATGTAGCCATGATTGGGGATCACATAACTGATGATATGTTCAGTGTAAGATGGGACATTATGGAGTCATGACTGGGGATCATATAACTGCTTATATGTTCAGTGTAAGATGGGACATTATAAAACCATGACCGGGGATCATATAACTGGTTATATGTTCAATGCAAGATGAGACATTATGTAGCCATGATTGGGGATCACATAACTGTTGATATGTTCAGTGTAAGATGGGACATTATGTAGGCATGATTGGGGATCATATAACAGCTTATATATTCAGTGTAATATGGGACATTATGTAGGCATGATTGGGGATCATATAACTGTTGATGTAAGATGGGACATTATGTAGCCATGATTGGGGATCACATAACTGCTTATTTGTTCAATGTAAGATGGGACATTATGGAGCCATGATTGGGGATCACATAACTGCTTATATGTTCAGTGTAAGATGAGACATTATGTAGGCATGATTGGGGATCATATAACAGCTTATATGTTCAGTGTAAGATGAGACATTATGTAGGCATGATTGGGGAGCTTATATGTTCAGTGTAAGATGAGACATTATTTAGGCATGATTGGGGATCATATAACTGTTGATGTAAGATGGGAAATTATGTAGCCATGATTGGGGATCACATAACTGCTTATATGTTCAATGTAAGATGGGACATTATGGAGCCGTTAAACAAAATGTGCGACCATTAAACGACTGATATACCGACGCAAAATTCAAAATGTCAATACAGTTAACTCTACATTAAATGTATGCAAATTAAAAAATAGAACATCATTTACGGTGAATTATAGTGTAATATATCACGGTTTGGAGGTCAATTGGGCTCGTGAAATTATTGTTTACAATTGAACGACAAATAGTGATATATTACAAGATAATTCACTGTAAACGATGTTCTATTTTTATTCTTATACCACTAAAATGTGAAAATAACGCACATCTGAAATCAACACATCTAACACACATCTGAAATCTTTCGCATTGCTTTGCTTACTCTCCTAACGTTGCAAACGTTACAGTGATATCTTTCGCATTGCCTTGCTTATTCTCCTAACGTTGCAAACGTTACAGTGATATATCGTTGAATATAACGAGATATTTTAAACTAGGCTATATAGTGCGGGTGTATTAGAATAGGCAAGTAAAACACATAAATAATAACACGTATATAAAATACATGGTATTTTTGCACAAAACAATCGTAACAACATGTAATATTAATACATCGAAACACATCTCATCGTATCAAGTACAAACAGTACATTTCAAAACACTTGGTACTTTTTGAAAATCTAAAGAGGTCAAAGTTAAATGTGTTTTAACCGAAAGAAGTATAGCAAATCATAAGCAACTGTTTATCGCCCTATGTTAACCGTTGGCACAAAGAGACTTGTGTACTAACATAAAGTACAACCTTGATTTGAACAAAAACCAGCAGACAAAAATAATCAAAAACCAAATATGTTGCGTTTTTAAATGTTATGAGTATATATACAAGTAATACAAAAAAAACGAACACATTATAAGCTAAAGTTTTACTATTTACAAAATGTACAGACACGTGTGCAGACACTTATATTGGTTCGTATTTGAATCATATTACTTAATTATATATCAAATGAACAAACAATATTATAAACACAGTCCATACAATTAAAAAGGTTTGAAAAAAGGTATTTTTAAACAACATTTATATTTTGCTACAGTATTTTTACTTTGCACAGTATGTCCTTTAATATTGTACAAAGCTGTATTTAAAGGGACTGGCGGCATTCTTGAGGTGTTTTTAAAAGTCGCGACGTCACATTAGATGTTCTACGAGAGGTGTTCAACTTATAACAAGCGTGTTTTAATGTTGTGAAACTCTTATTTAGAACATATGCATTTAAAAATAATCTACAAGTTCACGCGGTTCGCTTTAAATTACATTTTGAATTAGGTACCCATTAGTTTCCAATTTTAAACCTATATGTTTCTATTGCCGTAGAGCTTGACAAACCAAATAATGTCACTAAATGCATATCGTAATTGTTTAAAACTGTGTTTGAAATTTAAATATGATCGTATGTTTTATTTTAAATAAAAAATATAAATGTTGAATTAAAAGTTCGAATTTTATCGAAATTTTAAGAAATTGACAAATTATAGGACAGTTTGCTAGTATGTTACCGATGCTTTTATAAATTTACCAAAATAAGCATTTTATTCATATTTTATGAGACAAAAAATGAATAGTTATTGTTGCTGTATTATCACATACCATATAAAGATATATTTTGGTCAAAATATATACTTTTTCATCATTATTTGCCTATATGTTTCTATTGCCGTAGAGCTTTACCTTAAACCAAATAATGTCACTAAATGCATATCGTAATTGTTTAAAACTGTGTTTGAAATTTAAATAAAAAATGTAAATGTTGAATTAAGTTCGAATTTATCGAAATTTTAAGAAATTGACAAATTATAGTACAGTTTGCTAGTACGTTACCGATGCTTTTATAAATTTACCAAAATAAGCATTTTGTTCGTATTTTATGAGACAAAAAATGAATAGTTATTGTTGCTGTATTATCACATACCATATAAAGATATATTTTGGTCAAAGTTTATATTTTTTCATCATTATTTGCAAATGTGTGTGTTTTGCCCCTAAATCATTTTTCATTTCTTTTCTTATAAGAAAGTAACGAAACTTATTGTGTACAGAGGAGGATATCATAACATTGCCTGCAGTTGATGGTTCGAACAAGAAGGTTTTATAGATTTAATAATTTTCAAAGTTTTTGTTTAGGTTAATTTTCGCTGAAATCGTGAAAACCGACAAATAGCAAAAAATGCATATTCCAGTTTTGTTTACGTTCACACATGGACATATCAGACTACTATTACTTTAAAAGACAAATCACATTTGTTTTGCCGTTACTATTTATCATCAAAGATGTTTGCTTCAAAATGTCATTCTTTACCATTTTACAAAAATACGGATGCAGCAAAATTAGGAATCACATAATAGTTTATGTCATAATGTTTTATATCGAAAGAAACATTAGACTTGACATTAAAATGAACATATTCGGCGAGAATGTCAAGATGTTTGAATCAGGTACAAAATGAAAGTGTTACGTTATAAGTTGAACACCTCTCGTACATCACTTGAAAATTTGCTATCCTTATTTATAACTATTTAAGGAGGTTGGCTGGGATAGGTCGTAGTGATGAGATTTTTTTTTAAATTCATATTTAAAGCTTCTTTGGTATAATTTAGATTCAAAATTATCAAAAAAAGGCTAGGTCACCACGCTTTTTTCCCCACTAGACGTCATTGAAGAATGCACATATTTCTAACTTCAAAATTTCACTAAAAGGAGGAAAAATATTGTCATTGAACATTTTCACAATTGTTTTCATAACATTACGTTTATTGAAAAACAACAATTAATTTTCGATTGCATATATACATATCTTTCAAATCATACAAAAGCAATTGTTCGTCTTTTTACTTTAAAAAGCAAACATATATGGACACCCACTTTTGTTTTTACCGAAAAATTAAAAATAAAATTTGCTCAGTATCTACTTTTATATATGTATTCCACTACTGAAAAACAAAAATCTGATTTATTCCATATCAAAAGGATACATTCTACTCAGAGCTACCAATACCCCCTATTTTGTTGACAACAAAAAATGATCACAAATAACGGAAAAAATATGAAAAAAAAATTGCTTAAAATTTGGTATATTACCATCTTAAATCCTACATTATATCCATATCTACTAGAATGGAAAAAATGAAACAACTCTGTTGTCAAATAAAACTTTGATTTAAAAAATAAAATGTTTAGACCTGAAGATGTCAAAACTTGCCCAGCCAACATCCTTAAATACTAATTTTTGTTTATATTGCATCAATACTATATGTTAACCTTTGTAAGAATATTTAAACTAAGAAAAATCTAATTTTATTATATACAAGCAGGTACAATAATATTAATCTGGATGCTTGATAAATACAGAAATGTTGATATGTGTGTACTTGATCTACGTCATGGAATACTCGTTTTACCCGTTTATGAAAGGTTCTCCTTTCATAAACGGGTAAAACGAGTATTCCAAGCACTTTTCATTACCGTTCATGAACAGTCTCAATCAAACCGAGACTGCAATATTTGTTTGTATTTATCTTGTTCGGCGATTTCCATATTTCTCTTTTCATAATGTTTCATTTCAGTTCAAGCTATGCGCCAACGTTTTATGAAAAGCTAACAAAACACCTCAATTATTTTATTCTCCGTTATATGTTCCAATTTTAAAATGACTGTGCATAATTTGGGTAGCATGTATTAGGTATATTTGTTTGGAGATATTACTATATACTGCAATTATAGATTAATTTGTAGCTAAACAGGGGTCTATCATACAATTGTTCGAAATTACAAAATCAAAATGCAACAGTGGCGTTGTTTACGCACCCTCATTCCTACTATTAATACACTTATCAACTTAAGGCCCAGCTGTTCAAAGACCGGTTAGCTTAATCATTGGTTAGTGTAAACTTGCAAAGTACAGTTTCTCATAAAAATTGTTTGGTAGTACTAAACGTTTTAATTTGTATTTCTTCTTAACCTAATGCTTTCACGTGCAAAATTTCTGGTTGAAATATTCATTTATCGGAAATTCAGAGGGATTTGAAATTTTGATTTAACGCTCGTTAAGTTAACCGATATTTGAACATCCTAAGAGTCATATTATTTCAAGCATCAATCATATACTATTAATTAAATGTCATATGTTCAAGTTAAGGTGCGTAAGCTGGTGAGAACTTAAGTGCTGTTTTTGGCGAAAGGTCCTGGCACAAACTGAACACTTGTACGGCTTCTCTCCAGTATGTACTCGCATGTGAATAGTTAGAGTGGCCTGACAGTTGAATATCTTACTGCATATCCTGCACTGACTGCTGTGTGATTGTGGTAAGGTAGATCGCCGTATCTCATCTGAAAAAACAACAAAAAACAACAAATGTAATACATGTATTTCCTCTGAAAAGTAAATACAGGATTGTTAACACTCAATAATTATACAGACATAATAACAGATTGGAAACATCCTATCTGAACCAATGAAGAAGCCTACATATCATGTGGCACCTTAACTTTCTCTTCTAACTCCTATCTCAAAAAAACATCGATTTTGATGAAAATAAATTCAAAAGATCCATAATGAATAGCACATTGGGATTAAACTAATTTATTTTTAATTTCAAACTAAGAAATTGCATAAAAAGCTGTTTAAACTTAAAAATATCTTCTTTTTTTATTTTATTTTTCCCCTTGAAAACTAAGCAATTACGTAGTGAAACTTTCCTTCAAACTCCTTTTTCTTTTCTTAAAATGTTAAAGTAAGGAAGATACCATCATTAGAAAGAGAAATAAATTTATGGTGGGTTTTGACACAAATAAAACGTATATAAGCATGATATGTGTGTTTGTGAAATTTCCGCACATCCCTTGACACATGCATAGAAATCCAAAACTGTGTGAGCTGTTATTGTAAAGACCTAACTACAGTGTATATATACAATATACGAGTACCAATCTAAGAATATATCAATATCATTGTTCTGTCACTTATGTCACGCTTGATTGGAGATACGAATGAACTGCACAATAACGAGTTTGAAGTCGATGTGTTTTCTAACAAATAAATATACAACTTGGTATTTAGGAATTTTGATCAGTATATGCAAGAATAGCTATTCATGTAAAAACTACACATATTGTTTACGAGATAAGTGTTTCAAAACAGTCAGTGAAAGGCAGATAGTTCAAGAAATAAAGCTCAAGAGGGTCTGCAATGCTCCATTGGACGACATAGAAATTACAGGAAGGAAAAGGTTTATATCATTTTTTATTTATTAAAGCAACAAACAACTTGTAACGAAATATTTTTTATACAAAACACGTCAGAAGAGAATAGGTAATTATAAGTAAACAAATTAACCTTTAACCCGCTATATATATATAACGGACTGTTCTTTCTTTGAATTAAGACCATTCCATTTATGTGACACATGTGTGTTTTGGGGAAATGACCGATCAGCAGCCGGACATTGTAAACCTGATCAGCCTGCATGTTGATCTGGGTTTACAATGGATGCAAATGCTATTATAGTCGTGCTTAGCGGTTTTATAAGGGTTAATACAATGTTTATTGAAGTTTATTATGCACTATGTAATTATCAAATGCATAATCCACTTCAATGCAAAGTCAAGCCATGGCCAAGACCACAGACCTAATCATATTTTTTCTTATTAGGTCTGTGACATGACATAATACATGCATAGCCTTGACCCTAACCTTCATCTTTCACCTGGCTTGCGGAACGTCGGTGGTTCTACCCAGGTGCCCGCCCGTGCACGAAAATTGCCCGGTGGGGCACCTGGGGTCTTCCTCCACCAGTGGAAGCTGGAAAGTCGCCATATGACAGCTGTTGGTGCGACTATAAAATCCAATTCAATCAATCAATCATCTTACACACCATCGATTATAGCTACATAAACACAAAGTTTCATCATAATAACTGAAACAGTTTAGGGTTTAATTGGATTTTACATAACAAATTACACGACCTTGACCCATGACTTTGAACATGCAGCCAGTTAAAGAAACTAAGCTGCCAAATAACAACAAAATTACACTACAAAACCGTTTATCAAATCTCTATCCAGCTGCAGCAGATGTTCACGTCAAGTAATAATGTATATGTGCCGATTAAAGTATAGTAATTATAGTATATATAGTTTAATCACGAGTTGGTAATTAACTCCTAATTCGACCTCTAGTTTTAGGGTTTGACCCGTCTGGTTAAAGCCGTTTATATTGCGTCTATATAGTTTGAATTCTCAAAATATGTAAGTTATATATATGCCTCATCGTCTTTAGGTTTATAAACGGTGTACATCTGTTGTTTCCTATTGATGACGGGATAGGGACTTTAACTTGGTGTGCATCACACCGTCTATTGATGTTCCCTACCAGGGAGTTACTCCATGTCCCTACATACATAAGTTTCATCCGATTATCTCGGACCGTTAAGGAATTATGGACAACGACACGAACATTGCAAACAAATGGCCTCAAAGGGTGTGTGATTCATTTATTAAAAAAATACATATATACATGACGTTTGGCCTCCTTAACTGAAGCAGTTAAAGTATTTTGGACCAGACAGAAAATGTTACTGAATCTTGAGCATTATTGTCAATTGTACAGTGTCAATTGTACACTGGCAAATGGACGTCCAAATTCGAATTAAAACAAAACTTCTATTACATATTGGTGAAAATCAGAAGCTGTCTACTGGTAGATTTTTGATAGCAAGATCATTCAGTTTGCTGCTCATCAGTAATTTCTCCAAAGCACTCCTTTCTAACATAAATGGAATGATCCTTACTCAAACTGTGAAGTTCCATAATATCTATAGTTTCAGAGAAGTAGGCGCTTCACGTTTTTACTGTATAACTATATATGTAAACAAAGATGGCCGCTGGTAGTCATGTTAAATGGGTTCCGTTAAATGTCAAATCAAAATGATTTTCGTCAAGGACATCATGTCATGCTGATTATTTTAGCAAAAGCTCCATATAAATATTACCCGTTGTTGAGGAGTAGTCTCTACAAACTTGCCCTTTTAATATATTTTAGCTTTGGCAGCCACCTTGGATTTGAATGTGTGCTACAATTGACTATATATTATAGGCAACATTCCTGTCAAGTGTCATGAAAATCTATTCAGTAGTTTCAGAGGAGTAACCGATACGATAAAAAGTTTACGGACAGACAGACGGTCGGATTTGGATTGCTGATGGTTAACCGAACGTACTCAGCCGGTAGTACTCGACTTTTTAGCTTATGACTCTGATGTCGAGTGTCCCTCAGGGCTAGGTCCTATGACCAGTCCTCTTTTTAACATTCAAAAACGACCTCCCTAACGACATGAAGTCATCTTGCTGACAACTGTGTGCTTTATAGAATAATTACCTATTCAAAAGGGTGTCAGAGCCTGCAAGACGATCTTGACAAATTAAACCTTTTTGGGAGCAGGATTGGCCTATTGGGTTTACTGTATCCAAATGTCATTCCATGACAGTAACCTGGTGGATAGGCAAATAAGTCACGACTACACTCTCCATGACCAAATATTGGAGAGAGTTACTTCTGCAAAATACTCAGGGGTTACCATTTCAGATAATTTAGAACGAGGCCTCATATACAAAACATTTCAAACAAGCCAACTAAGACACTAGGCTTTCTAAGACGAACTTTGGCACTAGCTCCAAAAGAAACAAAAGTCCGGGTTGCCTATTATACGTTGGTCTGGGCTAAGTTAGAATACGCATCTCCTTTATGGAATCCCTACCACCAAAATGGTATAAATTTACAGGTTGGAAAAGGTCCAAAGAACTGCAGCTAGATGGTCATTAAGCCGATGGAGCAATTCAAGTCACGTTAGAGAAATTATTACTAGAGGGCGTGAACGGGAGCAAGCACTTTCCAATACCGTTCATGAACAGTCTCTATCAAACCCACACTGCAATATGTTTTATCGTGTTCGGCGCTTTCCAAATTTCCCCTTTTCATACTCTTTTTTTAGGATGGTCAACGTTAAAAACCTGTCGAAACCAAGCTAGTTTAACCCTCTTTTATGAAATGCATACAGGTCTAGTCTCCATAAATAAAGAACAGCATGTTATCCCATCCCATGATCTGACTCCTCGCTTCTCACCAGGTTATCTCACTCAGTACAATACATACGACCAAATGTCAACACTGACGCTTATAAATTCTCCTTTCCGAGAACTATTCCACTATAGCCCACTGCTACAATGGCATGGCGACTGGGGATGGGTTCAAGTCACAAATCCAAGCATCATGTGCCGTCAAAGGCACGAAGTTTGAGTCTTTGAAATTACTTTTTGTAAATGTTTTAACGGTGACTCAGTAGTTTGATATATTGTGTTAATGGACTGACGTCAAAAGATCATCTACAACCACCAGGTACCTGCTATGATGAACAAACATTATCGCACGCAGTATAGAAAAGAAGGATTTGAAACCGCTAGGACCGCAACATTTTGTATTAATATGTGTCTCCATATTAATGAATTATAATAATGTAATTCCTACGATTGGAATGTACTAAATAAAAGAACGACTCTGTGTTCTAACAACGATGTTTATTCATTGAGTGACTGTATGAAACTGTGCCTGCTATTAAAGAGGCAAAGTAAAGTTAAGCATGTAGAGTATGTGATCAAGGGTAATAACAGTGTATAGTAAAATGTAGTATTTATAGATAGTAGTTATACATCTTGAAACACATTTATATTTCTGTTTCTCACGTGACATCAATAAGCACGTGAGGTTTTGACTGTTATGTTTTACATCGCATAAATTGCCCGTGTAGCTCAAATGGTAAAGCGCTCGTCAATTATTAGTGTAATTTTATAATGGGCTTGGAGTTCAACCCCACGAAGTGCTACCTTTTTTGTACCGCTATTCCATCGAAACATCTCGTTTCTATCTAGTAAAAAATCAATATTAGTAGTTGTGTAATGTTTGTCAACTTAATTGTTTTGTGTTTTATAAGCTAAAAGTTACAGCTAATGAACCTTCAATAGGCAATATAACTATAGAACGAAGATGATCACGTATATATATGTGTGTATAAAAACAAGAGGCCCAAGAGGGCCTGTATCGCTCTACTTGCTTTATGAAGTCTGTGGTTTGGGTGGGGGAATATTAGTTGTTATGGCACATATGACAAAACACTTTGCCCTGCACTGAGCAAAGTGGCAATCGAACATAAATTACTACAAGTCAATGCACAACTAGGCTTAGGCACTGATCAACCCTGCAACTGCCAAAGGAAGGCCTTACCATCTTAACGAGGCAAAATACAGCATGTTTACATAAATCTAGGGCCATAACTCTAATCCAATTTGGCTGGTTTTTTAACTTGTCCAAGCTTTCATTGATATTAACAGACTGGTAAACTTTGGTAAAGATCGGATGAAAAATGAATGCACTATCGGCTTAACATGGCAAAATACAGCATTTTAACTAAATCAAGGGCCATAACTCCGGTGTTACTGGTCCGATCTGGTTGGTTTTTTAACCTGTCCGAGCTTTCATTCATATTAACGGTCTGTGCAAGTTTGGTAAAGATTAAGTAATCACTGAAGGTGCTAGAGTGGTCACAAGTCAGAAAATGGCACTGTTTCGATATGGCTGATTTTCGAACTTGTCCGAGCTTTCTTTGATATTAACAATGTGTGCAAGTTTTGTAAAGATTAAGTGATAAATGAAGGTGCTACAGTGGTCACAATTAAGGCTGGAAATTGCATTTTTCAGCAAAAAAAGGGTCATAATTCCAGTATTACTGATCCGATCTGGCTGGTTTTCGAACTTGGCCGAGTCTTCATTGATATTAACAATATGTGCAAGTTTGGTAAAGATCAAATAATAAATAAAGGTGCTAGAGTGTTCACAAGGCAGGAAATGGCATTTTTAGCAAATCAAGCGTCATAACTCTGCTATTACTGATCCGATCAAGACAGTTTTCGAACTTGTCCGGGCTTTCATTGATATTAACAATATGTGCAAGTTTGGTAAAGATCACATAATAAATGAAGGTGCCAGAGTGTTCACAAGGCTGAATATGGCAATTTTCAGCAAATCAAGGGTCACAACTTGGGTGAATCTAATCTGATCTGACTGGTTTTAGAATTTGTCCGAGCTTTTATTGATATAAAGACCCTTGTAAAGTTTGGTAAAGATTCGAATAGTAATGAAGGTGTAGAGTGTTCACAAGGCAAAAGTTAACGGGCGACGACGGACGAAGGACAACTCGCCATCCCATAAGCATTGCCTGCCTTCGGTCAGTAGAGCTAAAAACAATCCTAGCCAGCTACAAAGCATTAATTAATCAATGAATTGGCCAACCCCAAACCCTTTCAACAAGTTTCCAGTTTGTGAAGACCAACACCAATATGTATCAACATTTATTACTCTATTACAGTCAATGCAACATTAAATATCAATGTATACTGAAATGTATTACAATATTACAGGCAATGAGACATTAAACATCAAAGTATACTGAAATGTATTGCAATAGTACAGGCAATGAGACATTAAACATCAAAGTATACTGAAATGTATTACAATATTACAGGCAATGAGACATTAAACATCAATGCATACTGAAATGTATTACAATATTACAGGCAATGTGACATTAAACATCAATGCATACTGAAATGTATTACAATATTACAATAGTACAGGCAATGAGACATTAAACATCAAAGTAAACTGAAATGTATTACCATATTACGGGCAATGTGACATTTAACATCAATGTATACTGAAATGTATTACAATGGTATAAGCAATGAGACATTAAACATCAAGATATATTGAAAAACACATTTAAGCCTTGTAGCCCTTAACAGTTTAAATAGGTACAAATGGAATGTTATATCAGTCAACGTCGAAGGAAGTAGGGCGAACGGATAGGTCACGTGATTATTCAAAAATGTTATGACGATGTTTATAATAAATCCTTTTGCATGATCTGCAAAGATAAAATATAGACTTATATTAAATAATTTCAATTTCTATTTCTATGAGTTAATTTTTTTGTAGTAATTTTCTGCTATCGATCTTCGGTTTGAAATGTTTACATATGCGTTTCGACTGAGGAGACCTAAGTACGTATTGTTTTTGTGGTAAAATAGTCCCGATTAAAACTAAATTGTTTTCATGCATTATTTCAAATCTTGCAACATCTAATTTGCAGATATTCTGAAAATTATATATACACAAGAAATAAAAAGTTTCAGGCAAACATATTCCAATTTAACAAGTTTTACAAAAATCTTGTAATTTAGTAGTTACCAGAGATATATGTGAGTGCAAGGAACGATCACTCTGCGTGCAGATTGATACCAAAATATGTATAAACACAAACATGCCAGCTTGGAACTGTCCATTACTTACAGTCCCTTGCAAGAGGTCAACACTGCATTCATGTTGATGGCATTTGTACTGCTGTAACAATACCCTTTAGTAAAGGATAAATCCGACTTACATGCCACAACACCTGTCAATATAAACTTTAATTTTTTAATTGAAATCTCTTGGCCAAGATTTGAAAAACTTCTCAATCAAACTGTCTTTGAACAAGTGTTTGCAAGCATTCGTGTATGTGTGTCGCACATGCATCGTCATTTGTTCAAGTGAGTCAATAAGTGGGCTGTTAAATGTTGCTTCTGTCTGAAGGCTCGGAGACAAACATCACACGTGTATGGTCTCTCCCCGGTGTGTATGCGCATGTGCACGGTAAGGTCGGAATTGCGGGTAAATAACTTGCCACATATACCACATGTGTAGCCTGTCCTGGATTGTACACAAACTTCATCTGAAATTACATAACATATATAAGAGTATTGTATTACATAACTAAAGGATGAATAGCACAGCATAGGAATATGTATGTATTAAATAAGGAAAGGACAATTGGCATAGCAAATAAACTGTCTCTAAAGGCTAACAAATATACCGCACTCCCACCGCACCCCACCACCAATCCCCACCTCCGCCCCTTTGACCCCTGCATTTTATTGCACCAAGCTAAACAAGGATTTCCACTGTATATTAAATATCAAAAACTTCAAAGGGCCATTATGCATGTAAAAATCATCAAATCAAAAACATGTTTCGTCACTAACATCTTCACATCATACATAAAACAGCGTATCAACTATTAAAACAATCCACTTAAAAATGTAATTAAATACACAAGGATTTTTTCTAGAGATATGCTATAGGTCAAAAAATCACATAAAATAATCAAGCCATGTTTTTCCCTTCGTTATCATGTTCAACTTATACTTAGTCATCTTGCCAAATGTTAAAACAATTAACCAAAAAACGAATAAGGAGTTAAACACACAAGAGGTTGGTCTACAGGCAGACGACTGAATGGACAGACAATCTCGTATTTGTATTGCACGTTAAGTTGTATGTTAAACCTTCAAAGGGAAATCATTCAAAACAGATGATTTAGAGTTATGCGCCATTCATTGGAGCATGTTGAAGCACTCTGTAAGAGTGGGAAATTATTGTCAATGCTAGATATATTAAAGTTACGTAGAGTTTGGTAAAGATTTTGAACTCATCCAAGCTGTCATTGATATCAACAATCTGGTAAAGACTGACGGACAACGGACAAGTCGCCATCTCACTTGGCCAGTAGAGCTAATAACACAATTTTTTTTAAAATCACATCCTTACGTAGCATTCTTAAAATTTTAAACAGTTTTATCAATGTCATATGTATAATCCTAAAAGGTTGTGCTAAACATTTTTGTTGTGTATATTCTGTGTATTAACTTTGTTTCAAAGGGCCTGGAGGCGATCAGGAAGAGATAATTGTGTCAATGTAAATATAATTGAACTAGAAATATCACTGAAGGTGATGAATATACCCGCATAAATTCGAAGTCAAACAAATGGCCATAATTCTGTAATAAATTAGGCAATCAGCAATGGCTGATATAGATGGACATCAGGTCATCAGTTGTTATGTGTATATGAAGTTTGGGATCAACCCATTCAAAACTGTTTGAGGAATGCACG
Source organism: Cyrtodaria siliqua (assembly GCA_037043455.1). NCBI lineage: Eukaryota > Metazoa > Mollusca > Bivalvia > Adapedonta > Hiatellidae > Cyrtodaria > Cyrtodaria siliqua. The sequence goes on along the minus strand of JAWPHD010003904.1, from coordinate 159,326 downwards.
TAATAAAAATGTGTTATGCAACGGGACAGAAATGTGTCACACGACGGGATGGGACGCGACGGGACAGAAATGTGTCACACGACGGGATGGGACGCGACGGGATGGGACGCGACGGGACATTACGAACAAGGTGATTCCTATATAGACCCCACTTCACTATGTGAAATTTGGGATTAAATTTATGAAAAAAAAACATTATGTGCTTCAATTTGATGATGTTAATGAAAATGTTTCTCGACAACTCGATGAACAGGCTGGCTTTTGTTTCAAAATCATAGACACTAATTCAAATAATGTTTATATCACTAGAAGTTGTTCATATTACCGGTATTCAAATAAATCAAGCGTAATTCAATCACAAAATAATAATTCATAAGCTCATTAAGTCATCATTAATATTAATGGATACAACTATCAGAGTCGCCCAGTTGTCCACACCAAACTATCTCATTAACAATAATGAAATCAGACGGATCAGGCGCTCTAGTTTAATTAATATATATGCATATTAACTCTTAACCTCTACAACAGCCTTTGCAGCCAGTGTAAACCCAGAGTAACTTGCAGACTGATCAGGGTTTACACTGTCTGGCTGCTCATCAGTCTTTTAACCAAAACACCCCTTTGTAACATAAATGGAATGGTCTAAATTTAAAGAAAGGACAGTCCATTATACATTCATAGCGACTAAGGGTTTAATTTATTCTTCCAGATGGCCTCCAGTTCCCCTAAAATGTGTGCTTTGGATGGCTATGTTCTGTGAATGTTACATTTTCTGTTTGAATTGAATTGAATTGGGTTTTAAGGTGCACCAGCACATGAAAGGTTATATGGCGCCTAACAAGAATGAACATGCCAGGCTCATCCTCCATTTACATCTAGATAAAATTTAGAGAATGGGCCTAGAACCTTCTAACCTACAGAACTGCAGAGTTGCTGCAAATTCTATTGTAGACACGCCATTTACGATGGAGCCACGTTTCCACATTTGCATATGTGGTGTGGTGTAGAAAACCTTGAATGAGCCTGATAAAAAAAATGACAAAATGAACACGAAGGGGGTCCCTACCCATCTGCCTCTAGCTGTATTTGCAGTGGTTGTATTCTACCCCGGCAACCACACGGGGACAGTTCCTCTAAAATGTGTGCTTTGGGTGCTATGTTCTATGAATGTTACATTTTCTGTTTGACTTGTCATGTTTCTAATTGATGTCAATTGTTCACAAGTTAATATTGTTTAAAAATAACTTAATTGTTTTTTAATGGTTGTTTGACATGACACCTGGTGTTATTTATAAACTGTGTGTGCTTTTTCTCCATTATTTCCCAATGGACTTCCAAAAGTGGCGTGTTGTTTAAAATGTACATATCAACATTTGTATACATACGTTTACCCTTGTTGGATGTTATCAAATGAAAACAACACTAATGCAAAGTTTATTTACAAAGGGTTGTTTAATTAGCATTAGCATTCTAATCTACATTGAGGCCCTCTAAAACTACATAAAAATGGAAAATATATGTGGAAGATAATAAAGTCAAGTAAACAAGTAATCAGAGACATAATGTGTTACCTCGGAGTACAACAAATACTTCCTAAAACATATCTACTCATTCTCATTATATAAATATTGCATCCCAGTGAGGGTGACAGTGGTTATTGTCAACCTGAGGAAAATAATGTCAACCGAGGCGAAGACGAGGTTGACATTATTGTCCTCAGGTTGTCAATATCCACTGTCACCCTCACTGGGATGCAATATTTATTTTATTATACCGAACAAATGTTTTGATTAAAATACAAGGGGGAAAAAATTGCAATATTTTTTTAATTTTTTTTTTTAAAATTTATATTTTTATACCAGTTTTGATTTAAAGTAACAAATATGCTCGCCACATTTTTTTATTGTCGCTTGGTAAACCAAGCCTCTTACGATTGACATAACTTCAACTGTATTTTAATAAGCGTCCACCGATTTCCAATTGCCAAAGCGTGTCGTTATTGGAAAAACCCAAAACCTATTTTTAAACTTCCCGTGAAGTCACAATCGTGTAACAGTAAAAATTGTTTAGTGGTGAACAGTAAAAATTGCTTCACGCTAAGGGTATGGGCAATTTTTTACAGGAGTGTAAACGTGAGGTATAATAAATTAATATATTTACACAAATCTGAAGCTGACTTAATAATTGTTGCATACATCGAACAAATTAAATGAAATACAATAAAGAATGTGAATCTAAAAAAACATATCAATATGAAATTATTTACAAAACGAGCATGATAAATGTTAAAGGAACACTGTCTGTAAGTACCATAAGCAGATATTGAGGATAACCAAACAACTGTTTGATTTTTATTCAGTGAAATGTACACATGAAAACATAAGCATAAGTCTGTTGTAATACATTTGTGAGTTTAAAAAGTTTTATTTATTATTTGTAAACAATATGGGACCGCAATATTTACATTGTCTGCTCATCATGTGACATCCATTAGCACATTAGGTTTTCTATATAGTATGCCTTACCTAACACATCTAGCCCGTTAAGCTCAGTTGGGATTGTGCTCGTCTATTGCTCGCGCGATTATTATTAGCCGCGAGTGTAATTTTAGACCCCACGAAGCGGTACTTCTTTTGTTTAGTACAATTAATTTCATTCAGTAAATATTCAATAATGGGTGGTGTGTTATGTTTGGTAACATTATTATTCTGTGTTTTATTAACTAAAAGTTACAACATTGTCCCTTTAAATGAAAGCTAACTAATAAGAACAAGCATAAAATAGTGTTGGACTGCTGTTTCTCTACCTACCCAAGAAAATGGACCCTACCCAAAACGTTACCAGAATTTCTACATCCTTGTTTTCCTTTCGCTATCTTCAGAAAAAGAGACCGACAACCTACCTACATACCCACTTATAGAGAAACATCTTACTTCATGTGGTACCACTCAACAGATGGTTCTTTATGATGATCATTCAATGCCAGTCTACCTGTATGATGATAATCCAAACACCTGACATTCTACCTGCAAGACGATAATCCAAACACTGGACATTGTACCTGCATGATAATAATCCAAACACCGGACATTGTACCTGCATGATGATAATACAAACTCTGGACATTGTACCTGTGTGACGATAATCCAAACACCGGACATTTTACCTGTATGATAATAATCCAAACAATGGACATTCTACCTGTATGATGATAATCTGAACACTGGACATTCTACCTGTATGATGATAATCCAAGCAGCAGACATTCTACTTGTATGATGATAATCCAAACACTGGACATTCTACCTGTATGATAATCTGAACAGCAGACATTCTACCTGTATGATGATAATCTGAACACTGGACATTCTACCTGTATGATGATAATCCGAACAGCAGACATTCTACCTGTATGATGATAATTCGAACACAGGACATTCTACCTGTATGACGATACTCCAAACAATAGACATTCTACTGGCATAATGATATTCAAAACACCAGACATTCTACCTGTATGATGATAATCCAAACACAAGACATTTTACCTGTATGATGATAATCCAAACAGCAGACATTCTACTGGCATGACGATAATCCAAACAGCAGACATTCTACCTGTATGATGATAATCCAAACACCAGACATTCTACCTGTATGATGATAATCCAAACACTGGACATTCTACTGGCATGACTATAATCCAAATAATACTGGCATGACGTTCTACATGATAATCCAAACACCAGACATTCTACCTGTATGATGGTAATCCAAATTCCAGACATTCTACCAGCATGATGATAATCCAAACACAGGACATACTACCTCCATGACATTAATCCAAACACCGAACATTATACCAGCATGATATTCCAAACACAGGACATTCTACCTGTATGATAATCCAAACACCAGACATTCTACCTGTATGATGATATTCCAAACACCAGACATTATACCAGCATGATGATAATCCAAACACAGGACATACTACCAGCATGACGATAATCCAAACACCGGACATTCTACCAGCATGATGATAATCCAAACACCAGACATTCTACCAGCATGATGATAATCCAAACACCGGACATTCTACCGGCATGATGATAATCCAAACACTGGATATTCTACCAGCATGACAATAATCCAAACACTGGACATTCTACCGGCATGAAAATAATCCAAACACCAGATATTCTACCGGCATGATGATAATCCAAACACAGGACATACTACCTCCATGACATTAATCCAAACACCGGACATTCTACCAGCATGATAATCCAAACACCGGACATTCTACCTGCATGATAATTCAAACACCAGACATTCTACCTGTAGGATGATAATCCAAACACCGGACATTCTACCAGCATGATGATAATCCAAACACAGGACATACTACCTCCATGACATTAATCCAAACACCGGACATTCTACCAGCATGATAATCCAAACACCGGGCATTCTACCAGCATGATGATAATCCAAACACAGGACATACTAACAGCATGACATTAATCCAAACACCGGACATTCTACCAGCATGACGATAATCCAAACACCGGACATTCTACCTGTATGATGATAATCCAAACACTGGACATTCTACCAGCATGATGATTATCCAACACCGGACATTCCTCTCGCATGATGTTGATCCAAACACCAGACATATTACCGCCATGGCATTAATCAAAACACCAGACATTGTACCTGTATGATGATAATCCAAACACTGGACATTCTACCAGCATGAAGATAATCCAAACACCAGACATGCTACCAGCATGATGATAATCCAAACACCGAACATTCTACAGGTATGATGATAATCCAAACACTGGATATTCTACCAGCATGACAATAATCCAAACACCGGATATTTTACCTGTATGATGATAATCCAAACAGCGGACATTCTACCTGTATGATTATAATCCAAACAACGGACATTCTACTGATATGATGATAATCCAAAAGCGGACATTCTACATGCATGGAATTAATCCAAACATAACATTCTACCGGCATGAGGATAATTAAAACTTCGGACATTCTACTGGCATGACAATAATCGAAATGCCGCACATTCTACGTGCATGGAGATAATTCAAACACTGGACATTCTACCTGCATTGAGAAAATCTAAACTCCGCATATTCTAGTGGCACGACGATAATCCAAACACCCGACATCCTACCCGGATTATGATAATCTGGCATTGTACCTGCATGGAGATAATTTAAACACTGAACATTCAACCTGCATATAGATAATTCAAACACCAGACATTCTACCTGTTTAATGATAATTCAAACACTAGAAATCTACCTTTATGATGATAATTTAAACAATGGACATTCAACCTGCATATAGATAATTCAAACAAATACCAAACTTTGATGATAAATCAAACACATTGCATATCATGTCAATCTATAAATCAAACACATTGCATATCATGTCAATCTATAAATCAAACACATTGCATATCATGTCAATCTATAAATCAAACACATTGCATATCAAGTCAATCTATAAATCAAACACATTGCATATCATGTCAATCTATAAATCAAACACATTGCATATCATGTCAATCTATAAATCAAACACATTGCATATCATGTCAATCTATAAATCAAACACATTGCATATCATGTCAATCTATAAATCAAACACATTGCATATCATGTCAATCTATAAATCAAACACATTGCATATCATGTCAATCTATAAATCAAACACATTGCATATCATGTCAATCTATAAATCAAACACAAGATGATAACTTCAAGCATGTGACATGCTATTATGACTGCAATTCAATAAGACAAATCCAACACTTAATAAACTTCTGGTTTATTTTAAAAGTTCATGTGGGTGACTTGATGAGAATTCAGATGCTGTTTTTGTTTGAATGATTTCTGGCAGATCTGACATGTGAAGGGTCTCTCTCCAGTGTGTATTCTCATGTGGATGACCAAGTGGGCCGGGCAGTCGAATGACTTGCTGCATATGCTACACTGGCTTTTTTGGAAGGTTGATGTCGTCTGCTGCCTTGGCAAATCTGAAATAAAATAAAATTGATCACTGAAAATTCAATTATTAAAGAAGGAGCTTTTATTTGGTGAAATATGGTATAAGTTTACAGGAACAAGGTTTGTATCTACATCACGTGACTGGGAAAACTCAATGTACGAGAGTTCTGGAAAATAACTATTTTTAGACAGTAAGATGGTTGCATAGACAGAAAGTTAACATACTAGACATCACACACAAAAAAAAACTGTTGACAAAAGGTGTACCGCCTTGGAACGGTCAGTACCGCCTTGGAACGGTCAGTGACATAAAGGCTGCTGTAGCTTTAAATAAAAGTTCTATAAAACTATATAATTACAAACTGCAAACATTACACATATTTACTGCATTCTGATCGGTTATTCATCTTAAAAGTGTCCTGTTATTTCTCAGTAACACGTCAAAATACAATAGTTCCAGTTGCGCATGCGCAGACTAAAGTGGAAGACCAACATTTGATTTTGATTTGAGTGGCGAAAGGGGTCCAGGGTATGCTCGGGCTTCCAAACATTATATAGGGGGAAAAATGTGTAAGGTTCCGGCTTCTGAGTTTCTTATCTCTGTTTCATTCCTAGTCACGATGAAGTAACGAAACGTTACATGATGTCACTTTTTAAACCGTTAACGTCACAGAATGGAAATAAATAAACGGTGGATTTAAACAGGGTGGACAGTTTGGGGAGACACTTCTGGGAATAAAGAGAACATATCAGGGAAAAGGTTTTCGGCCGGGGTCTGCAGTGCCTAAAAGCAGCCACTAGAAACATTGTTTTTTTAGAAACGTAAAGATCTAGGTCTATCTATACGTTTGAGCGGAGTAGATTTCAAATTTAAAAATGTGTGATTTGGCTCATTTTCGCTATGCTACGCGGAGTTATACAATTTGTGACCATCATTGACATGTTATACTTCGATAACATCGCAAAAAATGAAAATCAATCCTTAAATAATAATAATATAATGATATATTCCATTATATACCATTGTAGAAAACCTACGTAATAAATTTAAAAAAAAAACTCTATGCACAAAAACCAGATTTGTTTTCCTTAAAGATATTTGCTATAGTTTTTTCTGCATAACAGATTTTCGTTAAACTTTTTGTACAGTAAGTCTGTTATATATATAGACAGAAAAGGCAAAAGTAATGGTAGGTCACCAAAAATAATTTGTAATGCCACCGTCATGTCAATCTGTCCAAAAAGTTGAACAAGTCCCTGAAATAGCTAAATAAGACATTTTTGAAGTCTATTCATTTATTCATTCGTCAAAATTCTGCTAAAATTGTATTAAAGTAAAGAACATTTAATTACAATAACATTTAAAGCTCGTCTTTATGTAAAACCTATATTTGTTTACAAAATCTGTTGAGACCATTACCACAATTTATGCACAAATTAGCCCATAATGATAAAATTTCCTTTTTTTTTTGCATCTTCCCAATAATAGAATTTGTTTAAACTTTCTAAGCACATAGTTTAACATATATAAAAACAAAATGTGCAATAAAAATGATAGGTCCCCATGCTTGTTTAGAAATAAAAATTGAAACCCTACCCCTATGCTAAAAGGCCAAGTTTTGTATGAAATTATTTAGAAATGGTATATTTTCCTTTTTTGTTATGTTCCTTATAACAGAATTTGTTCAAACTTCCTACGCACTTATTTGAACTTATATTTAGACAATATAACCAATTTAATTTATAGGTCACCATGCATATTGAGATTTAATATTGTTTTTTGGAACCGTACCATTATGCTTAAATTTTTTAATTTTGTTGGAATTTTTGCAAAATGCTATATTTTTCCTATTTTCTGTATCTAATAATAAGCCTTTATTTAAATAAAGACAAAAATAAAATTCAAAAAAATAAAAAAATACAACTAGACATCAAAAGCGACATTCCTGTAAATTTGTAGGAAAATCAATCCAATAGTTTTAGAAGACAAGTCGCCCAAAGAAGCCGCGCATGGAAAACTACCGAAAATGCCTTTAAATTAGTTATATATATTTATTGTATGATATTAAAACCAGCAATATTTCTGAATTGTGGCTCTTGCAATGTCCTTACAAGAGCCAAAATTCAGAAGGATCGCTTTAAAACTAATTTTAAAAATCAAATTCATTTTTTTTTTGAAGAAATGTTCGTGCTGTCAACAACTGAATGTTTAGGAAGCATTACCATAGCAATGTAATTTGCATAAATGGAATATTGATTTACACCAATAATGACGGAGCCATGTTTTCTCACACTAGATTTAATATTCAACTTTTATTTGAACAAGAGAAACACAAATATACACATGAAACTACAACACACATGGCAACATTTTATTTGAAAAGCAGCAGTAAAGTTAAAATAAAAAAACATGCCTGAATGGTCCTACGCAGGCAATTTTGTCATAATATAATAAACATATGACTACACTCTCATGTGAGAATCATATACAATTTTTATTTAGAAGAAGCCACATATATTTCTCATGTAAACGTTTCATTGATAGTTGTATAATAGGAGTTTCATATATTTTCATGCGAGAATCAATTCATAAAAGTTCTGTTTTAAAATACAAATTTTCATTTGATTTTCATGAAAAAAAAAGGTTAACTTTTATGATTCTCATGTGATGCTTTTTCATTTAAGAATCATGTACTGCTCCTTTTATATATAAGAATTGTATTATAAGAGAATCATATAAAAATAATTGAATTGGGGTTTAACAGTGCACCAACACAAGAAAGGTTAAATGGCACCAAACAGGAACGAACATGCCAGACTCATCCTCCATTTACATCAAGATAAAATATGCAGAATGGGCCTAGAACCTTCTAACCTGTAGCATTACCAAGTTGCTGCAAATTCTATAGCAGAAACTCCATTTAAGATGGATACATGTTCCCACATTTACACACACAAGGCCATAATGAAGACCTTTAATGATCATGACAAAAAAAGTCAAAATGAACTCAAGGGGGATCCTACCCCTCTGCCTCTAGCAGGATTTGCAGTGGTCCTATTCTATACCTGGTAAAATAATTATAAGAATCATATGATAATTATATGTGGCAACATTGGTAGTGTAATACAATACAGAACAAGAATGTGGAAATTCCACAAAAAGCAGGTTTTCCCAGCAGAAACCATTTTTCTAATTTTAGTAACAGTGGCCTTGAACTTGACCTCAAATGCAATCCTAAGCTTCATTTACATATAAGGCAAGTTTCATTCCAATATCTCATTCCCAATTAAAGTTATTGAGCAGAGAAACTGTTTTTCTCTATTTTTAGTAAAGTGGCCTTGACCCCAGAGACCTCAACCGCACTCCCAAGCTTCCTTTCGGCTACCTACCCTGCAAGTTTCATCTCAATATCTCATTCCTAACACAAGTTAATGAGCGGAAACCATTTTTCTATTTTTAGTAACAGTGACCTTGACTCCAGTGACCCCAAAGAGGAAAACCTGGTTAAAAACTACAGAATTTATACATCCCATGGCTTACGTCCCCTGACGTGTACTCACACTGAAACTGCATATCACATTTAAGAAAAGAGCCTAAATATTCTTACACATGTATCTAGTCTCTGCTATCCTCAAATAGTCAACAAATCAGAGACTCAGCGCGAAAATAATGCACCTTGTTCTTTTATTTATATATAGTTTATAACAGTTCAGACACTTTTAGCGTTCATCCATTGAAATACTGGCTTAACAGTTTAAATTATCACTTCACAGTCTATATCATAATACAGGTCATGTTAATACTTATCAGTAACAAGGAATGTCACAAATAAGTGACAAATGCCCCTTAAAATGTAGACTCATTTGTTCTTTGACCTCCAAGTGTGACCATGACCTATGAGGTACACCTTGACCTATGAGGTACAGACCTGATTCGTGCACATGACACACCTCACTGGTTAACATTTGTGTGAAGTTTCATGGAAATCCCTTCAGTTATTTCAGTGATGACTGAGACTTGATTGTTTTGGACAAAAGGACAAATGAACAGATGGTGTGATTACTACATGCATACGGGGGCATAAACATCTGTATTAAGTGATTGAATATTATTGAAAAGAAGTCTTCCCTTGATAATATCTAATACATTTGAAGAGATATCGTATTTGACAGCCAAGGGTATAACAGTTCACTTGACTTAGAGGTTTTTTTTAATAATTCAAACAAATTATTTTTATGAAAAAATTACTTCTCGTTGATGCAGAATAAACTTCTCGTTGATGCAGAATAAAGAGGTAATTCCTCGTACTTTGGATAAATAACTTATTGAGGTTGCTTTCTTGAAAAATGATTTTATTTTAATAATACTAATTTCTGCAGTAATTAAGTGCAAGTACTAAATCCTTTCAACAGAAAACTTGACCATCTATTTGAATAGTGGTGGAATGGTAAGTTTATGACCGGCCCTGGTCATTTAATTTCCATTTTGTTACGTAACAGGTATCATCTATAAGGGCTTTGCAACCAGATGTCTAGACAGTGCATCCAAAAAGTAAAATTAGTAAATCTAGAAAAACAGTAACAGAAGAAATATTGTACAATGTATGTTACAGATTTTTTTCCAACTTTTGATAGAAATTTATCTAGAAATTTAAAAATAGATGAAAATGTATAAAATAATTTCTTGCACTTTAAGATGTTGCAAACAACACCCAAAACTGTAGTAACCTAAACAAGTAATTTCAAAAAAGTCTGCTAAGTAAGATTACATGAAGTTACACCCATGACTGTTTAATAAAGCATTTCTCCATTAATTTAATTTATAATCTTTTCTTCAGCTGACAAATATTCATGAGTTTTCAAATTCACACTATATCTGTGGTTTTAGATTTGCTTTGCCATTGACTTGTTTCAAACACCATTAACAAATACAAGTAATGCAGGTGGAATCACTCCAGTAGGAATCAGATTGCGTTTTTCTAGTTTGGCTGAAAGTTCTAAACTTGGCTGAACGTTCTAAATGGCTGAACGTTCTAAACTTGGCTGAACATTCTAAACTTTGAAATTTTATTGGTTCCAATATATACAACAAGAGCTGTCGGAGAACAGCGCAGCTCGACTATTCGATTTTTCAGAGAATAATAAATTTATAGCTAGTATATACCATCAGAAAACAAGGCTACAACAATGTGGGGTGGGTTGGGGGCACAACATAACTATGTGTAAGAATTGACCAAAACTACACAGAAATATGTAAAAATAAATGGAGTTTTGAGTGGGGTGCAGGGTGGGGGAGAGGCGGGGGTGGATGGGGGGGGGGGGGGAATGGGGTGGTGAGGGCAACATACATGTGTAAGAATTCACCAAAACAACACGAAAGTATGTCAAAAAAATCAATAAAAAAATCGTGTTTTGAGTGGGGATGTGGGGTGGGGAGTGGGGAGGAGGCAACATATATGTGCAAGAAGCTATGTAAGAATTGACCAAAACAAATACAGAAATATGGTAAAACAAAATATATAAAAATAAATTCTAGTTTCGAGTGTGAGGGTGGGGGCGGTTGGGAGTGGCAGGGGAGGGGGGTGGGGTGGGAGTGGTGGTTGGGGGGGGAGGGGCAACATGTTTAGGAATTGACAAAAGCAACACAGAAATATGTAAAAAAAAAAAAAATAGAGAGTTTCAAGTGGGGGTGGGGGGAGAAGCGGGGGTGAGAGGCGGGAGTGGGTTGGGGGGAGGGGGCAACATATATGTGTAAGAATTGACTAAAACAACACAGAAATCAGGGGCGGATCCAGGATTTCAGCTTAGGGGGGGCGTAAGATTTTGGTCAATTTTCGGGTCCGTCTCTAGCCTCATAAAACGTTTGCGGTAGTGCATTGATAGGGTAAAAATGTCCGTTTTCAAATAAAAGGATTTAACAATGTGTTAATTAAACCACTCATTAACCATTATGCATCGAGCGAGGCGAACCGAGCGATAAAAAAAATTATACTGAGGGCATGCATCGAAATTGTTTGATATTTTATCTACAGCAACATGGAAATAAAAGGATTTAACAATGTGTTAATTAAACCACTCATTAGGCATTATGCGTCGAGCGAGCGAAGCGAGCGAAAAAAAAAAAAATACTGAGGGCGTGCAACGAAATTGTTTGATATTTTATCTACAATAACATGGACATACATGTATGAATAAAAAAAAAGTCCGTTTTAAAAAGAAAAGGATTTAACGTGTTAATCAAACCACTCATTAGCCATTATGCGTCGAGCGAGGCGAGAAACATTTTGTTATACTGAGGGCGTGCATCGAAATTGTTTGATATGTTATCTACAATAACATTTGACATACATGTATGTATGAAAAAAAAAAACGTTTTCAAATAAAAGGATTTAACAATGTGTTAATCAAACGACTCATTAGCCATTATACGTCGAGCGATGCGAGAACATTTTTTATACTGAGGGCGTGCATCGAAATTGTTTGATATTTTATCTACAGTAACATGGACATACATGTATGAATAAAAAAAGTCCCGTTTTCAAATAAAAGGATTTAACAACGTGTTAATTAAACCACTCATTATAAGCCATTATGCGTCGAGCGAGCGAAGCGAGCAAGAACATTTTTTATACTGAGGGCGTGCATCTAAATTGTTTGATATTTTATCTACAGTAACATGGACATACATGTATGAATAAAAAAGGTCGTTTTCAAATATAAGGATTTAACAATGTGTTAATTAAACCACTCATTAGCCATTATGCGTCGAGCGAGCAAGATTGTTTTTTTATACTGAGGGGCGTGCAACGAAAATCTTTGATATTTTATCTACATACATGTATGATCCGGAATTTTTAGGGGGGCGCGTGCCGGGTGCGCCCCACTGGATCCGCTAGTGGAAATATGTAAAAAAAAAAAAATTGTTTCAAGTGGTGGTGGGGGGTGAGAGGCTGGGGTGGGGGCGGGGGGCGAACATATATGTGTAAGAATTGACTAAAACAACATAGAAATATGTAAAAAAAAAAAAAGTTAAAAAAATAATAATAAGGTGTGGAGGGGTGGTGGGAGTGGGGGCTGGGGTGGGGGAGGAGGGAGCCAATGCCCCCAATATGGGTGAAGTATGAATAAGATGCATAATGCTATAAAAATCCCAAACCAAAATTATAGATATATACATGCTTACATGCAAACCTAGATCTGCCTTTATTGCACATTTTATGGGCCATCACAATTTGGGTTCCATGGGAGCCCAGAATTTGCAGAAGACAAAATTACTTATCCAACCCTTTACAACATACTATAAGGAAACCAATTCCAAAATTTAGTTCAGCTAGGACAAGAAATGTAAGAGATATAGACCTGTAAACACAGCTTACATGCAAAATTTGATGTGAAACAGACACATTTTAAGGGCTATCAGAATTTGGGTTGCATGGGAGCCCAGGGGTTACAGGAACCAAAATTACTTAAGCAGCCATTAAGATAATGCTATAAGGAAGCTTATGGCCAAATTTGGTTGTGCTAGGGTAAGAATTGTAAGAGATATAGACTTGTAAACACAGCTTACAGGCAAAATTTGATGTGAAATGGGACACATTTTATGGGCTATCATAATTTGGGTTCCATGAACCAAAATTGCTTATGCAGCCCTTAAGATAATGCTATAAGGAAACCCATGGCCAAATTTGGTTGTGCTAGGATAAGAAATGTAAGAGATATAAACACAGCTTACACGCAAACCTTGATGTGGGACGCCGACACCAACGCCAATGCCAACCCCAGGGTGATTACATAAGCTCTCTTATTCTTCGAATAGTCGAGCTAAAGATGTCTGTGTCCATATAACATGTGGTCACGCTCTGTTTATAATACCTGACCATGAATGACTTCAGATTTCCTGTGTGGTTATACTATTGGCATTTCCCCAGAATGAAACAGTATGTGTTTTTCTAGTTGGCCTGGTCAGTCTGAACTTTTGTTTCTAGTATGCATAAAAACATTTTTGTTCAACAAAAGCCTATTCACACGTTCTAACCTCCATCACGGACACGCTCAAGCCGAATGTAAATGCTAGCAAGCGGCCGGACTCATTATTCATTAAAAAACTATGCTTATCGTCAAACTTACTAAAACGTTATGTCATTTTGCTGCAATGTGAAAGTGCATGTTACATACATATTTCTAGATTGGCTGAACAGTCTTGCAATCATGTTCACACAAATGTCCAGCTTACGGTCACTCTGTTTATAACACACTTCAGTCACGACTGAATGCTGATTTCCTGTACATGTTTTTCTAGTTCAACTGGGCAGTCTGAACTTTTTAACAAACATCTATTCACACTATATTTTGTATTGCCCAACAAACAACTATTCACACTATATTTTGTATTGTCCAACAAACAACTATTCACACTGCATTTGGTATTATGCAACAAACACCTATTCACACAATATTTTGTATTGCCCAACAAACAACTATTCACACTATATTTTGTATTGTCCAACAAACAACTATTCACACTGCATTTGGTATTATGCAACAAACATCTATTCACACTATATGTTGTATCGTCCAACAAACACCTACGGTATTCGCATTATATTTTGTATCGCCCAACAAACATTCTAACAAACACCTATTCACACTATATTTTGTAATGTACGATCATGTGTGATTTCAGATTTCCTTTGCGGTTGAACGACTTCCCACACAGGTGGCAGATGAACGGTTTCTCACCAGTATGTATCATAATATGCGTCTCTAATTTGGCGGGACGATCAAAACTGGAATCACACATCATGCATCGGAACTTCTTCTGCATCTTGGACGCATAAAATGATGTAGCTGAAATATAAAACAGAAACAATAACTTGAATGGGTATTGACAAGAGTGAAGGTATAAACCAACCCATCTAACATGGTTTATTAAAATGTTCAATGCTGACTGATTATTGGGACACAATACCTCTGACGTCAGGTACATGTACATTAACTGTTAAGACGTCATATAAAATGCCAGAAAACGTCATTTTAAGCCGGATGCAAAACAAAAGTTATTCAGCGGAAACCACTTTTCTATTTTCAGTAACAGTGACCTTGACCCCAAATGCAATCCCAACCTTCCTTTTCATAAGCTATCTACCCTGCACGTTTCATCACAATACCTCGATCATTTCTAACAAAAGTTACTGAGCGGAAACCGTTTTTCTGCTTTTAGTAACAGTGACCTTATTAATAATGCAATTGAATATGTTATTTTAAGCGACGCTACGTTCCAGCAACACATTTAGAAGATGAAGCTGCATATTGTTCTGGTTTGATGTTAAGAGATGGGCATAAAATGTAAGTTGTGAGAATTTGTATTTTGTTCAATCTCTCGACAAAATGTGTACCATCATACACAAAAATCTTTGTCAGATAAAAAATAATATATTTCCATTTCCAGCGGGTTTATATTTTGCAAGATCAAAACTTGATGTTTGGGACTTGATACACATTGAAACTGTGGGCCTGTGGCCCTTCGTATCTATGAACTTCAAGTCCCGCCCACCAGGTATTGATCTGGGAAAATATAAACCCTCTGGAACCGGGAAATATTTTTTTCCTTAAATACAAGGTAAAATGCTACAATACAGTATATGCAGCAATGATGTTCCTATGTAAAGGTAGATATAAAAGTCGAACTGGAAGTACCACAGTCAACCAAAATCATGCATAGAAACAAACAATAATTTTAAAGATGACTAAAAGGCAAGACATGACATCACATACATAAAAGGGTTGACAATAGGGCTACCGCCGTGTAACGGTCAGTGGCAAAAAGGGCCACTGGGGGTTGAAACCAGGTTTCTTGTAGGGATCCAGCGGTCAACTTATAATTGGCAAATAAAGATATTTTCTATACTAAAGGGCCTAAAAAAAAGGAACCAGCTAAACAAAATCCCCTTATTTATAGGGAAATTCATTTTACAGAGTCATATGTGATATCCTAGGTGCCCCAGGGTTAATTTAAAGGGGTTGATGCACTATTTTTAAACAAGATCTATTTAAAAGGGCTCTGAAAAGCTTGAAAAAAAAAGCCGAAATAATTATCAAAATACCATGAAAAATAAGGAGATATGACCTGTAGAAAATGTGCAAAGTATATAAATGTAGGCGGCCATCTTGGAACGATGACGTGTCTTTTTACCATATATGGCATATTGACAAAATATATTTTAAAGAGAAGAAAATCACTGTAAAGTGATAAAAAATGTATATACAGATATATAAAATGTATACTTTGTATGCTTATTTTTCATTTGCAGTTATTTTCTTTGCTTTAAAAGACATTTTTTCAATATGCCATAATTTTTTTTAATTATATGGTAAAAAAGCGCGATGACGTCATTGTTCCAAGATGGCCACATCTATTTAAGTTTCTTTGCAAATTTTCAATAGGTCATATCTCTTTTATTTTTCAAGGAATTTTGATAATTTCTCCCACTTTTTTCAAAGCCCTTTAAACATTGTTTGAAAATAGTGCATCAACCGGCCTCTTTAAGTATTCTACACAAGATTTCATTCAAAATCTATGGTGAATTTTAAGTCTATATCTGAACAACACAGCATTAGTAACACAATAGTTTTATTGATACAAATTTTTATCATGAATTAAAATGTAACAATCTTCTAGAAAAAGTAAGAAACAGTTATCAAGTAAAATAATCACACATTTTCTAGAACTAGACATTAAGGGGTAGAAGTAAACATTTCCTAAATATAGATTCAAAAATAGAGGTCAAAATGGTCGCTTACAGCAGTAGTGTGCTTAAAACAGGTGGTCCAACGACCAGGTTTGAATGTACATGTTTTACACACATGTAATGGGGTGTTTGATTTTATTCTTTTAAATTATAATTCTACAAACTTCAAAGTGATTGAGACTACCAAACCACAACAAGACAAACAATAAATAAAGGGACACATGGTAATCTTCAAGTTATCATTCATTAAAATTGCCTCTCCATTTAATAATTCAGTATCATTTTGACTTTAAACCTGCTTGCATATATTTCAATACAAGGTTTTCCACTCTTTTTTTTTAATCTACCATAGGTTTGAATAAATTATTGGTGAAATATAATAAACAGTTAGTAACATGCAAAAACAACTCGCATCTATACTGTTCCTATAATTAATCTTAAAGTAGCTTCCCCGCCAACAACAGCCAAATTGCATGACATACGTACACCGTTTCTAAACCTACTGACAATGAGGTATATATATATCGTGATTATTTTGAGAATCCAAACGCTATAGACACAAAATAAATGGCTTTAAACAGCCATGTCAAACCCCCATTACGTGGTACATTAAGCGAAGGGAAAGCTTGTATTAACTTGATTTTATAACGGATATTTCGACAATAAAACATGTTTGAAAGCATTTTTTATTTAAAAAATGCCCTGCGGTAACCTGTTTAAAACTACCTATTAAATGTTTTAATTTACAATATGCAAATTTTTAAACCGAAATTAAGGTTTTATTTCAAACCCCAACCAACCCCGTTTTTGTTTTTCCGAGAAGGGGTTGGATTGGGTATGAAAGTTAATACTCGGAATGCCAAAACTGGATCGTCGAATTAAGAGTTACCAACTAATAATTCATTTTAAACATATTTAATACTTTTTATCGGCATATATACATTATTATATGACCTAAACACCTGGACAGAGTTTTGATAAACAGTTCTGTCGTGTAATTTGGCCGTTTTCTTTAATGACACAGCAATTGCAATTTAGAAAATCTAACAGCATGTCACAAGATTTTACAAAAATCAAGGTAACTTTGTGTCCCTTTAATAAAGACATCATGCAAAGGACAAGGTATGATAAGGGGTATTTTGGCCCCCAATATGTTCAAAATGCAAAAAAATAATATTTACATATAGTCTGATGTGCATGTTGAAGTAAATTGATCATATTCTATCTTCAAACCATATTTTTATTTATTTTATTTATCTAGAAGAATTAACAGGGTCTCAAAAAATGGCATTTTTGGTAATTTTGTTATATTTTGTAGATTTTGGACCTTTCTGGGCAAGATTTTGATCCTAAAAATATAGAGCGCACCTCCGAGCACACACAGTGTTTTGGCTGATGATGCATCCCTATCAAGTACTTGTTTCAACAAAAATTCAGCTGTGCTCAAGGGTGCGCTCTGTATTTCCAAGACCAAAAACTGATCGAAAACTGTTGAAAATGAACAAAAATGTCATTTTTTGAAAGGAAAGGCCTCTTTGTGAGTCTCAACTCATTTAAAACCTTCAGATGAGTTTTAATATTGATTCAGTTCATTTGTAGCTAATTTAGATATTCAAAACTTGTGCATTAAAACTTTCAATATTGGGGGCCAATTTTGTCCCTTATCATACCTAGTCCTTTCTTACAATTAACGTTTCTCTAATTTTTCAAAACATGCATTTGCAAGTAGACCCTTTAACTGCATTACAACATCATTGGGTGGTTGAAAGTGTCATATAATTATGTCTCAGCTTTGAAGTTGTGTAAAAAGTTCAAAATCACATAATGCAACCAACTCATAATTCACTTAACACATTCAATCACAGGTATTTTAAGAACCTGTCACTATAAACCTATACTTTTAATTGGCACATTACATTATTATATGACCTTAACACCTGAATGAAGTTTTGATAAACGTTTTGTAGTTTATTTTTGCCGCTATCTGGCGGATTAGTTTCTTGAAAGTTGTGTAAACAAAATGTAAATTTCCCAGAATGCAGCCATCCTAAAGCACACTTACCAAACAACAAATAATACATGGAATATATACACCTAGTAGTATTTTCCCCACCCTAGGTGGCATATCGCTGGGGGTGGGCATATCCCTGGGGATTAGACAGATATTAAGCCTGAAACTAGAAACATATTGACACTGGTGTATGGAAATTTGTGTACATTTGTTGGGTCAAATTCCCAGGTATGCACACCACACTCTATTTCCACCACCCCTCACCTCAATTCCACCAAGAAAACATGACAGGTGAATTATATACAGGACATGCGTGAATTTGAAAAAGATTTTTTAATTATTGAAGTCAACTTCATAGTAGTACCACCAACTATATACAGGTACCCTACTGTATGTAGATCTATGTGTGATTCTTCTAGCATCAGCAATTCTCTCAAAAAATAGGGTTGGCAGAATGTTGAATTATATGCACATATGCACAGAATGATATATCTGATACCAAAAATTTAAAATCAAGGGCAAATTATAGTCGTGCTTAGCGGGTTAAGGGTTAACAAATATGCTAAATTTCGCAAGTTTTTAGGGCAGGCGACATAAATACGGGAGGCCAGCCAAGGGAAATACACATATGCATGTTTTTTGTTACTGCCATAGAACAGAATAATTACTCACAGGCTGATCTGGGTTTACAATGGATGCAATGGCTATGATAGTCGTGCTGAGCCGGTTAAGGGTTAAAAAAGATTCTCTTGTAAACTGCATTATTGTGCACCATGAAAAAATAACATTAATTTGTATATATATACAATGGAAAAAATGAGGATATCAGTAAAACTGATGGATGCTCCGCAAAAGGGTAGCTTTGTGTTAATGAAGGTGCAGCTGCATAATGCAGTGGACATAAAGTTAAAGGGACACATGGTAATCTTGAAAGAAAACGGCCAAATTACACGACAGAACTGTTTATATCATTCATACAAGTGTGTGTGTGTGTCGTTCTAAGGTTTAAAGTCCCTCCGACAACAAATACAGAACAAGCGCAATCCGTAGACATGTATCTTGAGCGTATCTTGAGCCAAATGGTCACAATAGAGTCTGGATTTTGTCATATCATGCATTACAATTAGTACATCGATTTATTAATCCTGTATCATTTTGACATTAAAACTGCTTGCATATATTTAAATAAAAAATTGAGAATTCAAATAAAAAATTGAGAATTCTATTTCCTTCATTATTCTACACATTTTTTAAATATATTATTGGTGCAATATTATCAAAAGTCAATAATATGTGAAAAAATTGCTTTAAACTATTCTAACAATTAATATTAAGAACAAATGCAAGTTACAAGAAAAACTAACGGGACGCCGTGAGTTTTTATAAAATCAAGATTGCCGCGTGTCCCTTTAAAGGGAAAATGTACAACAATAATAAACTAATACAGGTCCGTGTGTTGTTATATGATGTGAGTGAGTTATTTAGACAAAGATAACAGCAGTAACATTAAAAGATTAAACATGTCTGATAAACAGTTTATTAAATCATTTTAGAATTATTCTATATTTAGAATTTTATGATTCTTGGTTTCAAGAAACTCATTACTCATTGAGAGATACAAACAGTCTAAATCTGTTTCTCACAGCAATTTAATGATCAGTCAGTTCTCAGAACACACTGAGTTGCATCATAATAGCATGATGTGATATCATAATACCAGGATGTGATGTCATAATACCAGCAAGTGATGTCATGACAGAAACAACCAAATGATGATATGAATGAAGAATTTTGATTGGTTCAATGATAAAAATTTGACCAGTTAATTTAAAACTCATTACATTCTCAGAACACATTGAAGTTTTACTTGACATTGAGTAATGAGGTTCTTGAAATCCAGAAACACAAACTTCTAATAATTAAATAATACTAAAATGATTTAACAGACTGTTGTTATATAAATGTAAGGATACAACAGAGGGCTATGTCTGTCTTTACTCAAGCTAAAGTATGGGGGGGTCAAAAAGAAATTGTAGGTGCACCTGTAAAATTGTAGGTGCACCTATATATTTTATAGGTACACCTGTAAATACCTACAAATTTATGGGTGCACCTACAATTTTACGGGTGCACCCACAAAAATATAGGTGCACCTATACTTTTTACAGGTGCACCTACAATTTTTTATAGGTGCACCTACATCTATAGTTTTGACCGCGATCGATATGACTGTTCTTCCTTTCATTGCCCTCTACCATCATGCAGTTCCAATAACTCTAGTCTGACGGCAGACAGTGAAGCTATGATGCCAACTGCTCTTCCTCCCGTTGTCCTCTAGAGGCATTATACATTTAACAATTTCAAGATTATTTTTTTTGTGAAACACAAGCGTACATTATTTGTGATAAAGTGGACAAAAATTGGAGTTTACATTCTCTTCCTGAAAACTATATATGATAATTACCACCCTAATCTTTAATTATCTTAATGAGCACGAAGGAGTTTTTTTTTTTCAAGTATACGATCATAGGTACAAGACAGAAATATTTTAAACCTTACTTTTGCAGATGGCCCACGATAAATAAATTTGATGCGTTAATGTCTAATAACTGGAACAGAACAATTATAAACTTATCAAAATATGTTTATTATACATTCAAACTTCAAAATGAAATGCACGTTTAAATTTCTTTACAGCATTTCAACCTTTTTTCCATTTAAAGAAACACAACGAATACCATAACGCTTCTCTGTAAACTTCAATGTAGATTTTGTATGCCATATTTCTTTCCTTGTTTTTTTCCCTTATCTTCTCACATTTTTCTTTGATGTTCTCACTGTGTTGTATATGTATTGTGTGTAGGCTATAAACGTTGTACTGAATGTTCTCACTGTGTTGTATATGTATTGTGTGTAGGCTATAAACGTTGTACTGAATGTTCTCACTGTGTTGTATATGTATTGTGTGTAGGCTATAAATGTTGTACTGAATGTTCTCACTGTGTTGTATATGTATTGTGTGTAGGCTATAAACGTTGTACTGAATGTTCTCACTGTGTTGTATATGTATTGTGTGTAGGCTATAAATGTTTAATGCTGAATAAAGTTATTATATTATTATTATATACAAACATTATATACAACATTTATCTGACTTTTAAACTTTGGTGAAAACTATTACATATTTACCAGTCACCACCTTAAACTTAAGACAATGTCATTATTTTTTGAAAAATAGTGTATATACAAACATAACATACAAAACTTTGGCATTTGTTCAGCTGTTTGTTTTTGTTTCAAATCCCCTATATCCCGAGATATATAGCCAAACCTGTATTAAGAGATCACTGAATGGAAAAACAAAATTGGTCTCTTAACTCAGGTGGTTTTTTAACCCAGGTGGTCTCTTAACTCAGGGGTCTCTTAACTTATGTGGTCTCTTAACTCAGGTGGTCTCTTAACTCAGGGGTCTCTTAACTCAGGTGGTCTCTTAACTCAGGGGTCTCTTAACTCAGGTGGTCTCTTAATACAGGTGGTCTCTTTACTCAGGGGTCTCTTAACTCAGGTGGTCTCTTAACTCAGGGGTCTCTTAACTCAGCTGGTCTCTTAACTCAGCTGGTCTCTTTACTCAGGTGCAATTTAAAACAATACAATTGGGAACTGAAATGGTTGTCTATTACGGCAGGTGGTCTCTTAATAGATGTGGTCTCATGGGCAAGTTTCACTGTAGTACACATATATCTACGACAGCCACATTTTTATTCATGACAGCCCGATTTCTGCTGTATGTACCGTAGCCCGATTTCTGCTGTATGTACATACACCGTGTACCGTAGCCCAATTTCTGCTGTATGTACATACACTGTGTACCGTAGCCCGATTTCTGCTGTATGTACATACACTGTGTACCTATGTACATACACTGTGTACCTATGTACATACACTGTGTACCTATGAACATACACTGTGTACCTATGTACATACACTGTGTACCTATGAACATACACTGTGTACCTATGTACATACACTGTGTACCTATGAACATACACTGTGTACCTATGTACATACACTGTGTACCTATGTACGTACACTGTGTACCTATGTACATACAGTGTACCGTTTCATTCAGTTTTATTCGAAAATCGTACATGTGTCATTTTGTGCTGGTTCAAATTTCCTTTAATACTAAAACATTTCCCACAGATTTCGCACGCGAAAGGCTTCTCTCCGGTATGGGTCCTCCGATGAACCTCCAACTTCCATCTGTCTGGCGCAACCTTGCCACAAAACTCGCACTCAAAGCGTTGTCTGCGGTAGCCCGTTTCCATGGTGTCATGCGGTTTAATCATGGACAAATTCGAGAGAAAATCTTCTGCAGATAGATTTGCTGTTTCCATGGCAACATGTGGGATATTAGACCAAGTGGTGCCTGAAATGAGGAAATATATCAAATCAAATGTTAAACACTGTAAGCCCAACCAAAATTCTGGGAGCATTGAACAGTAAACAAATAAAACATATTAATGTAATTTCGTTTATTTACAATAAGAACACACACATGCACACACACAGTTCTACAAGTTCATACATAAATAAGTAGTATATGTTTAAATAAATGTTAAATCTTAAAGGGGTTGATGCACCATTTACAACATATATTTAAAAGGGCTATAAAGAACTAGAAAAAAGCTAAAAGAAATGGCATGAAAAATAAAGAAGATATGACCTACTGAAAATTTGCAAAAAACATATGGCGGCAGCCATCTTAGAACGATGACATCATCATACCTTTTTACCAAACACGGCATATGGACAAATTACCGTTTAAAGAAAAAGTAAATCACCGCAAAATAAGCATACAATAAAGATCGTTCACATGCCAAATTATCGGAACCAATCAGATTGCATATCGTGGGATTTGTCATATACTATTTAATACCGCAACAAACCAACTGCGCCTTTGGTGCAGTCGGTTAGAGCACCGTCTGCTATGTGTCTATGGTTCGAGGCTTATATATGGCAAAAATGTTAAAACCATACAATGTTAAGATAATTCAAAAAATATTATACGGAACTACTACGGAATAAATCTGATTGGTTCCGACAATTTGACATTTGAGTATTCTGCAATGTATACATTTTAGCGGCATCTACTATGTGTCTACTGAACCGAAGGTTCAGTGTTCGAGGCTTATATTAGGCAAAAATGTTTAAACCATACAACATCTACAATGTTAAGATACTTCAAAAAATATTATACGAAACTACTACGGAATAAATCTGATTGGTTCTGACAATTTGGCATTTGAGTACTCTGCAATGTATACATTTTACATTTGTATATTTTAATAAATTTGCAGTGAATTTTTGGCTATAAACAATATTTTGCCAATATGCCATATATGGTAAAAAAGGTGCGATGACGTCATCGTTCCAAGATGGCATTCCATTTATGTTTCTTTGCCAATTTTCAATACGTCATATCTCATTTATTTTTCAATGTATTTTGATAATTCTTTCAGTTTTTTTCAGAGTCCTGTAAATAAATGTTGTTTAAAAAAGTGCATCAAGTCCTTTCACGCTAGTATGCTAGAAGAATTAATTGACACGTACATACCAACATTTATCCATGAGCGTAAGTATAATATTATAATACTAATTTATCAATTTTGGCAATCTTTTATCTTTAAATACACAATATGAGTACATTTAGAGCATGATTTCTGGAACTTAATTATAACCATGTTAACCCTTAACCCACTAAGCACGACTATAATAGCCTTTCAGGCCATTGTAAACCCAGATCAGCCTGCGAGGAACTCGCAGCTTTACTCGCTGATCAGGGTTTACAATGTCTGACTGCTGATCATTTTCCCCAAAACACCCCTTTGTCACATAAATGGAATGGTCTTAATTCAAAGAAAGAACAGTCCATTATATATATTTAGTGGGTTAAGGGTTAAACTTGTTGACTGTTGTGTCAGTAAACTCATAAGGTATAAACTGTTCTCTAGCATCGACTATACTGTAGCTTCTGGGTCCATATTCATAAAGTTTCTTAGCAATATCTTATCTTAAGTCACATTTTTATAAATTTTTTAAACACTCTTTTCTATCGATTTAAGATGTTTTCTTAATATTGCTAATAAGGTTACTGGATAATTAAAACCTACAGCTAAATATTTATCTTAAAATAGATGGTTTGTAGTGTCCCTGGGAGGTTAACGAGGATATTTAAAAACATGTAAAAATCTTAAATTTTGACTTAAGTAATATTTTCCACTTAAAGGGAGTACATCTGGTTTTTTCTAGAAATATTTTAAATTATAAAAATGTTCCAATTCATGATAAAACACTTATATCCATCAAAATATGATGTTCTAACCATTTTGTTAAGGTTTAAACTTTGAATACACCATATAGCTAGGACGGAATCGGGCATAAAATACTGATATTAACCCCGGAGCGTAACCTAGGATAGCACGTATTACTGTACAGAATGAATTTCCTTGTAACTAAGGGGTCATTTTTAGCATCATTCATTATGTTTAGGCGCTTTAAAATAGAAAATATCATTATTTGTCAATTTTAAGTCCGACCCCTAGACCCCTTTGAAAAGCCTGATGTATTCCCTTTAAGTCGCTTTATGACTACTGGCCCTGGTATTCCAAAACAAAATAGTACTCATTTTCTAAACAACATTTACATAATTTGCAAGTTCTCTGGTTCGTGACAATTTTATAATGTTTTCCTCCCTCAACTTCTAGGTCATGAGAATAACATCTTAGCTTAGCAAGAGTATACCTGAATGTCCTAATGGCAATACAGTTTAAATATTCTTCATGCTCAAACAAAAATAAAAAATAAATAAAACCTTCGATAAAAAAAATAAAATAAAAAAAATAATAATAATTACAACAGATCTTCAGAATTCAATACATTTTCGATCTTTTGTATCCCCCAAAAAATAATAAAAAAGTATACCTGAATGGTAATACAGTTTAAATATTCTTCATGCTCAAACAAAAATAAAAAATAAATAAAACCTTCGATAAAAAAAAAAAAATAAAAAAAATAATAATAATTACAACAGATCTTCAGAATTCAATACATTTTCGATCTTTTGTATCCCCCAAAAAATAATAAAAAAATAATAAAATACTTATTAAGGTATTTTTTTTTTAAATTTTAATAAGAGCGTCACTTAGTAATTTTTCACACCGCTAGCTCCTGGGGGTTATTATTAGTGGAAATAAGGTATACATGTAAAATCAATGTTTCCTGTTTCCTAACTTGATATGTATCAATGTAATCACACACAAAATTATATAGAGGATCTTAAACAAGTTCCCATTTCATATAAGATTTATGAAATGAGTTATGAATTATTAATTTTAACGAGGCGAGTTAAAATTAAAAATAATTCATAACGAGTTTCATGAATCTTATATGGAATGGGAACGAGTTTAAGATCCTTTTTATCAAATAACATTGCAATCCAATTAGTAAAAAATAATTCAGATGGACATAGAACCGCCACGACGTCAGACACACTTTAGCGCCAAAAGTCATAAAATATGTGACGTCGTAACGTCGCGTCTCACACATAACGTTGCGTATAAAAGAGTTCGTATTTTACCTCTTTACAAAATAGCAGTTTACGCCAACTTTTTAACAAACCAAAAACAATGTTTTGTATAACATAAATTATTTTTATAAGCTGTCACAAATAATACGTTTATGACTCAGATATGGGTGAATTTGTAATAAATAAAATAGTTTCAGGTAATAAACTTGCGTAGTGTTACAGGTTTAACTCAACCAATCAAAATCGTTCCAGGTTGTATAACACGTGTGTCATACAATAGAATATTAAATGAGTGTTCGACACTGCTAACAAGGGATGTTATAATTAATATATTCATTTACATAATAAATAAGTTATAAAATGGCAATGTTTTCTGCATACAAATTTAGCTGCAAAATGTCACATGGAATCAAAATATTCGTACAACAGCAAATAATTTATTTTTTTTACCACTAAATAAACCCACTTCAGTGATACAAAACATTTTCAATTTTCATATAATATTCTTAAAAGCTTCTAAAAATAAATAATACATGATTCAGCAATTTGTCGTTTTAACTCGGACCGCTCCACCCCCACGGCGAGCCTAACAGGATATAACTTCCTGCAAGAAGTGAGGTTTATATCGTCCCAGTTGGGGAGAACGGTAATCGGATGCTATCATCGACGACCAATGGCAACCACAATGTCCCGTTGACACATAGGTTATATAGGGACAGCAACCACAGAGGGAAATAAAATGAAGGATGAAGTTCGCCATCCATCAGACATGCCTCTGCCAGTGAGTGAGCCCATAGGAGTGAGCCCACGGGAGGCTCTAAAGTCAAGCCTTATTTACTGAGATACCGAGGAGACAATGGCAAATACGCATGACAAGATGATGTGTAGAAGCATGTTCAGACGATTTGTTTGTTCGTTTGAATGGTGTTTTACATCATTTTGAGCACATTGTAGGCTATATGACGGTCAAATGTTTTGTCGTAGAGGCAGACCATCCCTTTTTCCTGGGTAGAACCAGTAATGTATACCTGAGGACCTGCCATCAGTAAGAATTGACACTTTCTCACTTACAAGTTGAGCTCCCAGTGGAATTCGAACTAGCAGTGGTTGGTGAGAGGCCCGACCTTCAACTACAGAGAAGGATATTTTTATATTGTACAGAATGATGCATTTAAGGGATTTTAAAGGGACACATGGCAATCTTGAATTTGTATCAAACATTAATATTAGCATCTCAATTTATTCATCAGTATCAGTTTCGTTCTAAAACTGCTTACATATCATCTAATAAAATTTTCAGATTTATTCGTTATATATGTTTAATTATATTATTGGTGCAAAGCAGCAAAATAATCAACAGTAATATGCAAACACAATTTTCTCTGAACTATTCTAATAATTAATATTAATGATTACACAAATGCAAAATATGTAGAAAAACTAACGGGACATCGCGAGTTTTAAACAAATCAAGGTTGCCGTGTGTCACTTTAACTGCACAGGTTTGTTAAAATGTCAGATGCTGATTAATATCGAAAGAGTATTCCTGTGTTGAAGCGGAAATATTAAAGTCTGCTTCAACCATGTAGTTCTTGTTTTAATTGTTCAAACATTTGTAAATATCTCTGTCTACACTATCAATTCATGTGCTAGAAGCTAGTTCTATATTCAAAAGTCACTATATCTGCATTGATATCAACACATGTGGTAGAAGCCAAGTCCCTATATCTACAGATGCACTTATGTGGTAGAATCCAAGTCATTCTATCAACATGTGAACTCAGGTGGTATAAGCCAAGTCACTGTATCTACACATGAACTCCTGTGGTAGAAGCCAGGTTGCTGTATCTACACATGAACTCATGTGGTAGAAGCCAAGTCACTGTATCTACACATGAACTCATGTGGTAGAAGCCAAGTCTCTGTATCTACACATGAACTCATGTGGTAGAAGCCAAGTCATTGTATCAACACATGAACTCATGTGGTAGAAGCCAAGTCTCTGTATCTACACATGAACTCATGTGGTAGAAGCCAAGTCATTGTATCAACACATGAACTCATGTGGTAGAAGCCAAGTCTCTGTATCTACACATGAACCCATGTGGTAGAAGCCAAGTCTCTGTATCTACACATGAACTCATGAGGTAGAAGCCAGGTTGCTGTATCTACACATGAACTCATGTGGTAGAAGCCAAGTCTCTGTATCTACACATGAACTCATGTGGTAGAAGCCAGGTTGCTGTATCTACACATGAACTCATGTGGTAGAAGCCAAGTCTCTGTATCAACACATGAACTCATGTGGTAGAAGCCAAGTCTCTGTATCTACATATGAACTCATGTGGTAGAAGCCAAGTCTCTGTATCTACATATGAACTCATGTGGTAGAAGCCAGGTTGCTGTATCTACACATGAACTCATGTGGTAGAAGCCAAGTCTCTGTATCAACACATGAACTCATGTGGTAGAAGCCAAGTCTCTGTATCTACATATGAACTCATGTGGTAGAAGCCAGGTTGCTGTATCTACACATGAACTCATGTGGTAGAAGCCAAGTCTCTGTATCAACACATGAACTCATGTGGTAGAAGCCAAGTCTCTGTATCTACATATGAACTCATGTGGTAGAAGCCAGGTTGCTGTATCTACACATGAACTTATGTGGTAGAAGCCAAGTCTCTGTATCTACACATGAACTCCTGTGGTATAAGCCAGGTTGCTGTATCTACACAAGAACTCCTGTGGTAGAAGCCAAGTCACTGTATCTACACATGAACTAATGTGGTAGTAGCCAAGTCACTGTATATACACATGAACTCCTGTGGTATAAGCCAAGTTGCTGTATCTACACATGAACTCATGTGGTAGAAGCCAAATTGCTGTATCTACATATGAACTCATGTGGTAGAAGCCAAGTTGCTGTATCTACACAAGAACTCATGTGGTAGTAGCCAAGTCACTGTATATACACATGAACTCATGTGGTAGAAGCCAAGTTGCTGTATCTACACATGAACTCCTGTGGTAGAAGCCAAGTTGCTGTATCTACACATGAACTCATGTGGTAGAAGCCAAGTTGCTGTATCTACACATGAACTCATGTGGTAGAAGCCAAGTTGCTGTATCTACACATGAACTCCTGTGGTATAAGCCAAGTTGCTGTATCTACACAAGAACTCCTGTGGTATAAGCCAAGTCACTGTATCTACACATGAACTCATGTTATAGTAACCAAGTCACTGTATATACACATGAACTCATGTGGTAGAAGCCAAGTTGCTGTATCTACATATGAACGCATGTGGTAGAAGCCAAGTTGCTGTATCTACACAAGAACTCATGTGGTAGTAGCCAAGTCACTGTATATATACATGAACTCATGTGGTATAAGCCAAGTTGCTGTATCTACACATGAACTCATGTGGTATAAGCCAAGTCACTGTATCTACACATGAACACATGTGGTAGAAGCCAAATCTCTGTATATACACATGAACTCATGTGGTAGAAGCCAAGTTGCTGTATCTACACATGAACTCATGTGGTAGAAGCCAAGTTGCTGTATCTACACATGAACTCATGTGGTATAAGTCAACTCACTGTATCCACAAATGAACTCATGTGGTAGAAGCCAAGTCACTGTATCAACACATGAACTCATGTGGTAGTAGCCAAATCTCTGTATCTACACATGAACTCATGTGGTAGTAGCCAAATCTCTGTATCTACACATGAACTCATGTGGTATAAGCCAAGTCACTGTATCTACACAAGAACTCATGTGGTAGAAACCAAGTCACTGTATCTACACATGAACTCATGTGGTAGAAGCCAAATCTCTGTATATACACATGAACTCATGTGGTAGAAGCCAAGTTGCTGTATCTACACATGAACTGATGTGGTAGAAGCCAAGTCACTGTATCTACACATGAACTCATGTGGTAGTAGCCAAATCTCTGTATCTACACATGAACTCATGTGGTAGTAGCCAAATCTCTGTATCTACACATGAACTCATGTGGTAGTAGCCAAATCTCTGTATCTACACATGAACTCATGTGGTAGTAGCCAAATCTCTGTATCTACACATGAACTCATGTGGTAGAAGCCAAGTTGTTGCTGTATCTACACATGAACTCATGTGGTAGAAGCCAAGTTGCTGTATCTACACATGAACTCCTGTGGTAGAAGCCAAGTTGCTGTATCTACACATGAACGCATGTGGTAGTAGCCAAATCTCTGTATCTACACATGAACTCATGTGGTAGTAGCCAAATCTCTGTATCTACACATGAACTCATGTGGTAGTAGCCAAGTCACTGTATATACACCATTATCAACTCATATGCTAGAAGCTAGTTCTAATCAGGAGTCTCTATATCTTTATTGTTATCAATTTATATGTTACAACGTAGCCAGTTTCATCATATCTGACTATACGTTGACTAAATCTTTCTGCAGAATATGATATAAACAGAACGTTCTGATATCACGGTATCTTTGTTGTTATGAAGTATTGCGGCACTAGAGGATGATTTAAATGTTGCTGCAGATTTTCATGCTGATGTCACGGTATCTATATTGTTATGAACTACCACTGATCTAGAAGAAAGATTTAAAATGTGTGCATATATGTTTGTGCAGATTGCCCTTAAATCTGAACATTCCGATGTCACGCATCAATATTGTTATGAACCATCGTTGCTCTAGAAGAAAGGTTTAAAATGTGTGCTCATATGTTGGTGTAGATTGCCCTTCAAACTGAACATTCTACCACACTGAGCACACTTGAATGGTTTTTCTCCAGTATGTGTTCTTGTGTGTCGAATAAAATCGGACTTCTTCATGAAGGTTTTGCCACACCTGCACGCATACAGGCTAGATCCGTGTAAGCTGACTCGGAACTGATCTACAATGTCTGGCGATGTGGCACTGATGTCACCCAGCAGGGAAACATCTGAAATAAACAAAACACAAGAAGTTGAAGAATGTGCCTCAACATGGAGTTCATTTATAAGTGTTTACATTAGCCTACATATGCATACAAAGGACATCACATTAGTTTTTGAAAGCTAAGCATATGTAACAAACCAACAATAAAACAAACCAAATTACTGATATTATAAAACAAAACTGTTTTTACTTTAAAGCCATTCCAAAAAAATGTTCCGAAACACTCCACTCACTACGGTAATTAAATAATCATTTCTTCAAATTCAAAAGGCTCGTCTTAGTTTGCAAGAGAAAATACTATAATTATTTGGTAAAAGGATGTGGCCCGGCAATATAGTTTTTGATATCAACTGGATCAAGGTGGAGTAATTTGGTGAACGGTTTACAGCCTACCAACACATC
This sequence comes from Cyrtodaria siliqua, assembly GCA_037043455.1. NCBI lineage: Eukaryota > Metazoa > Mollusca > Bivalvia > Adapedonta > Hiatellidae > Cyrtodaria > Cyrtodaria siliqua. The sequence continues at coordinate 127,565 of JAWPHD010003904.1, read as the reverse complement.
ACTGTTTACAGCCTACCAACACATCACTGTTTATACTGTAGATTTATTGTTCTATATTTGGGCCTCAATTTGAAACATACTCATCTGTTGTTTAACAAAGTTAACAAGATCACTGCCTACACCATTTGCCGAAGTATTTTGTGAAAAGCATTTCCTAGTTGTCAGATCAATATGACCTTGACATCTGACCTACTGACAAACAAAATGTTATGGGTTGTTGTTCAACCAAGATCACTATTTGTATAAAAGTTCAAGGCCAAAGGTCATAATTATACATCATGAATAACAGCATGTTTCTTGATCAGGTCACAGAGACCTTGACCTTTACCCTACAAAGATTGTAGATGTCATGTGTATTTATTTGCAAATTTGTATTATATAACACAAAAATGTAGAAATATTTTAAGTGTAAAAAGTTATATCGCAACAGTAAGCAATAGTAACTTGAGTACAAAGGCACATACTTAAGATATCAAAACATATTTAAGTGTTTGCACTAATGCTGATGAAATATATTTCTAGAATGTTATGAAGATTTTTAGAATGTTGAGGTAGTTTGAATTAAGTAAAAAAAATATAAAAAATGAAGCTGATATGATCAGTGAAATGTGTACTATGACAAATGGCTGGGGTAGGTGTACATGTATTCGGAAGAAGTGGTTTTAGTGGTAAGATATCATACAGTTTGGTTTTATGAATGTTTGACACTGATTTTTACCATAGGTGTGTGTCACGTAGGGCTGATCATGAGATTTTCCTGGGTGGAAACCAGTATTGCATGGCCTGCGTCAGGAAATAGTATGCTCAAGCAAAGTTTCAAAGCTGTATCTGTTATAGTTACTGAAAGAAGTGTACCTTGACATAAAACTTAACCAAATAAGCAGACGCCGATCAAGGGATGACAATAAGTCGTATTTTTTCCCAAAAACATACTGGCTAAAAAGTGGACCTTAACAGAAAACTTAACCAATATACTAAGTTCAAAAAGGGGCATAACTTTTGCAGAAAGCAGCACAGAGTTATGAAACCTGATATGCTGGGTTATGTTATGATGTATAACAACTGTATAAAGTTTCAAAGTTGTAGCTGTAATAGTTACCTAATATATGGACCTATGACAAAGCGCCAATTTCAATACAGCAATTTCAATACAACAACACGATCTTATGCCCAGTCTTTTACCCCCAACATTTTGGCCAATCTTTTACCCCCCAAATTTTTAATCACGTGCTCCTCCATATGTCACATGCTCCCAATTTCAATACAGCAATTGCAATACAACACGATCTTATGGCCAGTCTTTTACCCCCAACATTTTGGCCAGTCTTTTACCCCCAACATTTTTAATCACGTGCTCCTCCAAATGTCACGTGCTCCTCGATATGCAGCATCAAAAAGCAAATACAAATATAGGCTGCGCGCTCAAGGAGCGCCGCCAATAAATAAAGCAGATAATAGTAGATAATTAAAGCCTGGATGGCATTTTTCATGATCTTAACCCCTGACCTATCAACTCTAAAATCAATAGGAGTCATTTTTTATCATGTGTACTATTTCTGTTTCCAGTTTCAAGATTGTATTTTTTAAATAAAAATACATTTAAAAACGTTTAACAAACCTTCAAATACGTTTAGCTCAGTTGGTAAGAACGTCATGCTACAGAGGTTAAAGTCATTGGTTCAATCCCCAGTCAAGAAAATTATCATATTGTAAACACTTCTGTTTTACTAGCTATAGTTCTAATCAAATTGCATATCTGAATTCATGTTACTGTTGCTTTACCCGATGTCTGTTTCCTAAACATGCCATAGCAATGACAGTAAATATTTGTTAGAAGGTATTTAACTAGACTAAGCACTGGGTTTATCATAAATGTGAATAAATTCTTTCTATTAAAGAACTAACCCTCCAAATAACACAAAATTGTACAAACCCGTTTATCAAAACTCGAGTTTGGTGTTCAGGTCATATATTAATGCATGTGCCGATTACAAGTATAGGTTTATTCAAGTTTTTTAAAATAACCACAACTGAGTATGCATAAAATGAATTATGAGTTGTTAACTCGTAAATCGATGTTCCAGTTTTGGGGTTTGATCTGGCTGGTTTAAGCGGTTTATAAGCGGCTTATATTTTGTCTATAGAGATTGGATTCTCAAAAAAGGTAAATTATATATATATACCTTCTTACAGGTTAAAAAATGGTGTATATATGTTGTAAAATGTGGGTGTTGTTGGCGGATAGCTGCTTTAAAGATGACATTAACTGGACAGTATTGGGCTCCCATTATGATAACATGAGAGTACTATTTACAAAACTTTTTAATTCCAAAGTGTTGCATTATATGACATAAATCTACAAAATGATGAATGGGTACACAAAACATACAGATGCCAGTTGAAATATTCGAGAGGTAAACATATACGATGCTGTACTTCATGTTATAGCTAAGAAGCATGCAAGTTTTATTTATGTTATCAGATGCAAAATTATCTGCTCATTCACACACCCATCAAAAAGCATGCATAATTAAAAAAATTAACACGCCAAGTAACAACTAAATTGCACTACTGTACAAAACCGTTTATCAAAACTCTATCCAGGTGTTCAGGTCACATAATAATGCAGATGTGCCGATTAAAGTATAATAGACAGTTTTTTAAAATACCCGTGATTGAATTTGCGTAAAATAAATTATAAGTTGCAATTGGTAACTCTTAATTCGACGCTCCAGTTTTGGGGTATAGCTTGGCTGGTTAGAACTGTTTATATTGTGTCTATAGAGTTTATATTGTGTCTATAGAGTTTCTCAAAATATGCAAGTTATCCTAGTCATTTAGTAGGTTTAGAAACGGTGTACGTATGTTGTAAAATTTGGCTGTTGTTGGCGGGATTATCTACTTTAACATGAAATTACAGACTTTACTTTATCTCACGTTGTTTCAGGTTATTTTATATTCGATAAAACTCGATATTTCCTTCATCCTCCAAATTTTATGAAAAAACAATTAATATATGAATCGACTGTTTTACTGTATTTTTATCCAATTTTATGAAAAAAAACACACTTTTTCTATGCATTTCATCTATTTCCTAAGGTCCCAGCTACACAATAGTATGCATCGATCAACATTGCTTACCAATTGCTAAAAATAGATTTCCCTTGTACAAACATCAATGTTTTTGTGTGAAAACTGAGCAGGAATCTCTTGAATTTGATTGTGCATCATCTAGCCATCTATTGTTAAATGGCTCAATCTTTCAGGAAATTTACAGTTGTATTTTATGATGTCAATTTTGATCTGCACTACTGCTCTAAGTATAGGGTTTCTATCCAGTGTGGGTGTGAAAATTAAGAAATAGCTTAAAGGGGTTGAGGCACTATTTTCAAACATGACTTATTTAAAAGGGCTCTGAAAAACTTGAAAAAAAGCTGAAAGAATTATCAAAATACCATGAAAAATAAAGGAGATATGACATGCTGAAAGAATTATCAAAATACCATGAAAAATAAAAGAGATATGACATACTGAAAATTTGCAAATAACATACATTTAAATGGAGGCAGCCATCTTGGAACGATGACGCCATCGCGCCTTTTTACCATATATGGCATATAGACAAAATACATTTTAAAGCAAAGAAGATCACTGCAAATTGATTAAACATTAATATACAGATGTAAAATGTATAAATTGTAGGCTTATTTTTCACTCGCAGTGACTTTCTTTGCTTTAAAAGACATTTTGTCAGTATGCCATATATGATAAAAAGGCGCGATGACGTCATCGAAAATAAATAATCAAATCAATAGACTCCGTTTGTATGTTTTTTACACAAATACCGTTTGTATGTTTTGTTATGCACAAATACCTATTTAATAATAATATCTTAACCATACATGTGCTTTTCCATATGTTTGTGTTTGTTAAGATGCTGTTATGTTTGTTACTACTTTATGTCAGTCAGCAGATACATGCATTCATAAATGTTTTTATTTGTATGCCATACCCACTTTAAATTAAATGTTGTATCTTGTATCTAGTCTAAGAACAGAATAAATTGTTTCAACACAATACCGCAAAAAACATGAATACTGCACTTATGCATAAAATGGAAAGTTTGCAGGGCCAAATGGTTTATTTACAGTATAGGTATATAACAATCAGATGCATAGGCTAAACTAGTCACAATTTTTTACCGGAGGGTAAATTTAAATTGAGCCGTTTCAGCACCTAGGCACATTGGGTGATTGGATGCAAATTTGATGGTAATACTAGAAATACACACTAATGCTCGATACACGGTCTGTATCTTTCCTGGTAAAGTTGAAAATACATATTGTGTCTTTAACTATACGATGCATTTTCATATGAACGACTGAATGAGTTAAAGGGACACAACACGGCAGTCTTGATATTTTATCATGGTGTCTCATTAGCTCGCATTTGTTCAATCATTAATATTAATTATTAGAATAGTCCAATGAAAATTGCTTTTTTACATATTACTAACTACATATTATTTAATGCACCAATAATATAGTTAAAAAATTTGTAGAATAATGAAGACAATTGAAATCTCCAATTTTTATTTAATTATATGCAAGCAGTTTTAAGGTAAAATTGATATAAGATATAAACAGAGGTGCTCAATATAAAAGTAGACATAAAGTCCAGACTCTATTGGGCCCATCTCGGTGGACCGTGAGGATCATTGAGTATATTGGTGGAGGGACTATAATCCTTAGAACTACACACACACACATACAAGTAGACATATCATCACATCACACACAAAAACACACAGATAAAAGTCCATACTCCATTGTGCCTATAATCGTCTGGTAGGATGCCTGTCGTAGGCAGACAGACTATAATCCTTAGAAACATAACACTCAAGATTGCCGTGTGTCCCTTTATGTTCTATATTTGTACAATCTTAGAAATGTTTTTTAGGACTTTCAGTGTTATTTCAGTTTTTTTTCTCCAGTCTTTGCCTGCACTGCAGTTAGTATCGTCACCATCAATAGAACAAAGTATACATCTACTTTATACATGCATTGTCAGTTCCTTTGTGTGTAAATATGCATGAGCGTTCTCTCTCCAGTATATACAGCAAATGTCGTCATCATGTAGAAATACTAAAGTAATAGACAGAGTCTGGTCTCAGCGAGTTGGCTTATTTAAACAACGAGATGGGAGTAGCCCATCGAGGTGTTTAAATAACCAACGAGCTAAGACAGACTCTATCTTTTTTATAGCATGGTGTACTTAGTAACACTGTGACGTCATAGTGACCATACTCTAAATTCCAATATCCGGTAGCTGTAGTACGGTATCCCCTTTAGTTACCCAAATTAAACGATTTAGTGCTCTGCATTCATCAAAGGAAATGTCTGCGACCATGGTACAAGTAGTCTATAATTGGAGTTCCTCTCCAGTATGTTCAACAGTTGTTATGAATATGTAGTAATACAAAACTAGAATGTGTTGAAGTTCTCAGTATTTACAACCAATACAATCCCTAATTAGTATGCATTTTCAGGTGTTTTTTAAGATTTCCTTTGAGCGTAAATGCCCTTCCACAGATGTTACAAGCAAACGGTTTCTCCCCGGTATGAATACGATGATGACGATCGTAGTCGCTTTTTGTTCCAAATACTTTACTGCAATCTTCACATTTAAAGATTCTCATATCCAGCTGTACACCTTCCGAAAAGAAAACTTTCCTCTCCGGTAAGGCCAAACCACCGCTGGGAACTGGTTGCGCTTGATGAGATGGGTGGTGAGAGAGGGGATCGTCTGCTATAAGTTGTTTAATTGCTGCACCAGGAAGTAATTGTTTGAGAGCATGTTGGTACACTGGATTTTGCATCAGATAACTGCCTGGAAGTGGTTGTGAGGGAGAAGATATGTTGCGAGTGTGTGGGCCAGCTGTATGATAACCATCTGGAAGTTGTTGTGAGGGAGAAGGTACGTTGCCAGTGCCCTGGTCGGCTGTATGTTTGTGCTGGATGAACTGCTGCATGGCTGCTATAGCCAGATCTTGTACATGAGATGGAAAACCTGAAAAACACAATAGGAGTAAGATATAACAATAATTAAACAAGAGGTCAATGACCTTGAAGCTCTACTGATTGATTTTGATTTCAGGAAGTAGTCGCTACAGACTTGTTTTTTGAAAATCTATTTTTAACCGTGGCGGCCATCTTGAATTTCAGGCCGACCTGAAATTTTGCTAAGATCAATAAGACATTAAGAGCAACATTCCTGTAAAGTTTCATGAAAATCCGTCAGGTAGTTTCAAAGAAGTAGTCGCTACAAGTTTTCATTATATAACTCTATGTAAACAAAGCAGCCATGTTTAAGGTCAAATCAAAACGATTTTCGACAAGGACCAACATCATGTCATACTGATCATTTTAGAAAAAGTCCCATATCAATATCTCTTATTGTTTTTGGGAAGTAGTCGCTACAAATTTATTTATTTTAAATCTATTTTTAGCTGTGGCGGCCATCTTGAATTTCCGGCCGACCTGAAATTGTTCTAGGATCAACTAGACATCAAGAGCAACATTCCTGTGAAGTTTCATGAACATCCGTCAAGTAGTTTCAGAGGAGTAGTCGCTACAAGTTTTTACTATATAACTCTATGTAACCAAAGATGGCCACTGGCAGCCATGTTTAACGTCGAATCAAAATAATTTTCCACAAGGATCTACATCATGTCATGCTGATCATTTTAGAAAAAGTCCCATATCAATATCACTTATAGTTTTCAAGAAGTAGTCGCTACAAACTTATTTTTTAAAAATCTATTTTTAGCTGTGACGGCCATCTTGAAATTCCGGCCGACCTGAAATTTTGATAGGATCAATTAGACATCAAGAGCAACATTCCTGTAAAGTTTCATGACAATCCGCCAAGTAGTTTCAGAGGAGTAGTCGCTACAAGTTTTTACTATATAACTCTATGTAAACAAAGATGGCCGCTGGCAGCCATGTTTAACGTTGAATCAAAACGATTTTTGACTAGGATCAACATCATGTAATGCTGATCATTTTAGAAAAAGTCCCATATCAATATCACTTATAGTTTTCAAGAAGTAGTCGCTACAAACTTATTTTTTAAAAATCTATTTTTAGCTGTGACGGCCATCTTGAATTTCCGGCTGACCTGAAATTTTTCTAGGATCAATTAGACATCAAGAGCAACATTCCTGTAAAGTTTCATGACAATCCGCCAAGTAGTTTCAGAGAAGTAGTCGCTACAAGTTTTTACTATATAACTCTATGTAAACAAAGATGGCCGCTGGCAGCCATGTTTAACGTTGAATCAAAACGATTTTTGACTAGGATCAACATCATGTCATGCTGATCATTTTAGAAAAAGTCCCATATCAATATCACTTATAGTTTTCAAGAAGAAGTCGCTACAAACTTGTATTTTAAAACTCTATTTTTAGCTTTGGCGGCCATCTTGGATTTCACATCAACATGAATTTTTGCTAGGATCAACTAGACTTTATGGGCAACATTTCTGTAAAGTTTCATGAATATCCATCCAGTAGTTTCAGCTGTGAAGTCGCTACAAATAAAAGTTTACGGACAGACAGACGGACAGACGGACAGACGGACAGACGGACGGACGGACGACGGACACCGCACCACGGCATAAGCTCCGCTGATCTCTGATCAGTTGAGCTAAAAACTAACTCGCAAAATAATTGCAAAATTACACTAAAAAACGTTTATCAAAACTCTACCCAGGTGTACAGGTCATAAAAATAATGTACGTGTGTACATAGTTTTTTTCACTGTTTCTTGAAATACCCGTGATTGAATATGCGCAAAATGAATTATGAGTTGGCCATTTAGAGTTTGGATTCTCAAAATAAAAGTTATATATATATACCTTGTCGTCAGTAGATTTAGAAACGTGTACATATGTTGTAACATTTGGCTGTTTTTGGCAGGATAGCTACTTTATATTAAAACACAAAGAACCAGCAAAGGATTTATAAGAGAATGTATTATATACACACATAGTTGCATATAAATCAAAAGGTGTGGTATAAAATACATCACATTCGTTCAAGCTAGGGAACACCAAAAGTATCTTCTTTGTGGCTAAATTTCTAGGCTATTGTTTTTTTGTATTTATATAGATACCAGCATATTTGTGTTTTACTTGTGCCTATTAATGCTGCCTTGTTGGTTAGAGAATAGTTCATGGCGGGGTTTTCTTTATTTACACTGTCCCGTTTTTGTGGGATGAGTTAGGTAAGTGTGAGGTTTGGTGCACCGTAGAACCTGGTTTAAACCCCCAGCAGCCTTTTTTGCCACTGACCGTTCCAAGGCGGTAGCCCTATTGTCAACCCTTTATGTGTTTGTGACGTCATATGACTTTATTCTTTGTTAACTTTACCATTCATGTTTGTCCTTTTGCGTGTTTTTGGGTTTACTGTGAAAGCTGCATTTTATACTTATTTTTACACATTATTACCAAACTGGTGGGATCTAGAAAAGTTGCAACATGGGTCGCATGCTTCATCCAGTCTAAATATTGCTAATTAATGAACTAGAAAATGTGGGCTTCATAAGATGATGTAATACACACATAGTTACGTATTAATCAAAAGGTGTGGTATAAAATAACTTATCACATAACTTATGATGTGGGAGTGGAGTAACACCATTCTATATTTTCAATATACAACTGGTTATACAACTATGCAAATAAGCCTAGTATGCGCTGTCAAACAAATCGATAATGACTATGATCCAATTCCCACAGTTTATGTGGATTTCGCGTGTTAAAGCGACAGGCAAAATGCAACAAGAGCCTCGCATTATATCATTTTGCCAACTCGTTTAATAAATTCAATAACGAATGAGTATACTCATGTTAGATCCTCTATATATCACATTCATACTCTGCCAAAAAGCTAGGGAACTCCAAAAGTATTCATAAATTCCATGGTAAACAACATGAAAAGGTGGGTGGGGCAGTGTATCCACAAAACGAGACATTACTATGACATATATAAATTAGGCCAGTCTAAACCTAATCAAACCTAATTTGATAGGACGTAAAAACCACGTCAGGACTCTGAATATGATCGGTAATTAACTTCAGAATTCAGACAGATTTACAATAAATTCAAGTTGCAGTCATATTTGAACATGAATCATGTTCTGTTGTTCATTATGTATATGTCAATCAATAACTTGAATAACTTAATTCTTCTAAACAAATTCTGCTTACCAGTTTATATTTTGAGTATGTACATCAGTCTATTAAAGGGCACAATGCAATCTTAATTTTTGAAAAAATAACAGTGACCCATTAGTTTTTCTACACAACAATCATCATATAATATGAAATAGGTTAAACCAATAGGGCGAGCACAGTTCATGTTTGATTGTGTGGTATGTGCAGGGTAAGTTTATTATGAAACATGTTCTTTTTCAGTTGGTACCCTAACAGATATGGCATGGAATTGAATTGAATTGGATTTTATTGTAGCAACAACAGCAATAAGGTCATATGGCGACTTTCCAGCTTCCACTGGTGGAGGAAGACACCAAGTGCCCCTTCGAGCGATTTTCGTGCCCGGGCGTGCACCTGGGTAGAACCACCGACGTTCTGCAAGCCAGCTGGATATGGCATGGAAAGAAACTCAGAATGCTTCTGTATCTTCATGATCCAGTCCAGATCGACAATGCCTGCATGGATCACCACCCGTCATAAAGGCTAGACAAATGTGCAGCCGGAACGGGACTCGATCAACCCTGCGACCTTTTCATACTTCCGCCCTTCGGACTACCTTTCTGATACTCTAGCAACTGAGCTAATTGGTCGGACTATCTACTACATCAATCTATCTGTTGGATATATACATAAACCGTGATGCGTATACTTTCTTTTCGAACTACAGTACCTAGCTTCCATACGGATCCATACCAATGTTTTACTGAACAGCCTCGGACTCACAGTTACAATTACACTTGCATAGGAACATCAACAATGGTGCGAATACCGGATTCAACGGACAGACAGACAGAAAAACTTCTGTACATTCTGGTGGAGTCTAAACCCGACCAACAGTTATTGTTTGGAGCGCTTGTATAAGCCAAAGGCTTTTCAGCAATACCATAAGTAATTTTAACAAACCGTAAATACATTATATATATCATTGGAACTGGCATTTTCTGTGGTAAATACAAATACCGGTACCTTAGTTTCGAAATTTGGTCGAGAAATAAATATTTTACAGCCAAAGTGAGTTTATGTGAGGCTTTTCCTATGCAAAATCCTTATTGCTGGAGCAGCAGAAAATTAAGAAGACAGTGTGACAAATATAATCAATCGTTGGCCTTCAGATTTTCAGGATGTCTTTATTTACGTTTACCCAACTCGTTTAAAACCATTTCAGGTTATATTTGTTGGATTACATGGGTTCATTATACAATGCTACTTTATTATCTGACATATTTATCCCCAGAGGGACTTTAAAATTAATATTTCGCCTAAAGGCGAGACACCATGTTAATATGGCGCCGTTAATGTTGGCGGTAGCAACGCAGGCGTGTTTTCAATTTTATATCTGCTTAAGTATTCATCTTTCTACAGGCCTACATATTTTGCATATATTATTAAGAAAAAGATAGGATAAATTAATCATGTAGCAGAATTATAAAAATATGTATTTATATTAATAAAATAAGGTTTTATTTTCAAATACTACGTAATTTTTTTAAATGCAACACTAAACTTAAGATATAAATTACCTCCCTTTAAACAAATGTTACATATTTATATAAATTACCTCCCTTTATACAAATACCCCTAACTGCTGTGATCTAGGAAAGTTGCAACATGGGTTGCATGCTTCATCCAACTACTTCCATATACTGCTAATGAACTAGAAAATGTGTGCTTGATATACAAAGCTTTTGCGCTGTCCGTCACATAAAAACAAGAGGTCAATGACCTTGAAGCTCTACTGATTGATTTTGATTTCAGGAAGTAGTCGCTACAGACTTGTTTTTTGAAAATTAGACATCAAGAGCAACGTTCCTGTGAAGTTTCATGAAAATCTGTCAAGTAGTTTCAGAGGAATAGTCGCTACAAGTTTTCATTATATAAATCTATGTAAACAAAGATGGCTGCTGACAGCCATGTTTAACATCGAATCAACACGATTTTTGAGAAGGACTAACATCATGTCATGCTGATCATTTTAGAAAAAGTCCCATATCAATATCACTTATAGTTTTCAAGAAGTAGTCGCTACAAACTTGTTTTTTAAAAACCTATTTTTAGAACTGGCGGCCATCTTGGATTTTAAATCAACATGAATTTTTGCTAGGATCAACTAGACTTCATGGGCAACATTTCTGTAAAGTTTCATGAAAATCCATTCAGTAGTTTCAGAGGAGTAGTCGCTACAAAAAAAAGTTTACGGACAGACGGACGGACGGACGGACGGACGCCGCACCACGGCATAAGCTCTGCTGATCTCTGATCAGTCAAGCTAAAAAAGAAAATATAAAACTTTTTTTATATGTTGTCCATTTCGCATTTTGACGAAGCGGGGGAAAAAAACAGTTTGACCTTACTGCATGTATCTAGTCCCTCTTTTGAGCACTATTAGCAGGCCCGCTTCCGGGGAAGGTCTGCAAGTATTGCTGCAATTGTCCTTTATATTCACATAACAGGGTCCAACAAATCACATGCCCGGAGCCCGCGGGCTACCAAAAGTCTATATCAGGACTACCATCAATTTCTATCGAGAGCCCGATGGACTACGACAAATTTCCTTTTGTGGTATAGCCCAGTCAAAACCAGATTTAAGCTCTGGATTCACAGCCCATTATTCGACACTAGATTACAAAGCCACGCGCCAATAACCAAATTAACAAGCATGTTAAACAACACGGGTGATCCATCGGTGCAACAAATTAGTTCCCTGGCATCACTCATTAATAGTCATTAGTTGTTTTAATCCTATGCCTTTGACTGGATAATAATGATGCTGAGTCAATAATATATTCACTCGTCCGTCCCATAATAGTAAACGGTAAAATTTGATCGGATAATTATATGATGGTGCGTCAATAATGTATTCACACGTCCATTCCAGATGATTGGATGCTCCGGGCATCATGGGAGAAAATAAGTCTCCTCTGACCCAGTTGCTAAAAAGTTTTGCTGTTTATTACTAATTCACTTACAGAATCCAAGATAAACTTTCTCTTGATAATATAATTAATGGTATTCATTGTGTTTATAATCCAATTGTAAATGCAAAATAATTGCCGCGACAGGTTATTCTTGTGACTGGTTACTCCCCGGCAAAATTCTGTTCTTGTCTTTAAGAACTGTTCATGAACTGCTCTAGAACATTAAGAACAGTTCTTGGTCTGTTCTTGATCATCATTTATCATTGTTCTAGAACATTTGTTCTTAAAATGTTCATTTTTAAGAACAGTTCTTGACCATTTCACGCACTCAATTGGTTCTTAAACTGTTCTTGAAATGTTCTGGAACAAGTTTAGAACCATTCCAGAACTTGTATCAAAAGGACATGTTCTTAAAGTGTTCTAATATCATTCTTAAACAATATCAAGAACAATTTAAGAACTGTTCAGGAATGGACATGTTCTTAAGTGTTCTCATACCGTTCTTAAACAATATCAGGAACAATTTAAGAACAGTTCAGGAACTTGTATCAAGAGGACATGTTCTTAAAGTGTTCTAATACCGTTCTAAAACAATATCAGGAACAATTTAAGAACAGTTCAGGAACTATAAATGTATAAAATAAATAAAACAAATGTAAGAACTAATTAACACTTTAAGAACCCTTGATGTTCCTAAACTGTTCTTCATTTGTTCTTGAAATTGCTAAAGAACTAATTAAGAACAGTTTAAGAACATGTCTTGAAATCGGTTAGAGTACTGTCCCTTTGTTTCCAGCACCATGCGCAAATGACATTACAAGCGTTTTGCTTTCTTCTGGATCCTAATTCACTGTTAACTATTACATAATTGTATGTTTATATAACACAAACTGTATAATTGTGAATAAAATAGTGTTTAAACCAAATGACATTTATAATTATATTTGGAAATCTGATAAATTTGAGAATAACAGAGGTTAAAGTTGGATATTTCAAAATGAATTGGAACATAAGAGGTAAGAATACATGAAGTACATTAATAAGTCTTTTTTATTCAATAAAACCTGCACAACAACAGGATTAAAAAAAAGAGAAGCAAATTGTTAGTGTAAAGAGTGGGTGGGGTAAGGTAATATTCAGTCTGAATTGACCATGGTGCTAATTTTGATAGATGTTAAGACCATGGTCATTTGACCCGGGTCAACCATGGTCAGAAATGATCATGGTTGTCCATGGTGTCAATATTGCTAGATGTTAAGACCATGGTCAACCCAGGTCAATGATGGTCAACCATGGTTATAAGACCATGGTTCTGAAACAAAATGTGTAAAAGGTAATTTTGGAAAAAATAAGAAAAATTAATTTGTGTTTATAGTTTACAAGAAATTTACTACAATCAAAAATCTGAACTTGTTTATATGCATATGTGCTGGATATTACATTCTAAAAGTAAAGTTTCATCCATGAACTGTTCTTGAACGGTTCTGAGATATTTGTTCCATGAACTGTTCATGAAATGTTCTTGATCTGTTCTAGAACAGTTCAGATACAGTTCTTGAACATTAAATGAGACAAAATTTCTGGAACTATCGTTCTTGAACCATTCAGGAACAGAAGTTCTAGAATAGTTCTTGAACGGTTCTGGTATAATTATTCAAGAACTGTTCATGAAATGTTCTTCATCTGTTCTAGAACAGTTCTGATACAGTTCTTGAAAGTTAAATTAGACAAAATGTCTGGAACTATCATTCTTGAACCATTCAGGGATAACTGTTCAAGAACTAAAGCTCTAGAATAGTTCTGGAACTTGTGTTCTGGAACTTGTTCTTGAACCGTTCAAGAACGACAGTTCCAGAAATTTTGTCTCATTTAACGTTCAAGAACAGTATCTTAACTGTTCTAGAACGTATGCAGAACATTTCATGAGCAGTTCTAGAACAATTATCCAGAACCGCTCTAGAACAGTTCTGGAACAGTTCCAGAAAATTTCGCCGGGGTTGACTTTAATATATATATTTCATTTGACATCTTGCAGTGGAACATGTTTCGCTACTTAATCGAGTAGAAAAATTAAAGGGGGGAGAGAGAGATGGAGTTGTAGAAACTACTCAGTTGCGAAAGAAACTGGACTCTTTGAAAATTTTACTTTACACCGTACCCTCTTTATCAAGCGACAGTCCCTTAATGAATCGACCTATTAAAATAAAAATGACAACATGATATTGGCAATGGAGTGATAAAACTTTGGTACCAAACGTGGCATATTAATTTTGGAATTTGTCAATTTAATTCTAAAACAAGAAATGTCACAGTAAGTGACAAATGCCCCCGAAGTGACCTGTAAGTGTGACCTTGACCTTGGAGCAATATGAAACCAACAGATATATTTAAACATAATTTAACAAAAAGAAAAATAATTAAAAATTTCAAAAAATTCAAAAGAAAAAAAAATGTTGTGCTTGACACATCATCTTATTGTGGTGAGCACTTGTGCCAAGTAATTTGAAAATCCGTCCAGGTTATTGACCGGACACAATTTGACCTTTGACCTATGTGTGACCTTGACCTTGAAGCCATGGACCTGGATTTTGTGCGTGACACATCATGTTGTTATGGTGAGCACTTGCGCCAAGTTAATTCAAAATCCGTCAAGAAATGCCAGTTATTGACCGGACATGATTTGACCTTTGACCTCTAAGTGTGACCTTGACGCGACGAACCTGGATTTTGTGCGCGACATGTCGTCTGGTTCTGCTGAGCACTTGTGCCAAGTTATTTGAATATTCGTCCAGGAATGCCAGAGTTACTGACTGGACACAATTTGACCTTTGACCTCTAAATGTGACCTTGACCTTGGAGCCACGGACCTGGGTTTTGTGCATGACACATCGTCTAGTTGTGGTGAGCAACTGTGCCAAGTTATTTGAAAATCTGTCCATGAATGTCAGAGTTATTAACCGGACACGAAAGCACTTTGTTTTGACCTTTGACCTCTAAGTGTGACCTTGACCTTGGAGCCACGGACCTGGATTTTGTGCGCGACACGCCGTCTTGTTGTGGTGAGTAATTGTGCAAAGTTATTTGGAAATCCGTCCATTATTGTCAGAGTTGTGAAGCGGACACGATTGTACAGACGAACGGCGACGAACAATCACGAACAGACAGACAGTGCGACTACTATATGCCACCCTTCGAGGGCATAAAAACTTTATACAATTAAATCTAAACAAAACTCAGTGTCCACTTTCTTTTGCAACTGAGTATACTTTGCTAGTACTAAGGTTATTGCTTATTTATTTACCTTTACTATTTACTGCAATACATTATATTAATAAATTAAGTGTCCCTGTTCTGCAGGTATGACTTAAAATTTGGAGACATTATTTAAACACGTGTAAGTGTATTGAGACATTGAGATGGACTCGCGCATGCGGGGCTACCAAGTTAAGCAGGGCTACCAGAGAATTCAAAGATTTGTCGGACCTGACATAATTATGATCGATATACATGAAGTATACAACATAACATTAACACTGCTGACAACATTATATTTAAAAAGTAAAATAAGAGGAAATTATAATTATGTAAGCAGGTTTAGAGTCAGCATGATACTGGATAAATCAATCCAGATGCTAGTTTCAATGCTTGGTAACCCTTGAAGACTGCTGTGTTGCTTTAAATTCGGACAAGCTTAATTTCTTATTTGACAGTTTTATCCACTATGGGACTTCAAAATTGCTATTATTCCGTATAGGCGAGACAATGGAATAAGGTGTCACTTTTCCGGCGGTAACAAACTATGTGTGTTTTTAATTTTATATCTACTTAAGTACTAATCTTTTTACAGGCCTACACATTTTGCATATATTATTAAGAAAAAGATAACAGAAATTAATCGAGTATCAGAATTATAAAAATATGTATTTATATTAATAAAATAAGGTTTTATTTCCAAACAAAACATTATTTTTTTTAAATGCGACACTAAACTTAAGATATAAATTACCTCCCTTTATACAAATGTTACACAATATTCACTGAAGATATAAATTACCTCCCTTTATACAAATACCTAACGGGCGGGTTCTAGAAAAGTTGCAACAAGGGGTGCATGCTTCATCCAGTCTAAATATTGCTAATGAACTAGAAAATGTGGGCTTGGAACACAAATGCCCTGCTTTAGCGCTGTCAGTCACATAAAAATAAAATGAATATATATATAAAAAAAAATTTATGTACAGAGGCAGTGCATATGGACAAGGATTATTAACAATATAATTTTGATATGTCCGTTTCATTTTGACGAAGCCGGGTCTAAACAGTCCATGTTCTCTATGAAGTTTGACCCTACTATATCTATCTGTATCCATACAGCTAGTCCCTTTTTTGAGCACTATTAGCAGGCCTGCTTCCAGGGAAGGTTTACAGGCCTGCATGTATTGCTGATCAACAGAGGAAAAAATGCTGTGGTCTGCCTCAACCACATTAAAAATCGACCATTGTATATTATGGTCTAAAATGTGCTAAAAATGACGTAAAACACCATTCAAACAAACAAACAGTTCAGTAGTATGGCTCTTCTTGCACATGGGCTGACGGTTAGAAAATATGTCCATGGCACACGGATGCTGTGCATTAGCGCTGTTTGGTACACAAAAATGGAAAACCAAAATTCAAGCTCATTTGTGATGTTTTTTTTATAAATCAGGCACAGTGGCCTAGCTGTGCAGCACCTGGGGAAGACCCAACATACAACTATATGATCACTCATGTATTTCCTGAGTAACAGAGCGCAACATAAAACTGATCAAGCTGATGCTTAAAATTCCAACGTTAAACAATAAAACTTAGTCACTGCTGGAAAAATTGTACATGTCCCCACTTTTTCTTAGAAAATCCAAACAAAAACAACCCTGGGTATCAAGTATTGTCCTTTATTGTCACATAATTATGATGGATATACACGAAGTATACAATATTATCACACGTTCTGTTCGCAATATTGGACCAAATAATAATATATTTCAACCTGAAATAAAGACAAACAAAATCTAACAAGAGCATCAATAATTGCAGGGCAATCCATAGTCCCCCACCGGCCCAGACAAACATTTTCCAGACATTTTCTATGATGGAGGTCAAAGATCAAGGTCAAGGTCACAATGACCTTATTTTGGTACGCGACACATCACTATCCCAAGACGTATTCATATACCAAGTTTGGTGTCTCTAAGTGTTATAGTATTGAAAATACAGTTCGGACAAGCATTTTCTATGACAAAGGTCACAGGTCAAGGTCACAATGACCTTATTTTGGTACGCGACACACCGCTATCCCAAGATGTATTCACATACCAAGTTTGGTATCTCCGAGTGTTGTAGTATTGAAAAAACGGTCCGGACAAGCATTTTCTATGACAGAGGTCACAGGTCAAGGTCACAGTGACCTTTTTTTGGTACGCGACACACCACTATCCCAAGATGTATTCAAATATCAAGTTTGATATCTCTAAGTGTAATAGTATTGAAAATATGGCACGGACAAGCATTTTCGGAAATTTTTCTATGATAGAGGTCACAAGTCAAGGTCACTGTGACCTTATTTTGGTATGCGACACACCGCTATCCCAAGATGTATTCAAATATCAAGTTTGGTATCTCTAAGTGTTATAGTATTGAAAATACAGTCTGGACAAGCATTTTCTATGACAGAGGTCACAGGTCAAGGTGACAGTGACCTTTTTTGGTACGCGACACACCGCTATCCAAAGATGTATCCACATACCAAGTTTGGTATCTTAAAGTCTTATAGTATTGAAAACATGGCCTGGACAAGCATTTCGGAAGGACAGACGGACGGACAAGGTGCAAACCTATCAATCTAGATGCTTGTTAACCCTTGAAGACTACAAGCTGCTTTAAAGTTGGAGAAATTTACTAATTTATTTAACAGTTTTATCCTCAATAGGACTTCAAAATTGCTATTATTCCGTATAGGCGAGACAATGGAATAAGGTGTTACTTTTCCGGCGGTGACTATCTACACCCGTTTTTAATTTTATATCTGCTTAAGTATTCATTTTTCTACAGGCCTACACATTTTGCATATATTATTAAGTAAAAGACAGGAAAAATTAATCCTGTTGCAAAAATATATAATATATGTGTTTATATTAATAAAATAAGGTTTTATTTAAAAGACAAAACAATATTTTTTTTAAATGTAACACTAATCTTAAGATATAAATTACCTCCCTTTATTCAAATGTTACACAATATTAACTGGATATAAATTACCGCCCTTTATACAAATACCTAACTGGTGGGATCTTGAATTGAATTGAATGTTGTTTAACGGCTCATCAACACAGTATAGGTTATTTAGAGCCGCCCCAGAGAGAGGGGAAGGATACATAGGAATCCGGGAATCTGCCCTACTCTTATTATCGAATAGATTCCTATGGTTCTTTAACGTGCTCAGAGGAAAGACCGATACACGGGACCGCCCGGTTTACGTCCCCATTCGACGGACGAGGCTATGGGAAAGTGTCTTGCCCAAGAACACACCGCAGAACTCAGTGGCACCACGGAGGATTGAACCCGGGGCCTCCGGTTACAAATCCGCCGCGCTACCGACTGCGCCACGCCAGCCCTCTTTGGTGGGATCTTGAATAGTTGCAACATGGGTCGCATGCTCCATCCAATCTAAATATTGCTAACGAATTAGAAAATTGCGTGCTTGGAATACAAATACCCCACTTTAGCGCTGTCAGTCACATAAAAAAAAAGAAATATAAAACTTTTTTCATATACGTACAGACGGACGTACATATGGACGGACAAGGGTAATTAACAATATGACAGCTAAAAAACCAGCATAACAACCACCAAAAGCACAACCCATAAACATAGCTAGCAAAATTAGGTTGAATTAACCGTCAGTGCTATGTTTATATATTTGGCACTCAATTCAGATACTTTGGTCGACTCTGAGGCGGAGTCCTTCAAATTCTAAAGTCAAAATTCAAACCTTTTAGTCCAAACATACTGCCGAGTTTAACGAGGGAAAGTCCAGACTCTATTGTGCCAATCGCGTCAGGTTTACCTTGACGTGTTCGTTGGCGGACGGACTATAAACCTTAGAACTACACACACACACACACAGTTTAACGAGGGATTCTTCTTGTCGACATATATGGTAGATGGACTATAATCCTTAGAACACCACCACCCATTAACAATATATGTCTGTTTCACTTTGAAATTCGAAATTCGGTATAAACAGTCCATGTTCCCTACCAAGTTTGACCTTACTGCATGTATCTGTATCCATACTGCTAGTCCCTCTTTTGAGTACTATTAGCAGGCCCCTTTCCGGGGAAGGTTTACAGGCCTGCATGTATTGCTGATCAACATAGGAAAAATGGGATGGTCTAGCTGCCTCTTTGCATAATCACATAAAAAAATTGACTGTCATATATGGCCTAAATTCTGCTAAAAATTACGTAATAACACCATTCAAACAAACAAACAAACAGTTCAGCAGTATGGCTCTTCTTGCATGAGCTGACGGATGGAAAATGTGTTCATAGAACACGGATGCTATGCTTTAGCGCTGTTGGCTATACAAAAAACAAGTAAAACAAAATTCAAGCTCATTTGTGAAGCGGCTCTATACCCAGTGAGCTGCACTACCCAACATACAGTACAACTTCATCATCCATGGATTTCCTGAGTAACAGAATGCAATATAAAACTGATTAAGCTGATGATGCTTAACCCTTAACCCCCTACATATATATAATAGACTGTTCTTTCTTTGAATCAAGACCATTCCATTTATGTGACAAAGGGGTGTTTTGGGGGAAATGACTGATCAGCAACCAGACATTGTAAACCCAGATAAGCCTGCGAGTAATGTAAACCCTGATCAACCAGTTACTCGCAGGCTGATCTGGGTTAAGAATGGACGCAAAGGCTGCTATAGTCGTGCTTAGCGAGTTAAGGGTCTCCAACGTTAAACAAATTTAAAACTTTTAGTCACTGCTGGAAAAGTAGTACATGTCCCCACTTTTTCTTGGAAAAACAAAAACAAAAACAACCATGGGTAGCAAGTATCGTCCTTTATTGTCACATAATTATAATGGACAGTACTAACACACGTTCTTCAAAATTCTGGTAAAATATGTTATTTATGTGGTGCAAATAAAATTAAATATATTATAGATGAATGTACATGTATTTCTCTTAATATTTCATAAAAAATCGAACAATGTTAAACCCTGTTTTAAGAGACCACTTTTGGTCTTTCCCCTGAGCGGTCTCTTAATCCAGGTTTGACTGTAGATGAATACAAGGACAAGTTGAGAACAAGGTCATCACTTTAAAGCTTAATTAGGATTTACTTTATGATAAAACGTTGCTATATACTTTCATAATTATGCCATACCGTATTTCCCTTAATAAAAGCACTTCTCCTAATAGTAGCGCCCCCACACTGGCACTGGAGCAAAAAATATGATATCCCCCTATTATCTATATTCAATAGTGGGATATCCTTTTTTGTTTTTTTATATAATATCTGCGGCTCCAGTGCCAGTGCGCCCCCACACTCCACATTTTCACAAAAAAAAATCCCCGTAAAGCCCAGTTTGATATGATTTGCTTTCCTTTACATAAGAAATAGAACAACATTTACGGTGAATTATCATGTAATATATCACGGTTTGGAGTTCAATTGTAAACAATAATTTCACGAGCCCGAAGGGTTCTATTTCTATTCTTATACCCCTAAAATGCAAAAATAACGCACACATCTGAAATCTTTCGCATTGCTTTGCTTCCTCTCCTAACGGGGTGCGTCCGTGGCCGAGTGGTTAACGTCTCCGACTTAAAATCACTTGTCCCTCACCACTGTAGGTTCAATCCCTCAGGGGCCTAAGAATCTTTATGTGAGGAAGCTATCCAGCTGGCATGCGGAACGTCGGTGGTGCTACCCAGGTGCCCGCCCGTGCACGAAAATTGCCCGGAGGGGCACCTGGGGTCTTCATAATCATGACCTTAGCTGTTGGTGCGACTATAAAATCCAATTCAATTCAATTCCTCTCCTAACGTTGCAAACGTTACAGTGATATATCGTTGAATATATCAGAATTAGAATAAATGGTAAATGGAGAGTAACTGTTGTCGTTTCCAATTTCCAGGAAGCAAATTATGATCCTTAAACACTAGAGCTTTAAAGGGACACACGGCAATCTTGAAGTCTCGATTTATATATCCAGTATCATTTTTACTTTTACCCTGGTTACATTTAAATAATCAGATTTTAAGTATTCACTATTTCGTCTTATTACCGGTATACTATAAGTTTTAATATATTATTGGTGCAATAATTTCAAAAAATAATAATATGCAAAAACAAATGGTTAATACAATTCTTATAATTAACATTAATGATTGAACAAATGCAAAAAGGATTTCTGTTTCCTTCTAAAAGTAGCTATCCAGCAAACAACAGCTACATTGTACAACATAATTATGCACACCATTCCTAAACCTTCTGATGGCGAGGTATATATATATAACTGATTTATTTTGAGAATCCAAACTCTATAGTCACAATATAAACGGCTTTAACCAGCCAGGCCAAACCCAAAAATGGCCCCGTTTGGTCATGGGGCAAAGAATAGGGCCACTGCAGATCCCTTGGGAGGGGTAGGCAGAGGGGTAGAATCCCCCCCTACCCCCACCAAATTCATGTTCATTTTATCATTTTTTGTTCATGTTCATTCAAGGTCTTCATCATGACCCCTGCATTGTTTCAGGTGCCATCTCGCTCACATCAAAAGAGCAGTGGCAGAAAAACAATAAACGTGGCTCCAGCGTAAATGGAGTTTCTACGATAGAATTTGCAGTAACTCTGCAGTTCAGAGTGAGAAGGTCCCAGGCCCATTTTCCATATTTTATCTCGATGTACATGGAGGATGAGGCTGGCATGTTCATGCTTGTTAGGCGCCATAATATAATCTTTCATGTGTTGGTGCACCTTAAAACCCAATTCAATTCAATTCAATTCAACATTACAAAGTTTAAACGGCAAATGCCATATTAAATGAAATATTATTTAATTGGAAGTTACAAATTACAATCTCAATAAAGATAATGTATATAATATAATTACAACGATGATTTATGTTCAAAGGTAAACATTGAAACATCAAACACACACATATACACTGGTTGAATGTGATTACGTATCGTGTAGTCTCCTAACAACCAATATTCAGCCATGAACAGAGCTTGAAATAAAATAATTTGTATGCAGAGTATTATTTTATTTTTTAATTTGTCTAAATTTATTATTTATAGTCTAATTTATAGACCGATACCAGTCTACTATTCTGGTTAAAAGTTAATTAAAAATGAAAGAAACACTGTATGACCTTAATATGAGACACATGCCTGGAACAATTTTCAATACATACAAAAATACTCATGATTTTTTAAAAGTTACAGTATTTGTAGTAAGTTGATGAGTAATGATACAAACTCAGCTTATCTACAGCTCTGAATTATATATATATATCTAGTTGACAAACACCTAAAAATATTTATTTATAATACACACAAGTAATCTTCTATTATATCGTTCCTTTATGTTGACGACTGTAATATGAACTCTTTTACTAGGAAAACAATACTATTAAAAGTATGTTAAATTTGTGTATAGTTTTTGAAATATGTTGTCTGCTTTTCAATGGAATTAACTTAATTTAGGTCGTTTCACCTTTCATCAAGCAAGAATGGTTGGACACGTGGTCATTTACAGGTAAGTTGGATGTTTTCACTTTTTCTTAGAACATACCCATTTCATGTTAAAGTTCTACAGATCAAATATCTGTAATATGTCTACAGATCAAATATCTGTAATATGTCTACAGATCAAGTATCTGTAATATGTCGACAATTTTAAAGTAAGAAGAAAATCAAACCAGGGTTCCCACCCTTATTGGAAGGCCAAATTCAAGGACTTTTCACGGACTTTCAAGGATTTTTTCCCCCAAAATTCAAGGACTAATATTCGCGCAAAACAGCAACAAATATTCTAGGAATGCACAACCAATAGCCATTTTTGGGATGAACAGCAAAAATCCAGAATTTAAGGACTTTCAAGTACCTTATCAGATTTTCAAGCACTTTCCAGGCCTTGATTTTTTTTTTCAAATTCAAGAACTTTCAAGGATTTCAAGGACCCATGGGAACACTGTCAAACTCAAGTTTTGACAATTTTGTATCGAAAATCAAAGTTTACTCAAACAGACATGGCAGTGTTCACTGGAAAGAGCTTTCATCCCATTGCACGTGCGTGCTAAGGTGAGCCTTCAAGTGCGGCTTCTGGTTAAATCCTCGGCCGCATTTGTCACATTTATACGGACGCTCTCCTGTATGTGTCCTCATGTGGCGCACCATCTCTGACTTGTAAAGGTACTTCTTCCCGCAGTGTGTGCACTTGAAAATTGGTTTACTCTGCCCGGACATGGCTGGCTGTTCATCACCATACACTAACTGGGATAGACTGGCACCTGTAAAATATACAAGATCATTATTCATGAAACCAGTCTGATGAACATTATTATTGAAACCAGTCTGATTAACAATATTCAAATTCTTTCGCAACATCTCAATCAATTCATGTCATCGTTTCTTGAATGTATCTATAAAGAATCTGTATTGGTTACGTCATACTAACATGGCAGCGCCCTACATCACAATAGTTTTCCTTCAAAGAAATTAGTCAAAATCATCATAACATCAAAGTGTTGCAATGTCATTTAGTTGATTGTTCTATCTAAATTCTATAAGTAGAAGCGTTGATTTTACCTTCATAAGTAACGTTATAACAAACTTCAGTGTTTTTTCCTATACTTTGGGAACATAACCCATACCGTAACAATTTGGAATTTTAGTGTGATTTTCATAAAATTGGGAATAATACAACTCAGCTTAAAAACAAAACAAAAACAAGAGGTCAATGACCTTGAAGCTCTACTGATTGATTTGATTTCAGGAAGTAGTCGCTACAGACTTGTTTTTTGAAAATCTATTTTTAACCGTGGCGGCCATCTTGAATTTCCGGCCGACCTGAAATTTTGCTAAGATCAATAAGACATTAAGAGCAACATTCCTGTGAAGTTTCATGAAAATCCGTCAGATAGTTTCAAAGAAGTAGTCGCTACAAGTTTTCATTATATAACTCTATGTAAACAAAGCAGCCATGTTTAAGGTCAAATCAAAACGATTTTCGACAAGGACCAACATCATGTCATACTGATCATTTTAGAAAAAGTCCCATATCAATATCTCTTATTGTTTTGAAGAAGTAGTCGCTACAAACTTATTTATTTTAAATCTATTTTTAGCTGTGGCGGCCATCTTGAATTTCCGGCCGACCTGAAATTTTTCTAGGATCAACTAGACATCAAGAGCAACATTCCTGTGAAGTTTCATGAACATTCGTCAAGTAGTTTCAGAGGAGTAGTCGCTACAAGTTTTTACTATATAACTCTATGTAACCAAAGATGGCCACTGGCAGCCATGTTTAACGTCGAATCAAAATAATTTTCCACAAGGATCTACATCATGTCATGCTGATCATTTTAGAAAAAGTCCCATATCAATATCACTTATAGTTTTCAAGAAGTAGTCGCTACAAACTTATTTTTTAAAAATCTATTTTTAGCTGTGACGGCCATCTTGAATTTCCGGCCGACCTGAAATTTTGATAGGATCAATTAGACATCAAAAGCAACATTCCTGTAAAGTTTCATGACAATCCGCCAAGTAGTTTCAGAGGAGTAGTCGCTACAAGTTTTTACTATATAACTCTATGTAAACAAAGATGGCCGCTGGCAGCCATGTTTAACGTTGAATCAAAACGATTTTTGACTAGGATCAACATCATGTAATGCTGATCATTTTAGAAAAAGTCCCATATCAATATCACTTATAGTTTTCAAGAAGTAGTCGCTACAAACTTATTTTTTAAAAATCTATTTTTAGCTGTGACGGCCATCTTGAATTTCCGGCCGACCTGAAATTTTTCTAGGATCAATTAGACATCAAGAGCAACATTCCTGTAAAGTTTCATGACAATCCGCCAAGTAGTTTCAGAGAAGTAGTCGCTACAAGTTTTTACTATATAACTCTATGTAAACAAAGATGGCCGCTGGCAGCCATGTTTAACGTTGAATCAAAACGATTTTTGACTAGGATCAACATCATGTCATGCTGATCATTTTAGAAAAAGTCCCATATCAATATCACTTACAGTTTTCAAGAAGAAGTCGCTACAAACTTGTATTTTAAAACTCTATTTTTAGCTTTGGTGGCCATCTTGGATTTCACATCAACATGAATTTTTGCTAGGATCAACTAGACTTTATGGGCAACATTTCTGTTAAGTTTCATGAATATCCATCCAGTAGTTTCAGCTGTGAAGTCGCTACAAATAAAAGTTTACGGACAGACGGCCAGACGGCCAGACGGCCAGACGGACGACGGACGCCGCACCACGGCATAAGCTCTGCTGATCTCTGATCAGTAGAGCTAAAAACCACTTACTACTTGCAATTTAACATGAATTCTTACGAATGGCGGGAGGTGTACAGTACTGGTTCTACCCAGGAAAAGTGGGTGGTCTCACCGTCTGCCTCCACCACAACAAATCGACCGTCATATATAACCTTACATGTGTTGAAAATGACGTAAAAACACCATACAAAATAAACACCAAAAAAAAAAAACAAGCATCAACACGTGTGGTTAACAGCCTTATAGTTTAAAAAACTAACATCGAAATTAAACTATAAAACCATTTATCAAAACTATATCCAGGTGTCCATAATAATGTATATGTGACGATTAAAAACTTAAGGTATGTGGTTCTTAGAATATCCATGACTGATAACTGGTAACTCTTAATTCAATGTTCTATTTTTGGGGATTGGCCCGGGTGGTTAAAAACGTTTATATTGTGTCTAGCGTTTGGATTCTCAAAATATGTAAGTTGTAAATATACCTCATCGTCAGTAGGTTTAGAAACGATTTACATTTGTTGTAAAACTTGGTTATTGTTGGCATGATAGCTACTTTAAATTGGAACAATGCTCCATTTCCTGTCCCATTGACAACAAAAGTCTGTCGAAATACATATGAGGCATGATCACGAAGAATGACAGGATTGTATTAACCCCCTATATATATATAATGGAATGTTCTTTCTTTGAATAAAGACCATTCCATTTATATGACAAAGGGGTGTTTTGGGGTGAAATGACTGATAAGCAGCCCAACATTGTAAACCCTGATAAGCCCGCGAGTTACTCGCAGCCTGATCTGGATTTACAATGGATGAAAAGGCTATTTATAGTCGTGCTTAGCGGGTTAAGGGTTAATATTATTAGAAACAGCAATAAATCAACAGAAAAATTAGGAATTTTCCTTCACTTTCACATTGCAAATAATATGAAATATATAATTTTTTATATTGGGCTGTTTCCCCATGTTTCTGCAAAACATAAATTACATTCATACAAACTGTTCACATAGGTCAATAAGTGCATAATAAAATTCTGCAATAGGGAACGACAAGCACGGTGTATTATAGATGATGAGGAAAAAACAGATCAGTTCCTATATCTATATTATCTATAGTAACTCTTATAGTATTTATTACTAACACAGTACACAATTTACCATGCTGCATACACATTAAGTACAACAACCAGTTACAAAGTTGTAACTAATAGACAAAAGCTGACGGAAAATAGCTAACCAAGCAAACAAGACAATATTGCAGACTTGATTTTCCTTAAATAATTTATATTATGTCCATGGGTAGTATTTCTTGAGAAAACTGGCCCAAACTAAATTTATTTATTTAAACATTGATTGCAAAGCAAGTTCTTTCAACTTATACTAATCACTCTCGATGGCTTCTTGGGTAGAACCAGTACTAAGCAATATAGATTAATTAAATAACATGGCCACGGCAAGGACTGAACCCACGACCTCTCGATCTGAAGTCCGACGCTCTACCACTGGACCACACACGCAGACGCACTCCAGTCCAACTAAAGATACAACTGTCTCTGAGACTGGTACTGTTGCTTGATTTAACTGATATCTTTAAAATGATCAAATAAGTTGAACCCCATCAAGTTGATGAGGATTATACAGGTTAGATGAAAGAAATACTAAGAGATTACAAACTTTTCTTCTATGAATCTATTTCTAAACGGGTCATCTCAAGCGTCAATATTTTTGGCTGCTATGCCATTGTCACATCTAAGCCTTTTAGTGAAGGGGAAACAAAGGATGACATCAGAGTTTCTTTCTACAATGGTTCATCTGGCGTGGCGCAGTCGGTAGCGCAGTGGATTTGTAACCGGAGGCCCCGGGTTCAATCCTCCGTGGTGCCACTGAGTTTCATTGATGTGTTCTTGGGCAAGACACATTCCCTTAGCCTTGTCCGTCGGATGGGGACGTAAACCGGGTGGTCCCGTGTATTGGTCTATCCTCCGAGCACACGTTAAAAAACCATAGGAATCTATTCGATAATAAGAGTAGAGCAGGATTCCAGGTTTCCTATGTATCCTTCCCCCCTCTAAATAACCTATACTGTGTTGATGAGCCGTTAAACAACATTCAAGTCATCTTCAATTTAAAAAAAACTCTTTACTGTATATCCCCGTATAAATGCTACCCACCCTCTTAAATGCACCCCGCCCCATTTTCACAAGTGTTTTTTTTATATGAGGCCATAAAATACATGTTTTGAGGTCTGGTCTACACTTGACAGTAGCCCGACTTGAGGTCTAGTATAAAACAAAAGGTCAATGACTTTGAAGCTCTACTGATAGATTTTTGATAGCTAGGTCAACATTCCTGTGAAGTTTCATGAAAATCCATCAAGTAGTTTCATAGGAGTAGTCGCTACAAGTTTTCATTATATAACTCTATGTAAACAAAGATTGCCACTGGGGCCAATGTTTAATGTCAAATCAAAATAATTTTTGACAAGGATCAACATCATGTCATACTGATCATTTTAGAAAAAGTCCCATATCAATATCACTTATAGTTTTCAAGAAGTAGTTGCTACAAACTTGGATTTTGGAAATCTATTTTTTAGCCATGGCGGCCATCTTGAATTTCCGGCCAACCTGAAATTTTGCCCAGGATCAATTAGACATCAAGAGCAACATTCCTGTAAAGTTTCATGAACATCCGTCGAGTAGTTAC
Source organism: Cyrtodaria siliqua (assembly GCA_037043455.1). Classification (NCBI taxonomy): domain Eukaryota; kingdom Metazoa; phylum Mollusca; class Bivalvia; order Adapedonta; family Hiatellidae; genus Cyrtodaria; species Cyrtodaria siliqua. The sequence goes on along the minus strand of JAWPHD010003904.1, from coordinate 99,072 downwards.
AGAGGAGAAGTCGATACAAGTTTTTACTATATAACTCTATGTAAACAAAGATGGCCGCTGACAGCCATGTTTAACATCGAATCAAAATGATTTTCGACAAGGACCAACATCATGACATGCTGTTCTTTTTAGAAAAAGTCCCATTTCAATATCACTTTTAGTTTTCAAGAAGTAGTCGCTACAAACTTGTTTTTTGAAAATCTACTTTTAGCCGTGGCGGCCATCTTGAATTTCACATCAACATGAATTTTTGCTAAGATCAACTAGACTTCATGGGCAACATTTCTGTAAAGTTCCATGAATATCCATCCAGTAGTTTCAGAGGAGTAGTCGCTACAAATAAAAGTTTACGGACAGACGAACGACGCACCACGGCATAAGCTCTGCTGATCTCTGATCAGTCGAGCTAAAAATACCTCCCCGCAAGCATTTTAGCAGTATAATATTATGGCCTCATATAACACCCCATTCTATAAAAAGCTACGAGTGTTTAAACGGTGGTGTACAGTAGCTATTTCAATATTTGGAAATATTACTTGCCATGCTGGAGTGGTATAAAACCATGACATAAATACAGATCTTAATACGCTACCCTAATGGCATACATATGCAAATGAAAATGAAGACAGAATCATCACTCAATCTTTTCCATTTAGCTTGGTGCACGTGCAATCAGAACTGCCCCATCGCTTTCTGTAACAGGTAATTACCATGTTACGAAAATAAACAAATCCATTCCGACTGCTTGGTGAGGTACACAGAAGATCTAAGCAGCATATATACGAAGTACATTAAAAAATTTCCATAGTTTAAAATTACAGGATATATATTTATTCCAGACTCAGAAATTGCTATGGGTGTTGGACTGTGTATCAACGTCATTTTACTGTTCATAAAACAACTGTATTCTAGTAAGAATACCAGGACGCAGTCAAATTGGTATACAGGCATTTTATTGGTCTTCTACTACTTGAATTAGGTATCAATCTCAGGGATACAGTCTATAAATCTTTCCCAGCATATGAATACAGCTGGTTCCAAATCGTTATTGTCACTGATTATTGATTGATGTTAAACTTTATTAAAGGGACACACGGCAATCTGATTTTTTTAAAAGCTCTAGGCGCCCGTTATTTTTTCTACATAACTTGCATTTATTCAATAATTAATATTAATTATAAGAAGAATATAAAGATAATTGTGTTTGAATATTACTAACTGTTTGTGTGAGAGCTATATATGTATTTCTTTTTGGTGTTGTCTGATTTTAATATAAGCAACACCTCTTCAATCATTAAACAGAGTTGATGAAACTTTAACTGAAGAGTTTGAAATAGGTCTGTTCCACTGCTATTTATTCTCATGAACTACTAAGAATAATAAAAGTCATCTAATATTCAACCCATTCTTCTAATATAAATTTACATTGCTAAGAACTGATATTACCTTCACAGACGCTCCAGTTGCTATTATATTATCATTAAGTTGTCTTTTTGTTTATAACTATGATAATTTACCAATTCTTCATATTCTAACCATTATAAATCTTTTCCCAATTCCTCACATTCCCAATATTCTATTTAGTGATCCATTACACATACTATTTCAGATGTCTATTATAACATTATACAACACAGATGGCAAAATTAAAAACGTTCATTTTGTCTCATGATGGCTTGATAAATGTGCTTTGATTGTTGATAAATACAACAACAAAAAATCTAGCATCTACACACTGTTCGTTTATTTTGATCATATTCATTTCCCTCACTGTTTTCTTATCTAACTGTTCTGACCGGCTTGTGATACTTTGTATCAGTGTTTTCTTGTATATTAGTGTCCTGCAGTGAATGTTAAAGTCCCTAGGGTAGTTCACAGATTGGTAGGTTGAGTTATGACACCCGAAACACACCCGACACACCAAACACTCAATTATTTTGGCTGGGCCTAGAAGCACACAGGGTGTAAAATTAAGGCTTTCTGCACCGATGTATGATAGAACGTATCTTCAAGCTGGAAATCTCTATGTCCACCGCCATATGCATGCCATCTTACGGGATGGTTAAAATTATGTACTATTGATTTATGAATATTGAGTTCTGCTCAACCCGGGGCTAGAGGGCGTGAGCGATAGCTAGCATATTTCACTACCGCTCATGAACAGTCTCAATTAAACCGAGACTGCAATATTTCGTATGTGTCGTGCTCGGGCGTTTCCAAAGGTCCATTATCACTCTTTTATATATTTCACAAATCTGATCCATCTAAGAGTGTGTGTAATGCATAAACATGTGAGTTTTGAGATTATTTTTCTGCGCAAATGAGCGTGGACACATGGTACACTGGTATGGTCGCTCTCCGGTATGTATCCGCTGGTGAATCTCGAGGTGGGAGGGGCGCGTGAACACTCTGTGACACTCCTGGCATGTGTAGCTCTGACGACAAGGTGTGGATCCACCACCCACACCATATATGGATCCACCACCCACACCATATATGTCTGAAAATGAAAAAAAGGGGATAAAAACAGAATTCATATGTGCATAAATATTGTGTTGTGTAACATGCGGGACAAAGATTATTGTGTTACACTATAACAATGAGGCTATATTCATGTGACTCTATGGCTTCAGAACTCAGAGGTTAATATGCCTGGAGATCTAAAAAAGCCAAATGAATTTAACAAATTTTGTTGAACTAAAATGCACTTACCCCTACATAGTAAAAGCAGATATAAATATCGAACAGGAAAAGTAGCACTCAAGGACGATGGTCAACTACAAATACACACAGAAACAAAGAACAACTTTAAAGATGAATAAAAGACCGAATAAGACATCACAAACATAAAAGGGTTGACAACAGAGCTACCACCTTGGAACGTTCAATGGCAAAAAAGGCCGCTGAGGGTTTAAACCAGGTTCTAGGGTGCACCAAACCTCACACTTACCCTATTGTCATGCCAATAAAACCAGACAGTGTAAACAAAGAAATCTCCGCAATGAACTATTCTCTAACCAAAAAGGCAGCATTAATAGGCAATATGAGTAAAACACAAAGATGCTCGTGTATACATAAATACAAAAAACAATAGCCTAGAAAGCCACAAAGAAGGTACTCACGGACTTGGCAGAAGCCAGAGCAACAAGAAAATAAACCATTGAATGAGTGCACGACAAGACAAGATAGCAGACAAACAAAGGCTTTAGGTAGACATCATCATAGGGTCCACAGCCTGTCATGTAATCGCACAATTAAAGAGGAAAGCATAGTGGCGAACTGTAAATGGGTCCACCACCAAGAATGCATGCAGTGCGTTGCAAAATGATAGGGTCATAACCTCTTTTGATAAACCTTTGTTAAGTTTTAACAAGTTTAACAAAGATAGTATGAAAGGGATCATGACCAAGAAGTTTGTAAATCACGTCACCATAGAAGTCAGGTTGTGACAGTCCTTGTCGCAGAAGAGATCTTAAATTACTTTTATATTTGGAAAGAAGCTCAGGGTTACGATAATAAAATTTTGCAAGTTTATGGTAACGGTAGCCCTGATGGAATAGCTTTTAGTTATTCAAAGATTACGAATATTAAAATCCTCAACTCGAGTACGAGCTTTAGACGAATAAGTTGGGACACAAAATTAGACCCCATAAGAAGTTGCTCGGGGAACATCCCATCTAAATGGTGATAATTAACAATATCAAAACTAAAATCATCTCTCTTATCATATATTTTGCTAATTATTTCATAGAGAAATGTAAATCGAGAAAAGAAGCGTTAGTATCCGAAATATTAGCTTTGTTAAGTTGAAGATCTTTAGGATATATATTCTTAACCATAGTAGAAAAGAAAGGGTTGTCAATGTTCAATATGTCATCCAGATACCGAGAGGTGTCATTAAACGGCTTCAATAGCATCTGCCTGGGTATCTGGTGAAAGACTCAACATGAAATCTCTTTCACAGCAATATAAAAACAAATCTGCGACAAGGGGTGCACAGTTCGTAATCATAAGGATACCAACAATTTGTCTATAAACGGTAGTTCCATAACTGACAAAAATATTATCTATCTAATAGAAGATGAGTGCTTCACAAACTTCTTGATAAATCCGCATAGTGTAATTGTCTAAACTGCCATTAGTCAAGAACACTTTAATATTATTACAGACCAAAAATGTAGTTTTTTCTCCAGCGAAAGTTTTTTGAATAATGTAACAAAATGTGTGCATACTACTTAAGAGTTTTTAACTGTGTTTGTCGCGGCCTCATTTTCTCTGATTTGGAATAGGAATTTTGATGCGATGCGTATACCTAATAAATTATATTTTACTAGTTTCATTCTATTGATAAAAAATAAGTTGTTTTGGCTTTATTTCATCAGAATCCATCAAGTATTAAGGAAGTTATGATTTTACAAACTGTGTATTATGAGTAAGGTCAGGTTCAGTCAGGTATAAATTGGTGTCGAAATCATAAGACATTGTCACAGGATCGCAAACCATTCTCCAGGGTAGTAGTGACCAGTACCAGTAACAGCAGGGCCATATACGCTAGGAGCGTAGGTAGAGCGTATTGTCGTGAGCACGGTCTAAAGGGTTGTAGGCGGGGAACGCCATCACAGGATGCGGGAACTACAACATTCGCTATTTGGATGGCAGCCACGGAGACACTAGGCAAGAGGGCCTAGTTACGCAGATAATGTCACTGGATGTGAAATACCGTGACTTGAGCCATCGCCGGAAAGGAATCATGCGAGTGGGCATCCTGTGGGAAGTATGTCACTGGAAGTATGTATGGTACCGAGACGAATAGCAACCGCTAATAAGGTGGAAGTATGTATGGTACCGAGACGAATAGCAACCGCTAATAAGGTGGAAGTATGTATGGTACCGAGACGAATAGCAACCGCTAATAAGGTGGAAGTATGTATGGTACCGAGACGAATAGCAACCGCTAATAAGGTGGAAGTATGTATGGTACCGGGACGAATAGCAACCGCTAATAAGGTGGAAGTATGTATGGTACCGAGACGAATAGCAACCGCTAATAAGGTGGAAGTATGTATGGTACCGGGACGAATAGCAACCGCTAATAAGGTGGAAGTATGTATGGTACCGAGACGAATAGCAACCGCTAATAAGGTGGAAGTATGTATGGTACCGAGACGAATAGCAACCGCTAATAAGGTGGAAGTATGTATGGTACCAAGACGAATAGCAACCGCTAATAAGGTGGAAGTATGTATGGTACCGAGACGAATAGCAACCGCTAATAAGGTGGAAGTATGTATGGTACCGAGACGAATAGCAACCGCTAATAAGGTGGAAGTATGTATGGTACCAAGACGAATAGCAACCGCTAATAAGGTGGAAGTATGTATGGTACCGAGACGAATAGCAACCGCTAATAAGGTGGAAGTATGTATGGTACCGGGACGAATAGCAACCGCTAATGAGGGGCGTGCATATAAAGTGGAAGTGAATTCACGGAAGTAAAGTATTAGTGCCGGAAACTGTACCGGAAGGACTCCGCTAGATATTAAATAGCTGTGATATAGCATACATATATCATAAATACAGATATTCAGTCTGATTAAAACCGAACAGTTTAATGTGTAATTAAGTGAATAGGGATTCCATCTATATTCATCTTGTAAATAAATTTGTAAATTTATTTATTCTTGATTCTCCCTTGGTGAGTTGTCTACGCTTGGTCTCTCTTGTTACAAATAAGATCAATAAGCTTGTCTTTGATAAGGTGATGTGTTAAGGTAGTATAATTATAGTGTAGAGAAGTCATAAGTGCTTAAAGATGAAACTTGACGTCTATTGCAAATTTTATCAAGAACGTCTCTTGAACTTTTAATAGACCAAAATAAATTCTCATAAGTTTTAGGACAATATTGTTTAACGTGATCTTTAAAGGCAATAAGACAAGAAGTTAAAAGTTTGGAAATGTTTGCGGTGGTGCAGGCTCTAGAATACGAAAAAAAGCGGGCATTATACAGATTTTTATATAATTTAGGATACCAGTACATAGTTGGCAGTTTGTTCTGCTTTTCGTCTATCCCAGCCTTGAAAGTAGTGCACCGAGTGATATGTGTGGAAACAACATCATCCTCAGTAGATTGAATTGAATTGGATTTTATAGTCGCACCAACAGCTAAGGTCATATGGCGACTTTCCAGCTTCCATTGGTGGAGGAAGACCCCAGGTGCCCCTCCGGGCAATTTTCGTGCACGGGCGGGCACCTGGGTAGAACCACCGACGTTCCGCAAGCCAGCTGGATAGCTTCCTCACATAAAGATTCCTAGGCCCCTGAGGGATCGAACCTACAGCTGTGAGGGGCAAGTGATTTCAAGTCAGAGACGTTAACCACTCGGCCACGGACGCCCCTCTCAGTAGATTGAACTGGAGTATACAAATTAGTGCTACCGAGTTCCAGAGATAAAACAATAAGCTGACTTTCCACCGCCACAAAATTCAATTTGTTCAGTACTTTCTGAGATAAACCCTCCCAAAATGCACATGGTCATACAATTTCTTTCATTTTCAAGACATTTGAAGGGCTAATCTCAGAAAGTACTGGTCGTATTGAATTACCTTTTTATAGCAGAAAAAAAGAGCACTTCCTAGTGGTATGTGAGCTTTAGTTATACAAAATGTGTTAATTATCTTTTGCCATGAACCATATCAAGAAGTCCCGTGGTTTCATCATTGTGTCTCTATACACTTGCTTTTCTCTCTTTTTTCTTCAAAACACAAGATAAAACAATAACAATTTTACTTTATATTACATTTATTATTCTATATACAGTATACCGTAAATGATAAAATTAAAACATTTTACAAAAGTCTACGGATTGAAGTTAAAGCTTGCATCATAATCACTTAAAAGTTTGTACACAATTTTTAACGGCAATAACCTGATAATAACAGATGAATGTTTACTTTGGTTGTTACATAAAACTCATACAATATTAATATCTTGTAAAATGACATAAAACAGTATTACTGGTTAAGTACATCAAGCTGTATGGGATTCATAAAGCTCTGTAAACATGAAAAAGTATCATAATTATCAATCCTGTGACACATCTATGTCTGGTGATAAATGTCATCAACCCTGTGACACATCTGTGTATGTCTGGTGATAAATGTCATCTACCCTGTGACACATCTATGTCTGGTGATAAATATCATCAACCCTGTGACACATCTGTGTATGTCTGGTGAAAAATGTCATCAACCCTGTGACACATCTGTGTATGTCTGGTGATAAATGTCATCAACCCACGTGAATGGTGCTAAAATTCATATCTATTCATATATCTGTGTATGAATGGTGCTTACTGTCATATCATCCCACGTAACTGTGTATGAATGGTGCTAAATGTCATATCAACCTAAACATCTGTGTATGAATGGTGCTAAATGTCATATCATCCCACGTAACTGTGTATGAATGGTGCTAAATGCCATATCAACCTAAACATCTGTGTATGAATGGTGCTAAATGTCATATCAACCTAAACATATGTGTATGAATGGTGCTAAATGTCATATCATCCCATGTAACTGTGTATGAATGGTGCTAAATGTCATATCAACCTAAACATATGTGTATGAATGGTGCAAAATATCATATAAACCCATGTATATGGTATGAATGGTGCTAAATGTCATATCATCCCATGTAACTGTGTATGAATGGTGCTAAATGTCATATCAACCCAAACATATGTGTATGAATGGTGCTAAATGACATATCTACCAACATATCTGTGTATGAATGGTGCTAAATGTCATATCCATCAACATATCTGCATATGAATAGTGCTAAATGTCATATCCACCAACATATCTGTGTATGAATGGTGCTAAATATCATATCCACTAACATATCTGTGTATGAATGGTGCTAAATATCATATCAACCCAAACATATGTGTATGAATGGTGTTAAATGTCATATCATCCCATGTAACTGTGTATGAATGGTGCTAAATATCATATCCACCAACATATCTGTGTATGAATGGTGTTAAATGTCATATCCACTGAATGGTGCTAAATGTCATATCCACCAACATATCTGTGTATGAATGGTGCTAAATGTCATATCCACCAACATATATGTGTATGAATGGTGCAAAATATCATATAAACCCATGTATATGGTATGAATGGTGCTAAATATCATATCATCCCATGTAACTGTGTATGAATGGTGCTAAATATCATATCCACTAACATATCTGTGTATGACTGGTGTTAAATGTCATATCATCCCATGTATCTGTGTATGAATGGTGCTAAATATCATATAAACCCATGTATCTGTGTATGAATGGTGCTAAATATCATATAAACCCAAGTATCTGTGTATGAATGGTGATAAATATCATATAAACCCATGTATCTGTGTATGAATGGTGCTAAATGTCATCAACCCAAACATCTGTGTATGAATGGTGCTAAATATCATATCCACCAAAATATATGTGAATGAATGGTGCACACATATGTGTATGAAGAGTGCTAAATATCGTATCAACCCCCACATCTGTATATGAACGGTGTGAAATGTCATATCAATTCCATATTTGTGTATGAATGGTGCTAAATAGCATAGCAACCCAAACATTTGTGTATGAATGGTGCTAAATGTCATATAAACCCACACATCTGTATATGAATGGTGCTAAATGTCATATCAAACCCACATTTGTGTATGAATGGTGCTAAATAGCATAGCAACCCCCACATCCGTGTATGAATGGTGCTAAATGTCATATAAACCCACACATCTGTATATGAATGGTGCTAAATGTCATATCAACCCCACATTTGTGAATGAATGGTGCTAAATGTCACATCAACTTCTGTATAAGTATAAAAATTAAGACTTTACAACTTATTTAAAATCAATTCAAAAGCTGAATATAAGCTAAAATAACAATAAAATATTGATGGATGAAAGGTTTTAATAATTTGTAAATATACTGAGCAGATAAAAGACCAGTACCAATGTGCATCTCCTGCATGATATTGTAAACATAGTAATTCCAATTTTTCATGACAAGTATATACGATAATATGTTTACAAATGGTTTTAAAAGCATACACACAGCCTATCGAGAGGTGACTGTTGTAACTCTACATCAATACAAGAACCAGATACAACAGTTTCACATTAAGCTGTGACTACAGATCAAGAAACAGTGTTATAAGCAAAAACACAATAATTTCCGTTTATTTCAGGCAGTTTCCTGTAAGATTCTCATTCAGAAATTACTATGCAGTTGCAGTAAAAGCAGAACGTTATTTATTACTTACACTTTTGTCAACACATTTCCAAATGAAATAACATCTTTATTGCACAACGAAGAAATAGTAAAACAGCAATAAACGTAGTCAGTTAACATTGCTGGATTGAAAAAAGCAAATTTAGGCACATCTTAAGATGAAGTTTCTAAGAAGAATATTCATAAGTGAAGGTGTCCTTTAACTGTACCATAAAAAAAAATATTGTACATAATTTAGTGGATAATTGTAATACATTTCACATATTCTACTTTTGAAAAATGTAATTATTGTTCAAATTTAATCATAATTGAACTTGGGTTACACTTATAACACACTTATAACTAGGTGTATGGGCATGCTTACCAAGTTACCATTGCGAACGTGTCAAAACCATCAGACAAGTGTAGCACCAACGGCGGTGCAAACGTAGGATTCCCTCTTATTCTTAAAATAGTCAAACTGAAAACGAAAAGTTCACCCTTTTTTGAATAAAATAACATCTAACTTTTAACCCTCAACCTGCTAAGCATGACTATAATAGCCTTTGCATCCATTGTAAACCCAGAGCAGACCAAAACACCCCTTTGTCACATAAATGGAATTGCCTTAATTCAAAGAAAGAACACTCCATTATATATATGTAGTGGGTTAAGGGTTAATAAGCAAATATTGACTTGGTATGATGAATTGAATTGAATTGGGGTTTTGAGGCGCACCAAACATGAAAGGTTATATGGCGCCTAACAGGAATGAACATGCCAGGCTCATCCTCCATGTACATCGAAATAAAATATGGAGAACGGGCCTAGAACCTTCTCACCCTAACTGCTGAGTTGCTGCAAATTCTATTGTAGACACCTCCATTTACGCTGGAGCCACGTTATAGTTTTTCTGCCACTGCTCTAGTGATATGAGCGAGATGGCACCTGAAACAATGCAGGGGTCATGATGAAAAACTTTAATGAATGATAAAATGAACATGAATTTCCAACGGGATCTGCAGTGGCCCTATTCTTTGCCCCGTAACCAAACGGGGCCCCCGGAACCACACGGGGCTGGTATGATGATGATCATGTTCTTATTTAAAGGTACACACAGCAATCCTCAGGTTTCAACCACATTTATTTTTAGAAATGTTTATGCATCAAAATATTTTTTTTGTAACCTTCAAAAACTAGAAAGGTCATTCAAAATTGAGAAAAAAATAACACCTAATAATGTTTTCTGATAAAGTGACCGCAGTCATTTATTAAAGATGACCGGCTACAATATTTCATACATTTTGTGTTAAAAAGGAATGAAGTGTGTAACAAACAACTTGCTTACAGAGCCTCTATCAGGTTTAACTTGCAATAATCCAGCTTGAAAAGATACTTGATTTCATAATCTGAGAGTAAGATTACCGTGTGTTCCTTTAAACCACTATAGCGGCTAGTATGTGGCATAGCAAAATGAAATAAACCTAGATTTAAGTTTATTTTATCTTCATTTCCTGCTGACATGTGCCAACAATTAGCTTCTCCGTTGTCACTGTTTTATCCCTTTTCAAACATGTATTAATGGGTTGCACTATAATTTTCAAACAGGGTTTAATTTAAAGGGCTTTCAAAAACTTGAAAAAAGCTGAAAGAATTATCAAAATGTCATGAAAAATAAAGGAGATATGACCTATTGAAAATGTGCAAAGAAACAAAAATGAAGACGGCCGTCTTGGAATGATGACGTCATCGTGCCTTATATGGCATATTGCCAAAATATATTTTTAAGCAAAGAAAATCACTGCAAATGAAAAATAAACATACAATTTATACATTTTACATCTGTATATTTATTTTTAATCAATTTGCAGTGATTTTCTTTGCTTTAAAATATATTTTGTCAATATGCCATATATGGTAAAAAGGCACGATGACATCATCGTTCCAAAACGGCCGCCTCCATATATGTTCTTTGCAAATTTTCAATAGGTCATAATTATCTCATATATTTTTAATGGCATTTTGATAATTTTTTCCTCAAGTTTTTCAGAGCCTTTTTAAATAAATCGTATTTGAAAATAGTGCATCAACCCCTTTAACAATATTTCTAACCGAGGCAGCACTACAACACGAATGAAGGCATCACTTTACTAACACAGTGAGTAAAAGCCGGATCACATTTATATCACAAAATGTAACATAAATAATTTACCCACAAAATACTGACTACAGTTTACATAGATGTTTATAACCCCAATTTGTCTTCAACGCGATTCATCCAAACATGCCAAATGCTTACTTAAGTCTTTAAGTAACCTAGGAATTTATTTTTCGCAAAGTACATCCAAATGCTTTCTACCCACATGTGCTTTGAGATTATCGCGTCTGGCGCACGTGTATTCACAATAGTCACACTTAAATGGCTTGTCACCCGTGTGCACACGCAAATGCCGCTGCATTGTGGACGCCGACGGGAAATGTTTGTCACATATCTGACATCTGTATACGACACACGTAGACACGGTCACGCCGTCGGCCGTGAAGGATTGTAGCTCCCTCTGCATGTATGTGGTCGTCTCTGATGTCCCTGGTGGTAATGGATCTGAAAAAAACATGTAGCAAGTTTTATCAAATTTACGAGGGATTTATATGGCAAGGACCTGAAAAAGAAGTTGATTCTTTTTTATAAACTTACTATAACATGCAGTTTTTAATATACAAGACCTGAAAAATAAGTTGAGAGTTGTATCAGATAACAAGAGATTTAGAGTTAAATGGAGGAAAAAATATTCCCTTACGGAAATGGACATAACAAAAAGTGTACTTAAAGCAGCATTTAACTTCATAAAATTTGCAAATTCCGAGGAAAATATTTTCCATGAATTTCAAAATGAAAGTCCACTAAGCTTTGTTATTATTTTTTTTATATAAAATGAAACATAATTGAAATATTTTTTTCTTATTTTATTTGTGTATCATAAAGATCCTACAGATCAGGGCCTCATTACAAGCATAACGTGAGTTTATCTGAGTTATCACACATCCATGTACATGTTCAAAATTCAAATGTCCAGGGTTGGGAAAATTTGAATAATCTGATAAAATATTGTGTTGGTGATGAGAAGATGCGTCAAGTTTCATCACAATCGGCACAAATAAATCCTAAGAGGAGATGAGCACACAAGACGATTGCCATAGAACTTTCTTTTTCATTGTTTTCATTCACTGAAGTTTGATCGCAATCGACAAGAAGCACAGAAGCTTTTTTTTTTATTTATAGATTTGTCTTATTTATTACTATTTTCACTTTTTGATTCTATGAAATAGGGATATAATAACGTTGAAGAACTCACATGAACAATCCTTGAGATGATGTTCTACAATTTCATTTCAGATATAATTATTTCCATGACAAGTTCATGTATGTACTTTACAACATTCACAGAATTAGATCAAAGCTCCAACCTGCACAATACCTTTCCTCCTCCTTATCCACTTTTCTTTCCTCTCCCACCCTATATTATAATAAGCAAATATTTTTTTCGACAAAGTTGCATTTTTTTTTTTGCGTTAATTCACCAAACAGCAGAGCACATGTGTTCGTTACTTTTCCTTATTAATTGTTTACTTTGTAACGGGACGGGTAAAATCTGATCATTCTGTCAAAAAAGTGCCTTCAGAGCGAGAATGACAAATAATGTACAGAAATAAGTTATGACTAAACACTGACAACTAAATATATATATAAATATGTGTGTGTAAATTTTACAAACAAAATATTTTTAAAAATAACTAAAATTTTCACAGCTGCTGAAATTTCTCCTTCAGGTGTACATAACCGTGAGCCTTGAGGTGATCCCTCCTGGCCGTCCTATAATCGCACATATCACACGCGAATTGCTTCTCCCCAGTGTGCGTCAACAAATGACGGTTATATTTAGACTTATTTAAAAATCCTTTTCCGCAATATTCGCAGCCATATTTCGCGATGGGAATTGTTTCAATCCTATTTCGGCTGTCCATTTCTGGAATATTCGCCGGTCGTTGTCCAGATTGAAGGAATGCCGAGCCAAAACTCTGTCTGATGGTGGCAGTTTCCTGGTCGTATAACCTGCGGGTAAAATCTGTGGAGGGTCTCAAAAGGTTCTGACTGTAGAGCACATCTGAGCCTGTAATTATAAAGACAGATGTTGAATTTTTGTTGCAATTAAACAAAGCAATTTGTTCTTGATTTTTTGTTTTTTACCTCAAAATGCAAATGAATCTGAAGGTGACAACATATCCGACTGAACCATAGATGTGCGAGGTCTTTATAATATCAGGGTTCACACACTTTTCCTGTGACAAAATTCAAAGACATTTCCAGGATATTTGAAATTTCCAGAAGCTTTACCTCATAGATAACGGAGCAAGTTTTAGTTGTAACAATACAATCGATACCCTACTGAACAACTTATTTACACATTTCATAACATACTACTCAAAATTTGCTAAGGATCACTTTTATTCTTCCATATAATTTTATTAGGAATTAGTTCACAATCAACAATTCCACAATTTGAATCAAGTCCTGAGATCACATGACCATACACTGCCCTAAAAAATGTTATGTAAAATAGAAATAATGCTATTATTTCAGCAAGAAATTTAGACAGCAAAAAAGCGATCCTTAGAAAATTTTGAGTAGTATATTTACAGAAGCCAACGACAGGAACATGTTCATTGATTACTGGAATTTTAAAAAATAACAGTATAAAACTTTGGTATCGTCAGGTAACTGCCAAATGTTTTATTTGTATGTATGTGTTTTTTTTATGACCTGGGCCCAGTTGTTCAAAGATCGCTTAACTTAACCGAGCGTTAAGTCAAAATTTCAAATATCTCTGAATTATAATTTCCTAAGGCTATAAATGAATATTTCTACCAGAAATTGATCATGTGAAAGCATTAAGAAGAAATGCAAGTTAAAAACTTTTAGAAGTACAAAACATATTTTTACGAGTAAATATACTTTGGAAGTTTACAGTAACCAAGGATTGCAAACCGATCTTTGAACAACAGGGTCCTGGTTTTAAAGGGACATTGTCCATTATAAGCAGATATTGATCATAACCAAATAACTTTTTATTCACATACCTATTTGAGGCTATGCTCATGTTTTCATGTGTACATTTCGTATACATGAACCTATTTGAGGCTATGCTCATGTTTTCATGTGTACATTTCGTATGTATACATGAACCTATTTGAGGCTATGCTCATGTTTTCATGTGTACATTTCGTATACATGAACCTATTTGAGGCTATGCTCATGTTTTCATGTATACATTTCGTAAACATGAACCTATTTGAGGCTATGCTCATGTTTTCATGTATACATTTCGTATACATGAACCTATTTGAGGCTATGCTCATGTTTTCATGTGTACATTTCGTATACATGAACCTATTTGAGGCTATGCTCATGTTTTCATGTATACATTTCATATACATAAACCTATTTGAGGCTATGCTCATGTTTTAATGTATACATTTCGAATACATGAACCTATTTGAGTCTATGCTCAAGTTTTCATGTTTACATTTCGTATACATGAACCTATTTGAGACTACGCTCATGTTTTAATGTATCATTTTGTATACATGAACCTATTTGAGTCTATGCTCATGTTTTCATGTTCACATTTCGTATAAATGAAAACATGAGCATAGACTCAAACAGATATGTAGTAATACATTCGTGAGTTTGAAAAAAAGAAGTTTTATTTATTGTTGGTAAGCAATGCTGTCATACAATATTTACATCTGATCACGTGGCATCCATGAGCCCCATTAGGTTTTCTACATGGTATGTATTGCGTAATATAAATGACCCGTTTAGCTCAGCTGGGAGCGTGCTCGCCTATTGCGCGCTCACTATTATTATCCGCGAGTGTAATTTTAGTTTGGGCTGAGATTTCAAACTCACAAAGCGGAAATTCTTTATTTTGCACCGCTATCGAATTCCATCAAACAATCTTGTTGTTATTTAGTAATGGTGTGTAATGTTTGTCAACGTAATTATTTTGTATTTTATAAGCTACACGTTACGGACATTGTCCCTTTAACCCTTAGCCTGCTATGAATGTTTAATGGACTGTCCTTTCTTTGAATTTGGACCATTCTATTTATTATACAAAGGGGTGTTTTGGTTAAATAACCGATGAGCAGCCAGACAGTGTAAACCCTGAGTTGCCTGCTAGTTATTCGCAGGCTGATCTGGGTTTACACTGGCTGCAAAGGCTGTTGATGTCGCCCTTAGCAGGCTAAGAGTTTATGATCCTTTTCAAAATGCAAATTCAAGGACTTCTTCAGATATCAAGGTATTATCAAAATATAAAGGTCTAACCTATTTATGTCATAGACCTTATGTGACAGTGTCATTAATTGAGTTTGTCTATAACAACTGTAAATCTACGCACATATATACATAACATTATAATACGTTATACTTCAACTATCCATTTCAGCGTCTCCGTGGCCGAATGGTTAATGACGTTGCGTTGTAAACCTTTGCCTCACCGCTGCGGGTTCGAATCCCACTGGGAGCTCAACTTGTGAGGAAGTGTCGATTCTTACGGATGGCGGGAGGTGTACAGTACTGGTTCTACCCAGGAAAAGTCGGTGGTCTGCCTCCACCAAAAAAAATCGACCGTCATATATAACCTTACTTGTGTTGAAAATGAGTAAAACACCATACAAACAAACAAATGTACTATATAGTATATATATACATAATAGAATGACATATCTACATTTAATGACATGTATTATACAGGGGTTCTATCACGAGTGACTATGTGCATTATTGATTTTAATAAACAATGAACAAAAGGCTCTTCCATGTATTATATCTTATTAATGTCAAAATTACAGTCATGAATATAAGATTCTATTTATCTCTTTATATTACATGGAAGTTACACTTAAATGTTATCATTTTACCTATAACACGACGCAATTTTATGCGCGAAATCTGACGTTTTTTGTTACTTTACAAATCAAATCTGTCATGTTCGATAACTATAGATATCATGTGGCTGTTAACACATTCGCATTACAAATATTACATGTACCTCAAACCAAATGTAACATTCTTTACATGCAGTTGATAAAGTAAGATTTCAAATATGATAAATATTGAAGTCCGTCTGAACATATTGTATTATATATGCTAAGCAAACCAATGTACCTAAACGTTTCACTGTGCACAAACAGTGATTCAGTCCTCATTTGCATAGTTAACACACTAGTGTATTATGGTATTAAGTCACAGCTTTATAACTTGACTTAAGTGTTTGTGATCAACTAAAATATGTTTATATATTGAATTGATTGAATTTGATTTTATAGTCGCACCAACAGCTAAGGTCATATGGCGACTTTCCAGCTTCCATTGGTGGAGGAAGACCCCAGGTGCCCCTCCGGGCAATTTTTGTGCACGGGCGGGCACCTGGGTAGAACCACCGACGTTTCGCAAGCCAGCTGGATAGCTTCCTCACATAAAGATTCCAAGGCCCCTGAGTGATCGAACCTACAGCGGTGAGGGGCAAGTGATTTCAAGTCAGAGACGTTAACCACTCGGCCACGGACGCCCCCTTGTTTATATATTATAATTTTGTTCTCAGATAAAGTCCTAAATAAACAGCAAATTCAAGTATTTATTCAAGTTCTATTAGTAAATAATAGTTCATTCTCGAATATACTATTGGTTACACATTTTTATAAATTAAAATATACAAAGGCTAAACACCAATAACATACGATGTCTTGAACAATTATAGTTATAGTTATTCTAATTTTATCAAGTAATGCATTGTCAGTTACGTAATGAATAAACACTTGGAAGTATAAAGTATGACATCGTGATGAAAAGATCACAGACATTTTACAGCCACAGACGATAACAAACATGTTAATCCCTACTGTGGAAAATATTTTTTAGTTTAAACTTATTTATTTTACATCGATTGTAACGAAAGCTCTATGAACTTATTTGAATCACTCACGATGTCTTCCTGGGTAGAACCAGTACTAAGCAATGCAGATAAAGTGTCTTGCTCAGGGACGCAACGCATATGGCAATGACGGGAATCGAACCCCGACTTTTGGATTAGGGGCCATCGCTCCACCACTAGACCACAGCGCTCCACCACTAGACCACAGCGCTCCACCACTAGACCACAGCGCTCCACCACTAGACCACAGCGCTCAACTTGGATCAAAAAAAATGTTTTGAGGCCCTGACACAATTTTAAGTAAGACTACAATGTGCAATGTTTCTTATAATTTCAAAATTTGTTCATTTATTTTTCGAATAGAAACATTATATTTTCAGTATGGACTCTTATTTAGTGGAATCTTTTAATAACACACTAAAGATTTTTCACGACAAAAGGATGATTACAGTTTAAACACAAATTTAGCTGTGTGCCATTGGAATGAGAACATTAGTTTGGACAGCGCAAGTCAATTGTATGAATATAGAAATCGGATTTGGTCAAGATTGGTCAGTTCATTGTTTAAAGACCGTATTTGGAGACCATTCTAGAAGACGAAATGTAAGTTTACACATATTATTAATTAACATTATAATGTAGGATGTCTTTAAACTTAACCAAAATCAATATTTTTTTCTAAATATCTTGAAATTAAATCATGCTGGTATTGTCACACATGAAATTTAGAAATAATTAAGAAATCGGGTTTAAGATTGCTCGTCAAGGCCTTATAATATAACTACATACCAATCTTCAATTTTGAATGAAAATCATCACACTTGCCATATGTATCCGAAAAGCAAGTATAATTATGCGCTTGGTTTTTCTATTGGCTGGCGTTTTGCCTTTACAGGAAAAATTGCCATAATAATACACTTATGCAGGTCTGTGTGTCTTGTATAAGTGATTTTCTTAGAGAAAAGTCAAAAGCAGTAAAATAAACAGTTGCCTAGCAATTAAAAGAAGAATGACAAATTCATTACATTCCAGCCGTGAGATGTTCGATTAACATTTTATATACAAATAAATGTAAGTACACAAAGGGGGATAATTCTGCATTTTAATATTAAACTTAAGTTAAGAGTTAAGTTTCTTGTGCTCTGTACTTCTTCCCATAGCCCTCTATCATTGTGTAAAGTTTCATTCCAGTCTCATTAGTAGTTTTCAGGTAATCCTCCAGATATGTGGACGAACGGACGGACAAAGCGTTGACAATTAAATTCCCCATAAATATTTTAGGGACAATAAAAATGTCCAAATCTTTCCAAATCAAAAGTTTTGAGTGATCACATTTTTCCATTTTTGGAAATAAGCTTCACAATCAGTAAGTTAGCATTTCCCCAGCATGCTTAACAATTAACTTACGTTTCTGTGATTCCCATTAATGACATCTTACACTATAAACACAAATATTAAGCGCAAAACGTTTAAATCGACTCAGCGTGGCATAGTGGTACAGTGTCCGCCTGACAGGTGGGAGGTCATGGGTTCAATTCCTGGCAGACTTAAAACCGGTAGTAGTAGCTCCCTTACTTGACGTTCAGCATATAAATAGAGGATCTTTCACGAGTACTCATTCACTATTGAATTTATTAAACGAGTTGGCAAAATGATATAATGCGAGGCTCTTGTCGAGCATTATATCAATTTCGCTAACGAGTTCAATAAATTCAATGATGAATGAGAACGAATGTTAGATTCTATTTATCACATAACTCACGTATCGACTTTTATTGCATTTTGCCTGTTGCTTCTGTTGCTTTAACACGCGAAACTGACTTAAAGCTTGCGATTTTTTTTGACAGTGCATACTAAGCTTATTTGCATACTTATACAACTAGTGGTATATTGAAAATAAAGGATGGTGTTATTCCACTCCCGCACCGTAAGTTATGTAATAAAGGCCTTTAAATGGTATGGGTACTTTGAGGCCTCATCTGCCTGGTTCAGGTATAATGTGACTGGGTGGGGTATCATGGCCTGTGTCTATGGTGTGGTATTCCGGTGTGGCAGCACCATGGCCTGTGTCTATGGTGTGGTATTCCAGTGTGGCTCACTGCTACATTAGACTCTGTCATGATATCACTGACAGACTGTTACGTGACGTTAAACCCCATACATGCATTGTTTTGTTCGATTTGAATTAATTTTTTCAATTACAAAACATCACTTATTACCTCTTAAATTGTCTGTTTAACCTTTCCTGGAACTTTAACTTGAAACAGACACATCTGATCACATATATATATATATATATATATATTTACATATGACACATTTGATAAGTCGATCACATATATTCACATATAAAATGTACACATTTGATAAGCCTATCAATAAATTGTAGATATATTGTATAAATTTACATTTGGCTACTTTCAAGACTGGTTACAGAGTGACTGTGTCCATACCAGACTGGTTACAGAGTGACTGTGTCCATACCAGAGGGTAAGATCTAGAAGACTAGTGTGTTCAACCTTCATATAAAACATTATTTTAAGTAATTGTCTACAAGTGCTTCAGGGCCTTATTTTGTTACCAATAATTAATTTACCATAATTTAAATTGCACATTATCATCAATTATAAAGTGTTAATTTAAAAGGCAGTTTTATATATATTGAAAGGAAAAAGAAACGCAGGGTGCTTCTGCTATATATTGTACGTTTAATATGCTACTGCTAATCGAATGGTACAGGGCGACATTAGGCCTGTCCTTTTAGAAGGAAGGTTTAAACAGCACTGAACACACCAATGGTTACCCCTTTAAAGTTTCATTATCGTCAGAATGCGCATTTGGCTCAAGCAGGTGAGCAACCTTAGGCTTTAAATGTTGCAATCACTTAACATTAAATACAGTACTGAACTGGCTCAATTTTTCAAAGAGGAACTTCAGCATTTATGAATTTCTTGTTACAACTTGTACTGTGATTAAAACGTCTACAACATCACAGTTGTGTCCTTTCTCTAACTAACTGCACTTTTTATTTTTACAAAACATCTTGGGATTTCCTTGGAATATACATGGAATTAAGTGTGCAGTATATGCAATATATAGCGGAAATACACACCCTGCGTTTCTTTTTCCTTTCAGTATAGTTATCAAATTGTGTAGACTTATATTGTATGTTACTATATAAAATTGTAAAATGTTTTAAATGTCTTATTTTTATACAAATTTATCCCAAAAATTGTGGCCCACTATTCATGTGTACTATCATATGTGCCTTTAGTGTGTCCTTCCTTGCAGTCTTATAGCCACATATGTCACACTCGAAGGGCTTATCCCTGGTATGTAATGCTAAATGTCGCTGACAGTTTGCTTTATTCACAAACCCTTTGTTACACTGCTGGCAGCGATACGGTTTAGTCCCAGAACTGTCGCCCATTTGATCTTTGTTCGGAGAGTGAGTAAATTGTGTGTTCATTAGGCTGATGTTAAAATCTGCAGCCTCAGCCAATCTGGAGTCAATTGCAGACTTGTTGAAATCCGTAAACGAACTGGTAAATGTTGGTCTGTACAAGTTCTCTGAACCTGCAAGTGGGTAAAAAAATGTTTGAATAAATCAGACAATATTATAATGTCATCATCGGTGTGGGAGTGTAATAAAGCCATGATATACTAGTCATATTACACTAGTGAAATGAATATGCAAATGAACACCGAATCATCTTCTTTTTTTCTCTTTTTTTTTTATTCAGCAGCGTTTTTTTATGTGTTTGTGAATGCAGCCTGTGCCTGTGCCATTGTGAAAAATAGCGGCATTTTTCTAGAAATTGTGAAAATTGTGAAATATTATAACAAAAGAAAAAGAAACTTTTTTCACTTTTATTTTCAGTTTAATATCCCTTGGTTTTAAGTTTTGTTTTTGGTAAATACAGACTAGTTTTGACACCAGCTTATATTAAGACTAGAATCCTTACTGCCTCTTTTTTGTTGTTGTTTTTTTCAGATTGTGAATTTTTTGGATATAATTGTGAAAAAAGTATACTTTTTGGCATTGTGAATGGGGTCGAATAACGGCCCCAAATTAGGCTTAAAAAAAACACTATTCAGCTATGAGTATATTGAAATCTTCTTGTCGATTTTCGTAACAGTTTAAATACCGAATTACGGAAATCGACGATGTAGTTTCACTGTTCCGAGTCGTACAGAGAAAGCTGAGTTAACATACAACATCATCATACAAACAAAAGACGCCATGACAACTTTATATATAGGCAGCTACAGTAATATATGTTGCTTATGAGGATTTGTTGTGGTTATGTGATAAATAGAATCTCACATTTGTGCTTATTTAATACTGAATTTATTAAACGAGTTGAATAAAACTTATATGATGCTCGGCACAGCCACGTATCATATCATTTTATCCAACTCGTTTAACGTTTAATAAATTGATTATTAAACAGGCGCTCATGTAAGATCCTTTACATATAACAAATATAGGGAATGAGTAAAAAAAATTCAACTTCCAACTTAGCTGACTGTCTGACTGTGTTTTTTGAGTGTTACATTTGCTGTTCGAATTCCATACCTACTTTTTTTAAAAATTAATTTAGATAAAATTTACTCAATGTTTAACTTTTAGTAAACCTTAGGATATAACTAACTCGAACTAAAAGGCGGCAAAGACAAAACTATTGTCTTTCATTTGGTGGAGACATAAAATACAGAATTAAAATGACTGTACATTCTTTAATTGAATCTCTCGTACATACACACACTTACTACAGAGAACACAATTCAAATTGAAGTATACAATACACAGTAAAGCAATGGCAAACACCACTTAACCCGCTAAATATATATAATGGACTGTTCTTTCTTCAAATTAAGACTATTCCATTTATGTGACAAAGGGGTGTTTTGGGGGAAAATGACTGATCAGCAGCCGGACATTCGGTACCCGGTATGCAGACCTCAGACATGGAGCTTCGTACCCGGTATGCAAATCTCAGACATGTAGACTGGTACCCGGAATGCAGACCTCAGACATGTAGCTTGGTACCCAGTATGCAAACCTAGACATGTAGCCTGGTAACCGGCATGCAGACCTCAGACATGTAGCTTGGTACCCGGTATGCAAACCTCAGACAAATAGCCTGGTACCCAGCATGCAGACCTCAGACATGTAGCCTGGTACCTGATACCCAATTTGCAGACCTTGTATATCAGCGCCTGTTATCTTTCAACTCTGCTCTAAGACTTGTAGTAATTTTCTTTCATTATGTTTATTGACTGAATGTTTCTTCAGCGTGTCCTTCCTTGAGGTTCTATAGTCACATTTATCACACTTGTACGGCTTCTCTCCAGTATGTATTGCCAGATGCCGAGTATATTTAGACTTGTCGCTAAACCCTCGTTGACAAAATTCACAACTATACTTTAGACCACTAGCAATCCCCAGACTTCCCTCTCCTTGATAGTCAGACACCTTGAACGGGAAACTGTTCAAATCAAACTGTTGTTCATCCAAGTTGTATGGTGTAAACCGTGCTGGACTGTGTTCCGTGGACTGTTTGGATATTGTTGGACTGTATGCAAACTCAAAACCTGAAATAACGAGAAAACTTTCAAGGGTAACTAAAATCTTTAAAAAATTGCATCTTAGTGGAACTAAACACTTCAAATAATGGCATCTTAGTGGAACTAAACACCTCAAATAATGGCATCTTAGTGGAACTAAACACCTCAAATAATGGCATCTTAAAAGTCTAACAAAAGCAGCTTTCCTGGGATGCAACAAAACAATCACCATTACTTCATTACCATATTTCAAACTTTGACCAGAAATCATTATGTGAGGAAGCTATCCAGCTGACTTGCAGAATGTCGGTGGTTACCCAGGTGCCCGTCCGTGCACGACAATTATTTGTTACAAATAAAACACAAAATGAAAATATTTCTTTATTAAGAATTTTTTATTTCAAAATGATTCGCTCATATTTTGATTATATATCAGATATATAATATATAAAACAAGGAAACTATTATTTCAAAATTCATATTATATACATGCTCTATAGTCTAAATGTAATTAGAATGGCAAAGTTATTTTTAGTGACAAGATTTGAATAAGCGATACAAATACAAATACGAGTGTGATCTAGAAATACATGGAATTTAATTACAACAAAATTAACTTCTATCTATGTATGCATGTCCTGTAATAAATGATAAAACTATATTATTTATTTTTATTTTTTTTACACTCAAGATAGTTTGTGGGTCCAGCTTCAACTTGAGAGTTGATTTCAGTCTAAAGATAGGTGGTCTTTATTTTTTTTTATCTTATTTTACTGTAAATGTTTAAACCCACTATGAAATAATATTTGTAGGCATTAAGTTGTAATAACCTTCAAGGTAATAAACTGAGCAAAATAAAATGCAGGTCATTTCCAGACAAATTGAATTGGGGTTTTAAGGCGCACCAACACAGGAAAGGTTATATGGCGCCTAATAGGCATGAACATGCCAGGCTCATCCTCCATGTACATCGAGATAAAATATGGAGAATAGGCCTAGAACCTGCAAACTGCAGAGTTGGTGCAAATTCTATTGTAGACACTCCATTTACGCTGGAGCCACGTTTATTGTTTTTCTGCCACTGCTCTAGTGATTTGAGCGAGATGGCACCTGAAACGATGCAAGGGTCATGATGAAGACCTTTAATGAGCATGAACAAAAAATTATGAGAGGTGGGGGGAGTGTACTTGAATGCAACTGGGTCTGTAACTGAATTAAAGTGGGACCACGTAATGATGTCCTGCTCACTTAGTAACTGTTCTATTACAACTAGCCAGCAAGACAGTTTCCCTTTCTTTTTTTGTAGAAGTTTGAACGCAACTGGGTCTGTAATTGAATTAAGGTGGGACCATGTAATGATGATGTCCTGCTCACTAAGTAACTGTTCTATTACGACTAGCCAGCAAGACAGTTTCCCTTTCTTTCTTTTTGAGAAGTTTAGGCAATATTCATACATAGTATCTATTTACAACAAACAACAAAATTATATTTAAAGAAAAAATAGCAAAATAAAAAACTGTCATTGTCTATTTACAAATTATATTGGCTGAATATAGAGTTCAGTCTTTCCGTCTGACACATACAAGTGGCATGGTAGCCAGTATGCCTTTCCTCTGACGTCAGCGCATATTAACTCTGCTCTTGCAGAAATTATCTTTCCATATTACATTACAGCCTTGCTCTTGCAGAAATTATCTTTCATATTACATTACAGCCCTGCTCTTGCAGAAATTATCTTTCATATTACATTACAGCCTTGCTCTTGCAGAAATTATCTTTCATATTACATTACAGCCTTGCTCTTGCAGAAATTATCTTTCATATTACATTACAGCCCTGCTCTTGCAGATATTATCATTCATATTACATTACAGCCTTGCTCTTGCAGAAATTATCTTTCATATTACATTACAGACCTGCTCTTGCAGATATTATCTTTCATATTACATTACAGCCCTGCTCTTGCAGAAATTATCTTTCATATTACACTACAGCCCTGCTCTTGCAGAAATTATCTTTCATATTACACTACAGCCCTACTCTTGCAGATATTATCTTTCATATTACATTACAGCCCTGCTCTTGCAGAAATTATCTTTTATATTACACTACAGCCCTGCTCTTGCAGAAATTATCTTTCATATTACACTACAGCCCTGCTCTTGCAGAAATTATCTTTCATATTACACTACAGCCCTGCTCTTGCAGATATTATCTTTCATATTACATTACAGCCCTGCTCTTGCAGAAATTATCTTTCATATTATATTACAACTCTGCTCTTGCAGAAATTATCTTTAATATTACAATACAGCCCTGCTCTTGCAGAAATTATCTTTCATATTACATTACAGCCTTGCTCTTGCAGAAATTATCTTTCATATTACATTACAGCCCTGCTCTTGCAGAAATTATCTTTCATATTACAATACAGCCCTGCTCTTACAGAAATTATCTTTCATATTACATTACAGCCTTGCTCTTGCAGAAATTATCTTTCATATTACATTACAGCCTTGCTCCTGCAGATATTATCTTTCATATTACAATACAGCCCTGCTCTTGCTGAAATTATCTTTCATATTACATTACAGCCCTGCTCTTGCAGAAATTATCTTTCATATTACATTACAGCCTTGCTCTTGCAGAAATTATCTTTCATATTACATTACAGCCCTGCTCTTGCAGAAATTATCTTTCCATATTACATTACAGCCTTGCTCTTGCAGAAATTATCTTTCATATTACATTATAGCCTTGCTCTTGCAGAACTTATCTTTTCATATTACATTACAGCCCTGCTCTTGCAGAAATTATCTTTCCATATTACATTACAGCCTTGCTCTTGCAGAAATTATCTTTCCATATTACATTACAGCCTTGCTCTTGCAGAAATTATCTTTCCATATTACATTACAGCCCTGCTTTTGCAGAAATTATCTTTCATTTTAACGTACAACTCTGCTCTTGCAAAAATTATCTTTCATTTTAACGTACAACTCTGCTCTTGCAGAAATTAATTTTCATATTTTTGCACAAATCTGCTGTTGCAGCCGTTATCTTTATTAATATGTTTATATTCATGTCTATTCAGGGTGTCCTTCCTCGAGGTTCTATAGTCACATTTACTGCATTTGAACGGTTTCTCCCCGGTGTGTGTAGCCATATGTCTGGAATAATGATACTTGTCAATAAAGCCTCGTTTACAAAATTCGCAACAATATTTCAGACCACTAGCGATCCCCAAACTGCGTCTTCCTTGATAGTCAGACACCTTGAACGGGAAACTGCTCAGATCAAACTGTGGATCGTCTGTGTTGTATGGTGCAAACCGGGCTGGACTGTCTTCCATGGACTGTTTCGATAAAGTTGGACCTGCCTCAAAACCTGAAATGATGAGAAAATATTCAAAGGTTACTAATATCCTTAAATAATGACATCTTAATGAAACTAACCCGCCAAATAACGGAAAAATTACACTACAAAACTGTTTCAAAACTCTACCCAGGAGTTCAGGTCATATAATAATGTATGTGCCAGTTAAAAGTATAGGTTTATTCGCGAGTTCTTAAAATACCCATGACTGAATATGCGTAACATGAATTATGAGTTGGTAACTCGTAATTTGACGTTCCAGTTTTGGGGTTTGGCCTGGCTGGTTAAAGCCGTTCATATTATAGTTTCTATGAAGTTTGGGTTCTCAAAATATGTAAGTTATATATTATATACCTAGTCATCTGTACGTATAGAAATGGTGTACCTCTGTTGTAAAATCTGCCGCTTGATGGCGGGATAGGGACTTTAAATGGAAGTTACAGTAAGACCATTTTGTCTCGGTCCAATTACTATGCAAGTTCAGTTATGTTTATCAGTGTTTTGAACTAATGAGTAGCAAACAGATGCCTCGTTTACCTTTCTGATTAAAAGAATCCAAATCAAAACCAATGTGTTACAATACATGAACTAAACTTTATTCAATAAATTACAAACTTATGTAAACCACAACAAATATTCTATTCCTCTCCATACAATACAACTCCATACAATACAATAACGAAATTATGTTTTATTGTAAATACAAGTCTAACCTGTACCAAGGTTTATACATTAAGCACCACCGAGAAATCAGCCTCAGGACTATAAGCATACTTAAAGGGGTTGATGCATTATTTTCAAACACGAGTTATATAAAGGGACTCTGAACAACCAAAGCTGAAAGAGCTATCAAAATGCCATGAAAAATAAAGGAGATATGACCTATTGAAAATTTGCAAAGAACATAAATGGGGGCGGCCATTTTGGAACGATGATGTCCTCGAAAAAGCTGATATAATTATCAAAATGCCATGAAAAATAAAGGAAATATGACCTATTAAAAATGTGAAAAGAAATTTTGAAACGATGATGTCATCGCGCCTTTTTACCATATATAAATACGTTTCAAAGCAAAGAAAATCACTGTTAATTATAAATAGATAAATGTAAAATGTATAAATTGTATGCTTATTTTCCATTTTCAGCGATTTTCTTTTGAGTTACTAGCAGGCTGATCTGGGTTTACAATGGACGCAAAGGCTAGTCGTGCTTAGGGGGTTAAGAGTCAAATTGGGTATAAATGTTTATGTGTGAGATTGGGAAAATTGGAGTTTTTTGCCTTAAATTACAATTTTTTCACTATGAACCAAAGGCAATATTGTATTCTTCGATATGTTGCGAACAATTTAACATTTATACATTCTCTTGTAGTATTTCATTACCATCCCCTAAAATCATATAGTTTCCCTCTTTTTCTACTGCTTAAAGCCCCCACTAAAACATTTTTAAAAAGTTTTTTTCCACTCCAATTGGGGGGGAAAACATACTTTTTGTCATTGGGAATGGTACCATTTTTCGGTACCACTTATATATAAGGGCAAAAAGCACTGGGTGTATATCATAATTATGCACATTAATGAATGGAGGTGATGTCAATAGGTTTTTGAGGTCTCAGTTCTTTTACAGAAACTATAAATAATAAATACTGAAAAGGGTATCCCTTAAATTGAAAGCAACAATAAGCATATCCAGAAACTCAATGTGTATTACTGTATATGTATGTATCTTTCTCATGTAGCCTATATATATATAATTTGTTGGTAAAAACTATCACAGACAATAGAATAACTAGTGTATAGAACATTTAAATATATGTACAGGGCTCCAATTAGTCAGAACAAGAACAAATCATATTGACAATATAGTGTCATATTGCCTTAACTGAATATTTACATCTGAACTTCAAACTGTTACACTTAATTTAAAATTCAACAGAAAGTATTTCTGTAAGTATACAACTCATTGTCTTCATTTTTCACCAATTATTCCATGTTCCTGCAAGGTTATACCAAGAAAATATGACACAATTTCTTTTTTCAAATGTACAATATTGTCACACATGGACAAATAATTTTAACTTGATGGAACTTATTCCTTAAGGACATATTTCCTAATATTTCCCAATATTTCCCATCGCTACTTGATCACTGAAAAAGCATGGGAATCTTGTTTATTTACTGACTGCATGCTCCATGACCGATCAACTTGAGGCCTGATTGTATTTTTTTCTTTGTGTAACTTTGCTATATTATATATTGTCTTGGGTAAGGAAAGCTAAACACAACTTTGTAATTTAGAAAACCATATTCATAATTTAGCTAGTTTAAATACAAAACTTGTCTGATATTTCTTTATTGTTTCTAGAACCAGAATGATAGCAAAGCATTAAATGAACAACTTTCTGTTGTGTGTTTATATTTTACTGCACACAAAAAGACTTTATTGGGTGGGCCTCATAATCTGAATCATAATTGAATATCACTTTCTCATGAACTTGCATGGCTAACAGTGATTTACAGTTACCTATAGAAATTCTCTCCGCCCCACTAAATACAATACGCTCGAAATATGTCATTAATGTACTATAACTCTAAATTCTGTCACACATGTTTAAAATGCTATACCTTGACAGAAATTGTTCCTTCAAATACACATTCAGTTGCACATTGTCAGATAACTTTAACTCAACAGAAATTGTTCTTTCAAATGTACGATTCTGTCACACATGGTCAAATAACTGCTTACTTGACAGAAATTGACCTCTCAAATACACATTCCGTAGCACATTGTCTAATAACTGTTAACTCAACAGACATTGTTCTTTCAAATGTACAATTCTGTCACACACGGTCAAATAACTTAAAACCCTAGAAATGAAATTGTGTTGTATGTCCGATTCACTGCAAGGTCTTACTGGGAGGGCAAGGTCTTACTGGGAGTGCAAGGTCTTACTGGGAGGGCAAGGTCTTACTGGGAGTGCAAGGTCTTACTGGTAGGGCAACCTCAGAGAGAGATGAAATAAAGGATTGTTAAATCCTGTCATGGTCAAGTAATGTTTAGCCCAACAGAAACTGTTCCTTTAAGTGTACAATATTGTGCGCTTTAATCATATCCTTTCTATATGCCCTGTAATCACACTGGTCACATTTGTACGGCTTCTCTCCAGTATGTATTGACATATGCCTGGCAACTTTGTATTTGTTGATAAACTCCTTGCCACAAAGGTAACAACTATATTTCGAGGATGCATCAACCATGGCCTCCTCTCCTTGGGTCCTCGATGACCCAGGCAGGTTAAAACTCGGATAATATTCACTTGTTTCGATGGCGTGGTCTGTATCGGAAGCACCATCAAATTCCACGTTTGGACGATAACGTTGTCGACTGAATGTGCTTAAACCTGCAAATAGAAATATTCTGTAGAATATATCATCACCATTTGCTTGATTTTGATCTACTTCTTTTAAAAGCTCAATGGACTGATACCCTTAGGCCTTTGCTGTGACATCGGGGCTTTTTTGAGAAAATTGGGAAAAGGCCTACACCTGCTCATTTTGTGAAAAAGAAGTGCGAGATTGTTAAAACTGGGGGGAAAAAAAGCATGATTTTCATCAATTACGGGAATGTTTTTTTCAAGAGGAAAACTTTCATTAAAAGGTATGCTTTAGGTATAATATCAATCAGATATTGAATTCCGCAATAATTTTAACATACAGTGGAACATCTAAGACTTTCTAAAAAAACATAAAAAAAACTGTTTTTTGATTGGTAGGTTTTTTTACCCAAAATTGGGAAAATATAGAGGTTGTTGCAATTGGGAAGAGGCCGAATTTCGGCCCCACTTAAACAGGTTAAAAAAGCCCTGGACGTAAACATTAACCAAACAACAACATGCTACAAATTCTAGGAAACAACAGCAACTAAACGATAGATTCAACAGTTATTTCTTATGTATTTTTGTATTTTTATTTTAGATTCTAAAGGTTCAATAGCAAAAGTGGGGACTGCAGCTCAAGATTCCATGCCCAACTCCCTTAACTAACCCTTAACCTGCTACATTTATATAATGGACTGTTCTTTCTTTGAATTCTTTGAATTAAGACCATTCCATTTATGTGACAAAGGGGTGTTTTGGGGGAAATGACTGATCAGCAGACATTGTAAACCCTAATCAGCCTGTGAGTTACTCGCCGGCTGATCTGGGTTTACAATGCACGCAGAGGCTATTATAGTCATGCTTAACGGGTTAACTATGGATCTGCACATGCCAATTGTACCATTCAAATAATCAGTTTGTTATGTAGGATTTCTAGATATCTATCAAGAGCAACACAGAAGGCGAATAAACAAACCTAAACATGTCATTTAATTTTTATTACCTCTTTCATGTTTTAATAATATTTGACAGATCTAGAAGACATTGAAATAAGTGTTAGTTTACACTGTCTCTATAAGGCTAAATTATATGTGTGGTTCCTATTAAATACTATATATTTGTTGGAATCATCAGATACAGAACCGATAAAAAAATAATTGGAAACAAAAAGGAGAAAAGAAATCACAAAATGCAAAATGAAAAAGGAAACCGGAATCACACCTATTATTTTATTTGGCCTTATTGTAATGGAATCGTTCCTGCCCTTCTTCAACCCCTTGGGCTGATCATAAAAAATTGTTGGTTTGCTGTTTCCCTACCTACCCACGAAAAAAGTCCCTATCAAAAACGTTTTATAGCAATTCTTTTAACATATATTGTTGTTTTTTTACTATTTTCAGTATATTTTTCTTTCATCTTTTAATGTTTTTACTGTCTTCATCAAAACAAACAACTTCTCCTACCTACCTACCCACTTATAAAATCCTGGGTCAGGAAACTGCAAACAAAATTAATGTATTTTTAAGGATGGCCTTGATATATGACATTTTTGCCGAGATTTATTTTTACTTTTGTTTTTGTATTTCTTCTCACAATCTTGATTTTAAGCTTCACATACTTCTATATATTGCACAAAAACAGCTACAGTCATGAATCAAAAAGCATGTATACAGTACCCAGTACACAATTGCACAGTCAATATATATGGTATTAAATATGTATATGTTGCATGCTTAATTCCACGTCTTTTGAGTATAAACACTTATGTGTATGCCGCAAGTTTAATGCCATGTCTTTCAAGAGAATCTAAACACATTTTTGCTCCATGCTAAGATTCCAAATGCACATGTTCGTGAAGTACATGTGTAAGTACATAATGAAACGAATCTTAACAGTTCACAGCATTATACCATGTTTTCAAATATTCGCTCATTACCACCGATTAGCCAGGAGCGTCTAGATGATGCTGGTTCTGGAATGTTTTGAGCTGTAAACTTATCTAGTCAGCTTCATGTGTACCATTCTGTGTGCCTTCAGTGTATCTTTCCTTGAAGTCCTATATTCACACAGGTTACACTTGTAAGGCTTCTCCCCAGTGTGTATGGGCAAATGCCTCTTCAGCAAGCAGTTGTTCAGGAACATTCTGCCACAATATTCACAATGGAACTTTGGATCAGGAAAAGAAATGCTCTTCACCGCCTCTTGGATTCCTGAAGATCCTGCTGGTAAAACATACTGATCTGATTGGTGCATTTCATTGGCCGAAGCTGTGACTGTGGCACGGTCAAATTCCACCAAGGACTGATACATATGTTGACCGTACAAGACACCTGTAATCACAAATTGTATATTTAAGAGATAAAAAATAAAATGTTTAAACAAAATGAAGGTGCTGTAAGAATATGGCATTTTTCAATAAATATTTGGACAAAATGCTGGTATTGCTAATCAAAATAGCTGGTTTTCGAACTTGTCCGAGATCATCAATATCAACAATCTGGTCAAGTTTGGTAAAGATCAAATACAGAACAAAGGTGCGAGAGAGATCATAAGGCAAAATATGTTGTGTTTTTTCCCAAAATATCAAGGGATATAACTCTTCTGTTACTAATACAGTAGTGGCCTTTAGATTTATATATAATCTACAGGCTTCAGAACGTTTTCACTAAAATACAATGCAAACACAACATGGGGGTTGGAAAGCCTCATCAATTACATTTTGTAAGGACTCCTTGTCACTTTTTCTCTTGGTACAGACGACCTTCATGTCAGACCCACCATCATCAGTCTATGTATTTATTTTAAACAAAATAACTCACTGAACATAATTTATTTCCAACAAGCAAACGATCTTAAAACAAATTCTTTGTCCACAAGCACCCTAAACATTCCATTGATGTCAATACTCATACCATTTCATAGTCAGCATGTCCGCCACCAAGAACAAGTTGAAATCAGTTTAAGGACACACCAACAGAACAAGTAAGAGAACCTTCAAGGTGCAGCGTTCATAGAAATAAAAATATTCAGAATGGGGCTCTAAAAACCTCACTTGCATTAATGCAACCCAGAATTACACCATTCTATTCCAAATCCTGCGTTAATACTAGAGCCAGATTGTTCCTTTTATTCCACCATTCCTATTGCACTCCAAAAACTACACGCTGATCATTTATTGATGAGGCCAACAAAACAGTTGAGTTTCTACAAGTTTGATGGCCCTTCATTTTTTGGCGCCAACGAAAACAAAAACCAACACAATTATATCATTACCTACAAATCCTATTTTTTTTAATCTGCTATGGGAAATACACATGTTTTGGTCTGTCCAGTTTTAATGAGCATAACAAAATAAAGATGACACTCATTTGGAGAAATTCTACTCCACTGTAGAACTGTAAGCAGTTGTCACA
This sequence comes from Cyrtodaria siliqua, assembly GCA_037043455.1. Classification (NCBI taxonomy): domain Eukaryota; kingdom Metazoa; phylum Mollusca; class Bivalvia; order Adapedonta; family Hiatellidae; genus Cyrtodaria; species Cyrtodaria siliqua. The sequence continues at coordinate 66,053 of JAWPHD010003904.1, read as the reverse complement.
AAACCAGGCAGCCACCCAGTATTGAGTGGGTACATGTATATTACAGGACAATACAAGTACATGTATATTACAGGACAATACAAGTACATGTATATTACAGGACAAGTAGATGTATATTACAGGACAAGTAGATGTATATTACAAGACAAGTAGATGTATATTACAGGACAAGTAGATGTATATTACAGGTACAATACAAGTAGATGTATATTACAGGACAATACAAGTACATGTATAATACAGGACAATACAAGTAGATGTATATTACAGGTACAATACAAGTAGATGTATATTACAGGACAATACAAGTACATGTATATTACAGGTACAATACAAGTAGATGTATATTACAGGTACAATACAAGTAGATGTATATTACAGGACAATACAAGTACATGTATATTACAGGTACAATACAAGTAGATGTATATTACAGGTACAATACAAGTAGATGTATATTACAGGTACAATACAACAGTGGGTAGATGTATATTACAGGTACAATACAAGTAGATGTATATTACAGGACAATACAAGTACATGTATATTACAGGTACAATACAAGTAGATGTATATTACAGGTACAATACAAGTAGATGTATATTACAGGTACAATACAACAGTGGGTAGATGTATATTACAGGTACAATACAAGTAGATGTATATTACAGGTACAATACAAGTAGATGTATATTACAGGACAATACAAGTACATGTATATTACAGGTACAATACAAGTAGATGTATATTACAGGTACAATACAAGTACATGTATATTACAGGTACAATACAACAGTGGGTAGATGTATATTACAGGTACAATACAAGTAGATGTATATTACAGGACAATACAAGTACATGTATATTACAGGTACAATACAAGTAGATGTATATTACAGGTACAATACAAGTAGATGTATATTACAGGTACAATACAACAGTGGGTAGATGTATATTACAGGTACAGTACAAGTAGATGTATATTACAGGTACAATACAAGTAGATATATATTACAGGTACACTACAAGTAGATGTATATTACAGGTACAATACAAGTAGATGTATATTAAAGGTACAATACAGTAGTGGGTAGATGTATATTACAGGTACAATACAACGGTGGATAGATGTATATTACAGGTACAATACATATAGTGGGTAGATGTATATTACAGGTACAATACAACAGTGGGTAGATGTATATTACAGGTACAATACAACAGTGGGTAGATGTATATTACAGGTACAATACATATAGTGGGTAGATGTATATTACAGGTACAATACAACAGTGGGTAGATGTATATTACAGGTACAATACAATAGTGGGTAGATGTATATTACAGGTACAATACAGTAGTGGGTAGATGTATATTACAGGTACAATACAACGGTGGATAGATGTATATTACAGGTACAATACATATAGTGGGTAGATGTATATTACAGGTACAATACAGTAGTGGGTAGATGTATATTACAGGTACAATACAATGGTGGATAGATGTATATTACAGGTACAATACATATAGTGGGTAGATGTATATTACAGGTACAATACAACAGTGGGTAGATGTATATTACAGGTACAATACAACAGTGGGTAGATGTATATTACAGGTACAATACATATAGTGGGTAGATGTATATTACAGGTACAATACAAGTAGATGTATATTACAGGTACAATACAACGGTGGGTAGATGTATATTACAGGTACAATACAACGGTGGGTAGATGTATATTACAGGTACAATACATATAGTGGGTAGATGTATATTACAGGTACAATACAACAGTGGGTAGATGTATATTACAGGTACAATACAACAGTGGGTAGATGTATATTACAGGTACAATACATATAGTGGGTAGATGTATATTACAGGTACAATACAACAGTGGGTAGATGTATATTACAGGTACAATATAACAGTGGGTAGATGTATATTACAGGTACACTATAACAGTGGGTAGATGTATATTACAGGTACACTACAACAGTGGGTAGATGTATATTACAGGTACACTACAACAGTGGGTAGATGTATATTACAGGTACACTACAACAGTGGGTAGATGTATATTACAGGTACAATACAGGTAGATGTATATTACAGGTACAATACAGGTACAATACAATAGTGGGTAGATGTATATTACAGGTACAATACAATAGTGGGTAGATGTATATTACAGGTACAATACAGGTAGATGTATATTACAGGTACAATACAATAGTGGGTAGATGTATATTACAGGTACAATACAGGTAGATGTATATTACAGGTACAATACATATAGTGGGTAGATGTATATTACAGGTACAATACAGTTATTTATTATATACCTAGTACCTTCATTTTCCTACAATGGAATACAAAACCTTGTATAACCTCTAGAGGTTTTCTCAGCCAATATCACTATACTACTAAAAATAGATTTTGGAACTTCTCATACACAAATGTCAGATTGGAATGTTGGGGATTACTCAGCTAGTAATCCATTAAGAGCTATGGATGCTTTAACATGGAATGTGAATCAGAATGTTTGTTTGTGAACATTGTGGGTAAATTAATTTAACATTATGTCAGTTGGTAAATTCACCAGAATTTAAATTGTTTACCCATGTGGAATGAACACGTGTAGTTGTTGCAAAGTAATGTACAAATCATTACGCCTCTCGTGTGATTCTGATAAGGCATTTACCTACAAACTTTCAGAACAAGTTACTATAGTAATAATCCTGTTTTATTTGTTTAAACCATTCTTTCTTGATTATAAAACAATTACGAAATTATTTATTATGTAAAAACACTAAATTTATTGCCTTGTAGATGAATAAACTTATCATCGCTAGTCAAGTTTCTTTAGTAATACTAAAGTGACTTTCTCGCTCAAGTGGTGCCATAGACCAATAGTCGCAAACTGTAATCCAGGAGTTTGTGATTTAATCTTATCCAAAAAGATTGTGACATTTCTGTATCGTTTTAAAAGAATTCCTGCGTCACCAATCCTTTATACAAACGATCCTGGGTATAAATTATCTATTTGGAAGAAAACAGAATCGAAAATGGTTGTGTTTTCATACTTTTTAATTTCATACTAAAATTTCTCTAATTTTACATCGTATAATGACAAATCGATACTAATATATTTAAACAACATTTCCTTACCTTTCAGATGTAATAAATTGTAGAATTCAAACATTTTAAACATACAGAATATGTACAGTACAGCTCATGCGAACCCCACAGTTTATTTGAGTGCCGTGCGTATGTATCCACTTCATGAAACTTTGCGCCATTGTCGAGTCATCACTCGGAGTGATCAAACACTCCGAGTTACTCAGTGCAGAATCCAATTAGCCACGAGTGCACTCCTGTGTGATATATACCTTTTAACAAGGCGACACTAACAACAGGTTTATGACCCGGAATTCTTTACATTTTTTCCAGATTGTTTCCGAACCCATCAATGTATTAATAATAAACAGCAGACTAGTAAAAACTTGTTACAAATAACGATTAATTAAACTATAATTTTAATTTCCAATATTACTAATTGAATTTTATGTTCATAATTTCATATAACTATCGTGACTCAGTATACATAATCCAGGCATTCGAAATTTCCCACATCTGCTTTTCCAAAAACAAAAGCCAAATTGTCTTCTGCTTCAATTTTTTATTGAATAATTATGCATTAAAATGACTGTAATCAGAAAAAGCTGCACCCTTTACCTGTGCAGTTTTCACTCGCCATCTCCGAGTTTGTCTATGCGAAGTACCGTGGCGTAAGTACGCTGAGAGCTTTTCGCTTAGCTGATTCCCACTCCAAGTAGTTTTATCATCAAAACTCCGCTAAGTATGCGACTTGTAAATTCCTCACTCTTGCGTGAAAGAGTAAAGTGTGGGGTTTGCGTGAGCTGTACTGTACTTATAGCAATTAACATACTTTTTGTTAAGAAAGGGGTATTTTGTATTGTCTTGAATGTGATATTTTACCGAACATCATGTATAATCCTGTAAACAAGTGCTTTTGTCTGCCATACTCAACAGTCAGAGCTCTAACCTTAAACAGTTACTAAGTTATGTTAACGTTGTAGGATTTCTCTCCCTTACATTAACATACCGTTTAATAACCTAAATTGTTACTAAAATTTCATGAACAGTATCCATTTTGTTTTTCATACTATTTACGAAAATTAAGTAAGATTTGCTTCCCTTGTTTTCAGTAAATTACTGATGCAACTGTTAGAAGTTACTTGCCTGAACTGCTCAACATTCTAGGAATGACAAGACATCACAAAACTCTTCATATATCAAATATATATAGCCCTGTTCACAAGTTCATATCAATTTAAGTTGTGCTTCACATTTTTACATCCAGTATTAAAACTATTTTTTAGAATTATATATGTATATTTATCATGTTTATATGTACAAAGTTCCTTGCTGTTGACTTACTCATATGCATACTGATGTCACCGATATGCATTATGTGTAATACTGTATAATCTGCATGATCTAGTGGCATAAACTGTATCATCATTAATTTACCAAGTGGTTAATTGTTTTATAATCAACAGCTCATACAATTTAATAACTGAAACAAGTTACAAAACGGTTTAAGCAAGTTGTCTAGTGGACTTGTATCTTTCTTCAATACTCTTTTACATGTATTAAGAGAATCTAGAACAAAAGCCCTTTTGTCCGTATACCGTATTAAGAAGTTAATTATTCAGGTTAAGTAAGTTGAATCCCACTTAATAGTTATGATAGTGTGTTAAAACATGGATAATAGCTAGTTTTGAAATAGATCAGTATCAAATTGTAATCATTACAAGTTCCACATATTCAATAACTGTAAAACTCATGCAGGAAATAGGATAAATGAATCTGAAGATGGTTGGAGTTTATAGAGGTAACTGCTACAGGTGAAAACCTTTAATTGTATCATTTTGGATAACTGTTTTAAGTTATCGATAAGTTATTTTTTCAACTGTATGATGACATAGTATTCTGGATTTTCAAGCTCTTGCTCTACTTAAGCGGTCAATCGCTTTTTGGGGGCAAGGTTCAAAGCCTGACAATTGCCATTTGGATCATATTTTATCATTTATTGCAAACATTTTATTGCAAACTAAGTGATGTGGACAAGGATAGAAACTACCACCCCTGAAAAAGAGCAAGAGCTAAAAATATGTGGAAATATCTGGAAATAAGAGGCACCACCCCCAGTACACACTTCCACATCATGGACATAAACAGTAGATGAAGTCTCATCATGGACATAGACAGTAGATGAAGTCATTTTTAAAGTCTGAACACTATGTAACAAAATTAACTTCAGTTTTGTATAACCTTATGATCAATTTGCCAACGTCAAAGTTTGGTGCCAGACTGACCTAGATTTCAGTCTTGATGTCTGAATCCGAGTTCTAGATTTCAGTCTTGATGTCTGAATCTGAGTCCGAGATTTCAGTCTTGATGTCTGAATCTGAGTTCTAGATTTCAGTCTTGATGTCTGAATCTGAGTTCTAGATTTCAGTCTTGATGTCTGAATCTGAGTCCGAGATTTCAGTCTTGATGTCTGAATCTGAGTCCGAGATTTCAATCTTGATGTCTGAATCTGAGTCCGCATGTTTCTTCCCTCTTCCCCTTCCTCTTTCCTGTCTTCCACTTCTCTGTCTGCCTCCTCGTCCTACCCCTCTCCTTCCGGCCCCTCTCCTTCCAGCCCTGGTACCACCTAGTGTCCTACTGGTAGTCATAAACAATGGAGAGTTTGTTTACTTCATTTTGACACAATTTTATATTTTTAGTATGCATCAGTATTTAATCCTAAATAATCTTGTTCTTTTAATGTCAGTTATTATAATTGTAATGTCAGTTATTATAATTGTAATGTCAGTTATTATAATTGTAATGTCAGTTATTATAATTGTAATGTCAGTTATTATAATTGTAATGTCAGTTATTATAACTGTAATGTCAGTTATTATAATTGTAATGTCAGTTATTATAATTGTAATGTCAGTTATTATAATTGTAAATCAGTTATTATAATTGTAATGTCAGTTATTATAATTGTAAATCAGTTATTATAATTGTAATGTCAGTCATTATAATTGTAATGTCAGTTATTATAATTGTAATGTCAGTTATTATAATTGCAAATCAGTTATTATAATTGTAATGTCAGTTATTATTATTATAATTGTAATGTCAGTTATTATAATCGTAAATCAGTTATTATAATTGTAAATCAGTTATTATAATTGTAATGTCAGTTATTATAATTGTAAATCAGTTATTATAATTGTAATGTCAGTTATTATAATTGTAAATCAGTTATTATAATTGTACATAATTATAAGTTTTAAGCCTCAAACATCATTCAGGGCTCAAATTTAAGCTGGCGTACTGGCAAAATGCAAGTAACATTTCAGAATGCCAGTAAACTTTTCAAGTACTGGCAAAATGCAAGTGACATTTCAGAATGCCAGTTAACTTTTCAAGTACTGGCAAAATGCAAGTGACATTTTCAGAATGCCAGTAAACTTTTCAAGTACTGGCAAAATGCAAGTGACATTTTCAGAATGCCAGTTAACTTTTCAAGTAATGGAAAAATGCAAGTGACATTTTCAGAATGCCAGTAAACTTTTCAAGTACTGGCAAAAATGTGCAAGTGCATCAAAATACCTTACGTGTTTAATTTAGAACACCATGTATGCCTTTTTTTATGCTTATGTGCTTTCATTTCAATGGTGTTTTAATATTTTTAAGTTTTCCTGATACATCTTTGTATTTGTATGGCACATATGGAATCTTCTTGTGCTTTTTACTTATGTACTTACACACACCGTAGAAATTGAAAGTAACTTTTTCATTTTGCCAGTTACAAAAAATGCTACTGGCGAAATGTTGCCAGTCCAAATTGTCGCTAAATTAGAGCCCTGATCATTTCAAGTATGTGACATTGCTCCATAAGCATGTTAAGATAAATGACATTGTTTTATATATATGTCAACATTTAATGACGTCATATTGTGATGACATTTTCTTTCCATTTCCTTCTAGATCAAAATAAACATAAATCTTGACATTTAAAACTTACTGCAGCAGTTTAAAATGTACTGCAGCATTGATAGTCACAATACAATGTATTTTTCAAGTTACTATAAATTATGTTCTAAATCTAAATATAACTTGACTCAAGTGTGGAGGCGCTTTTTTTGCTGGGGGTTCACTGTGAAGAAAATCACAAGACAATGGTGAATAAAGGTATTGTCATGTATGTCAGAGGAGCCTGAAGACGTTCCATGGAACACTTGTGTCGTCCGTCGTGTGCTGGACAATGTAGCTATGATGTTTGAAGATAAGGGGTGAAATCCTTCATGAATTATGGAGCAGATTTTAAGTTTTATGAAAAGGGGCATAACTCTGCCAAAATGAAAGCCAGTTATTGGACATGTTTAACAAAATTGTTTCAGGCAAGATGAAGATGTGTATTGAAGTTTCATGAACATAGGTCACATACTTTTCAAGTCATGGCCAATTATGAGCTTGGTTGGGTTGCAGATTAAAGTTAAAGGAATGTGCGTGTGTGTGTGTGTGTGTGTGTGTATGTTTGGGTGGGTGGGTGGAGGTATGCATCCATTTAGATAATGTCAAATCCCAAACCGAAATAGTTTAAAAGATAAGATATGTATACAACAGCTTACAAATGTTACATGTTCATGCAACCCTTGATCTGCCTTTATGGAATAGTTTAATTTTATGGGCCATCACAATATAGGGTCCATCGGAGCCCAGAATTTGTAGAAGACAAAATTACTTACATAAACCTTCCCTTTACTCATACAAACCAATTCTCAAATTTGAGCTAGGACAATAAGAGATATTGACTTGCAAAATTGTATGCGAAGTGAGACACATTTCATAATTTGGGTTCCATGGGAGCCCAGAGATTACAGGAACCAAAATTACTTATGCAGCCATTAAGATAATGCTATAAGGAAGCTCATGGCCAAATTTGGTTGTGCTAGGATAAGAAATGTAATAGACAGACTTACAAACAAAACTTGATGTGGGATGCCGACGCCTGGCAACTAGATAAGCTCTCTTATTCTTCTAATAGTCAAACTAAAAATTAACAAAAGTACAGCCTATACTGCCTAGGGTGTTTAATTAAATTTATAATTATCGAAAGAGCCAAAAGACACGTGACTAAAAATCCTTACCTTAACGTCAATGGGAAGCCTTCTGTAGAGGTGGTTAGGTCACCGAATGTCCTATTCTGCTGCTCCAACTGAAAACTAAATTTTTTTTCTGGTGTCAGGAACTCCGTCTCCGTAGCTTCCACCAAAGGGTCACGCATTTTTCTTACTTTTGATGGTATTTTGTCACTAAGCGACTTTGCCGCTTCAAACTTTTTCAGGAGGTTCCCCATTCCCACATACCTGAATCTGTTTGTTTTTATGTCATGAATTATGAAGAGGCATTCTGCCTCTTCAAAACGTTTGAGTCCAACTTGCCCGTTCGCAAGTCTTTTTGCAGACGCACGCATTTGCTTGGTTATTCGACTTTTTTGCTGCCGGAACGCCTGGCACTTGTTTGCATACATGTCTTCCGGAGTAAGTCCAGTTTTCCTTACTCCGGGTTGCAGTTTTTTGTAGCTTTTTGTGCTAGTGCTGGCCATATCTGTATCTAAAGAAAAAAAAAGATTGTCAAAAAGGAGACTAGTATACCACAACAGATGAGTGACTCCTCACAGGACAAAGCAGATTAAAGACATATTTCACATGGTGATCAATATAAAATTACGAGCAAACAATAATACAAATATTTCTTAACAGGACAGCAGGTAATAAAAAAATTCCCCACCCCCAACCCCGACACACAAACCTAAAACAAAAAGGATAACATAACATATTTTGGAGAAAGAAGGTCACCGTGACCTAGTTTTCAGGGTATGGTCAGGTCTTGATGAAAGGAAGGTGTTAGATTTGATAAGGTCGGCTGGGTGGTAATGCTGGGATATAATAAAAACAAAATGTTAATGCTCGACCGGTGCGCGCCAATCTGTAAACCGCTTTTTAGAAAAATCATCTAAAACCTAGAACTATCACTGAAGGTGATTAATACCCCCACAACACTGCTTTCAATTAGAAACATTGCATATAGAGACAAATCTGACTCATTTAACTCTGACTTTTTAGTAAGTTTCATAAAGACTGAATAATAAACAATGAAAATTATGGAATTTTTTAAGAAAGAAAGGGGCGTAACTACGGTGTTACCGGTGGGATCTGGCTGTTAATCAAACTTGACCAAGATGTTCTGCCCATAAAAATTGTCACAAAGTTTTGTGAAGACTAAAATGCTGTTCTCCTGTATGTGTATGTGTGGTTTGTGGTTTTGGTGGCCTGTGTGAAGGAAACGTGAGTATTTGCGATGGCGCGCCGTCAAATTTGTGTGTGTATGGCCTCATATAAACACCATTTCCTATGATGGAGGTCAAAGATCAAGGTGAAGGTCACAATGACCTTATTTTGGTACGCGACACACCGCTATCCCAAGATGTATACACATACCAATTTTGGTATCTCTAAGTGTTATAGTATTGAAAATATGGCCTGGACAAGCATTTTCTATGACAGAGGTCACAAGTCAAGGTCACAGTGACCTTATTTTGGTACGCAACACACCACTATCCCAAGATGTATCCACATACCAAGTTTGGTATCTCAAAGTCTTATAGTATTGAAAATATGGCCCGGACAAGCATGCGGAAGGACAGATGGAAGGACGGACGGACGGACGGACAGACGGAAGGGGTGCAAACCTATAGTCACCCCCGGGACTGGTGGCGGCCTAATTACCCATTAAACTGGACTGACGTTTTCACCAGAAGTAAACACATTAATGAACATCTCATTGAATGCATCCCAATAGACTGAAAAGCTTTCAGTTGGTATTGAACGGCATACTGAAACATGGCTTGGCCTAACTAGCCTGGCCTCATTGGCCTGGCCTGGCTTTGCCTGACTTGTCCTGATCTTAAAATTGTTTACGTTAATTGTTATTGTTCCAGGTCATGTCCTTAGTCAGGTTCTTCGCAATAAGGGGCATTCACAAAATATTTGAATCAATAAATAACTATAATTGGTTGCACTGAAGTAGAATTGATTATGAGATGTCAATGATACTAATCATGAGAAACATGTAGAGGGAAGAAACATAACAGTGTGCAAATTGGAACACATAATATTTAGGATATATTCATATTAATATGAAAAATAAAGTGAATTAATGTTTGAAACAATTGGTGATTGATAAATTAGTGACAGAATAAATTAGTATATAACAATGGATTAATCTGATGATTATGAGAGAAAAAAAAGAGTTATGGAATGATATATTGGCACAATGTTTTGGAAGGGTGAGTTGGTAGATGGATTTGTTTGTATGATGTTTTATGTCATTTTCAACACATGTCAGGTTATATATGACAATCTTCTTTTTTTTTTGGTGGTGGAGACGGACCACTCACTTTTTTTGGGTAGAACCAGTACTGTATAATTCCCGTCATCCGTAAGAATCGACACTTCCTCACTTACAAGTCGAGCTCCCAGTGGGATTCGAACACGCAGCAATGAGAGGTGAGAAGGTTTACAACTCAACGTTGTTAACCACTCAGCCACGGAGACGCTATTGGTGGATGGATGGTTAAATGGAACTGAATGGATAGTGGGTTGATTGATAGGTGGATGGATGGTTGAATGTGTGGTTTGGTGATTCCATTTTGGTAGGGTGGATATATGTGGGTGGGTTGCAAGACTGTAGGGTCGGTAGTGGGATATGCTATAAATATATAAATCTGAACATATTCAATTGTATTATATTTGTATATGCTTTAATGGATATTTTGTTATTTAGTGTTATTATGCCAACAATAAGAGGCCCAAGTATGCCTGTAGACGCTCTACTGGTATGATATGATTCAAAAACATAGGCCAACCCAAGAAACATGTTTCCTATATATAACTCTATGTAAACTTTGGGTTATCGTGGCTGCCAATTTGAATATTTAACGACAACGAAAAACACACACTTGATAGAGGCCAACAACAGGATCCCGTATATGATATTTAACTAGAATGGAATAGGCCAAAACCACAAATCTGAGGTGCACTATAACCCAAAGATCATTGTGATTAAGTTTCATCAGAATCCTTTAAGAGGTTTCAGAGAAGATGTCATCTTTAAACTTTTCCTAACTCTTAGGTAAACTTTGGGTCGGCGTGGTGGCCATTTTGATCATTCGACGATAAAGAAAAACACAAACTTGATAGAGGCCAACCCAAGGAACAAGTATATGATATTTCACAAGAATGGAATAAGCGGTTTTGGAGGAGAAATTTCCTTAAATTTGACCTAGTTTTAGCCATGGCGGCCATCTTGGATGACTGGCAGCCGCAAAAAACACAAATCTGAGAGGGACTATCCCAAAGATCATTGTGATTTAAGTTTCATCAAAATCCTTCAAACGGTTTCAGAGAAGATGTCATTTTTAATGTTTTCCTTTATAACTCTATGTAAACTTTGGGTCGCTGTGGCGGCCATTTTGATTATTCGACGATAACGAAAAACACAAACTTGATAGAGGCCAACCCAAGGAACAAGTTTATGATATTTCACAAGAATGGAATAAGTGGTTTCGGAGATGTCGTTTGAAATTTCCTTAAATTTTACCTAATTTTAGCCATGGTGGTCATCTTGGATGACTGACGGAAGCGAAAACACAAATCTAAGTAGACTATCCTAAAGATCATTGTAATGAAAGTTTCATCAAAATCCTATAAGCAGTTTCAAAGAAGATGTCATTTTTACCCTTTTCCTATATAACTTTATGTAAACTTTTGAGTCGGCGTGGCGGTCATTTTGATTATTCGACGATAACGAAAAACACAAACTTGATAGAGGCCAACCCAAGGAACATGTTTATGGTATTTCACAATAATGGAATAAGTGGTTTCGGAGGAGATGTCGTTTGAAAATTCCTTAAATTTGACCTAGTTTTAGCCATCGCGGCCATGAAAAACAAATCTGAGAGGGGCCCTCCCAAGTAACATTGTGATGAAGTTTCATCAAAATCCTTCAAGCGGTTTCAGAGGAGATGTCGATATTATAAAATTGCTAACAGACAGACGGACGACGGACGAAAAGTGATCCCATATGCTCGCCTGGCCTTTGGCCAGTAGAGCTAAAAATGGATATGTTTTAATTGCTATAAGTATGTGCATGTTGCATCAAGTTTTTAAGTTACTTCTTTAGAAATTATATTTGTTTCCATTAATACATGTGATAAATGCTATTTCACTTTTATGAAAACAAGCTTTCATTATATCATAAAGTGGTTGCATTTTATTATCTTAAAACAAAAACTTTTGTTTCTGAATGACCCTCACAAGGTGTACAATTCCTAACATATTCAGTACAGCTGCATTGTCCCACGATACATGTGCTAACCTTAATGTGAGCCACTAACCATCTAGAAACAACATCAGTGACCCTGGAAACGCAGACATTAATCCCAGTGTTGAAGCAATGACCCTTTGGCCAGACCTAAACTAGTCCCAAGGAACCAACTAATTTTAGGCCAGGCCAGGACAGGCTTATTACCCCTGCGATAAAGGTTTGTGAACTAACACTCGGTTCTAGAACTGTTCTATAACTTGAAGAACTGTTCTTGAATTAGCCTTCAAGTTCAAGAAGTTGGTTCTTGAACTTGTATAGTTCTTGAACTTGTATAGTTCTAGAACTTTTCAAGAACTGAGGTTCATGAATCTGTAGTTCTTGAACTTATTTGTGTTCTAGAACCATTCAGTTCTTGAACTAGTGGGTCTTGATCTCAGATAAACCTGACTTTTCCAAGAACCTATGGTTCATCAGTTAACATGATTAAAATGTTACAGATACAGATACAGATTTGTATACACTTCTATACAACTGTAAAATGCGGGGCCAAAATTTCGCGTATTTCAAAATCGGACTAGTTCGCTTAGCCAAATGTTAGCGAAATTGAAAATTAATGTGTTTTATTTTCGCGTCTCCGTCCTATTCAATAACCCGGATCAACCCTGTGTTTTCGTTAAATCACAATGTCTCCGTCCTATTTAATAACCCGGTGTTTTGTTAAATCACAACGTCATGAAACCAGAACGGTGAGAATATTAAATCACACAACAGTATCAGTAATCAACTGATGCCGGTATATAGGTGAGAAAAGTAGTGAGCGATAATCAAATGTTTCAATTAACTGATTTAGACAATAAAGTTTGCAATTATGCACGAGAAGGTATGATTGCATTGTGTCCCTTCTCACCCTATGTGTTAACAAAACATGTTCGTTCACAGTTGTCATTTTGATCAAGGTAATGTCAAACAACAAACAAATAATAATAATTAAGAATATTTTAATATTGTATATTTTAAGCAGTATTTATAAAATTTATTTATTTACAAAAATACATGTATATACTAGTAATAACAATAAAATAACTGCACATTTACTTTCAATTTGTTCACTGATTATAGCTGTTTGATCATTACCATTGTTTTCTTTATACTTTGTAAAAATTAAATCGAGACTGGTTAGGACACTCGTTACAGGCTTCAATACTGCGGACGGAAAAAGGTTAGTTTTGTTTGAATTTCTCAATTTTTCTGATATTTTCGCCAAAATAAAGCCCAATATCTTTGCGAGGATTAATTTTAGCGAAACTTCTAAGAGGACGCTAAATTCGCCAAAATTAATCCCTCGTGAAAATTTTCCCTTTTTGAGTAAATGTCTTCTTATATCAACTGCTTAGTATTGAGACACAATTGAGGAACTATTTTAGGCACACCATAAGAGTGCCATAATGGAGATGGACCATAAGAGTGCCATGATGGAGATGGACCATAAGAGTGCCATGATGGAGATGGTATGTAATTTTTAAGATTTTCAGCCCCATCAATGGTTAAAATGGAAATACCCAATCCTAGAGTTTATGAATAACAGTGTGGTCCAAACTGACAGAAGGATTTAAAATGTACTAGGTTACAAAGTGTGGACCGATGGTTGATAGATGACAACCTAAAATTATTATTTTAAAGTCTTTGTCTATAAACTTGATCATGTTGCCTCATGTGTGCATCATTTAAATATTAGTACAATTTGATCAAGGAAAATCACACATGCATTTAAAGCAAAAATCTGCCAGTAGTACTATAAACCTGAAGAACTGTTCTTGAACTGTTCTTGAACTAGCCTTCAAGTTCAAGAAGTTGGACTTGTATAGTTCATGAACTTGAGAAGGTGTATCGCGTAAAAGATCTGGGTCCTATTATATAGTCAGAGTTGTTTTTTACTTGTTCGGTGACAAGTAATTAACCTTTGGGATGGTATTTAAACAAAATTGCCACTAAGGCATTCTGGAACAGTTATTGTAGTTTTTAAACTTCAAGAACTGTTCTTGAACTTGATTTCTAGAACAGTTCATGAATGGACATGAACATTAAATGGCCGCTTCTAGAACTACAAGTTCATGAACTAGTTCAAGAACTGTTCTGGAACTGGTTCAAGAACTGTTCTAGTTCAAGAACAGAGCAGTTCTTAAAGTTCCAGAACAGTTCTGGAACTAGTTCAAGAACTTTAGTTCTAGAAGCGGCCATTTAATGTTCGTGTCCATTCTTGAACAGTTCTAGAACTCTAGTTCAAGAACAGTTCTTGAAATTGACGCAGGGGGACCGGCGAATATCATTTGTGTAACAGTTATCACAAATCTATTAGTTTCGATACACTAAGCTAAATTATTCATTATTACTTTCGGCATTCTCCGTATCACGCACCTGCTATTTCCGTTATATATGTATTGCGAAATGTACGGTACAACTTTTATGCCCAACCACGCTTTTGGATGTTTACACTCGATTTGAGCGATTCCATTGGTTGCTATAAATACCCCATCATCCAAAGTTAGTTTGTTTCGACATATGTGTATTAGACCTGCTATTATGCGACTTTGACACGTTCATTGGCTTAGTTGAAATGGAATTCAGAGCGACGTGATCGTATAATATAGTGGCACTGACCACATTTTTGTGGCGATTTCCTTGTAAGTTTAAGTCACCAAAGCAGAAAATCACTCGCATAGGGCTAATGGGCGCCCATTAAGCTTCTTCCTTGATAACTATTGCCAGATAATTGATAAATACATTTACCTGTTCAAAGTTTTCTACGTCATCAAATGAAGTCTTATTCTCGCTTTTCACAGATATTGCAATGTGTGAATTGTAAATATCTATTGTTGTATACTGATTTTGATTTAAATAAACATAAACATGTTCATGAAACAATTAATGGCCGGAGAACTTTAAAATAAACCAGGTGCATAACCTAGAATTACTATGCAGAATGATTTTCCTTGCACATAATTATGACATTGTGGTCCTTTTCAGGCACACACATTAATTTGTTATGCCTTTTATTTAGAATAGAAAATATCACATTCTGTAATTGTAAGTCAGAACCCTAGACTCTGATGAAAAGCCTCATGTACCCACTTTAATAACCCCACATATCTGTTCATTATCACTCTTTGACACTCTCTGCTTCCAGTATCTAACAACACTGCATAAGAGGTCATGTCAGATTGTACCTTTCATCTAATTAATATTGAAATAAAAACAAATTCAACTCATAGAATGGGACAGTTTCATAATTATCAACTTTGGCAAGAGCATCCAGAAATTGTTAAGCTCATTTTCATTTAAAGAGCTTTACATGTACATATGTTATGATCCCATGAGTTTTTCAAGACCACTATATCAAGCTTGGATTGTTAGGCCATAATAAATTAATTGCTAGATTCTCATCTCCGCCCGCCCCCATTTTTTATGCCGCCCCGGTAATTTTTATTTCTTCAAAAAAAAATATATAAAAAAATTACTGAAAGTATGGAACACTATTAAAAATGTGTTTTCAATCTTGAAAGTACTCAGTAGTATGTTTTACTATTTTTGCCTCGTGCCAAGGCCAATTCCCATTTGTCGTATAAAATAAAAAATAAAAAAAATAAAAATTCACACCCCCCGCCCCTATTCTGAACTAAATTTTAATGAGAAACTAGCAATTAATTTATTATGGCCTTATTGACTCCAAAATGACAGACTTTTAATTCATTCATAAAAGAAAGGGAAGCTTCATGTGTTTAATTCCATGTGTTTTCAGGGAATCTTTTCTGGCAGTTCTATAGTCGCATTTGTCACACTTATATGGCTTCTCCCCGGTATGTGTCATCAAATGTCTCTCGTGCTTAGACTTGTTCACCGATATCCGACCGCAATATTCGCAATGAAACTGTAAAATCTCTCCTCCTTCAACATCGGGATTCGGTACATTAATGGCAGATGAACCTTGAGGGAATACGTTTGGAATAAATTGCTGTCCTGCATTAGCATTCTCAGTTTCATTACGAAAGCCGTATGCTCCGCGTAGAAAAGTGTTTGCGTCAAATTGCTGCATGTCACCTGAAGAATGTGTGACTGTTGTAGACGTCAATTCCATGGATGACCTTGGAAACTGTTGGAAGCATGATGACATTGCTTGACCTGAAAATGGTTTGAACATACTTTTATTTTTCCAGACATGTACATATAAACGTCACGAAAATATTGAAATAAGTCCTACTCATGCACATAATACAAAATTATTCATCTCAACTTTTCATGTATATGGCAATAATGCACTATCAATATTTCCCCCACCGGGTGGGGCAAAATACATATCCAGACATATAGACAAATGTACATTATACATATTGACTGTCTAATTCCCATCCATAGGAGAAATATTGTCTAATTCCCTTGGGTCTACCAATATACTCAACATCAAATATCCTCACATTGGTGCCAGGTTCTGTCTAATCCCCTATCCCGGTGTCATCAGTGATGCTAATACCCGGGGTATGCACGCTGCCACGCAAACAGAAAGCGCCACGTATCCTTCATGGAATTATTGAAGAGCTCATTTCACGCACACAAATACATATTTTGAAACAGAGTAAAAAATAAGGACTTTGTCGAATAAATTAATTCAAACTCTTATGTCTTAAATGACATTTGTATAAAAATGTGGCTAGCTTGGGCAAAAATATATAAACATACATGAAAACAAATTACGGATGTGTGTTCTTTAATCATTATCAGATCTACTTATAAAGGGACAAACGGCAATCTTGTATTACTTTCACCCTAACCCTTAACCCACTAAGCATGACTATAATAGCCTCTGTGTCCATTGTAAACCCAGATCAGCCTGCCAGTAACCTTGCTGGCTGATCAGGGTTTACTATGTCTGGCTGCTGATCAGTCATTTCCCCCAAAACACCCCTTTGTCAGACAATCTTTCCATGCCGTTATTATGCAATTTAAACCTGACAGAGGTTCCATAAGCACTTCATTTAAATTTCATAATAACGGATTTCCATAAAGGGAAATAACTATAACCAAAACCTAAATAAAAATTATATGTATGTTGTATTTTTCTTTTACCCACAATGTATGGCATTATAGTCACTTGTCAATATGAACGACTGCGATAATTTTACTTTAGAAGAACACACAATTGTTTAATTTTAAAACAGATGTTATTTTTTTTAACTAGCTGCTACTTTTAGAAAGATTTTTAAATATTTCAAAGAATAACTTCTGCTGTTTGTAGGCATTTGGTTTGTTTGATGCATGAACAGACCTTAGGCCAAAAAAGAAAATGGTTCGTTTCCGCTAACATATTGCAAAAAGAACAGGGTAGGTAGGTAGGTAGGCTTTTTTTTTTTCTCCTTCCTTTTCTCATTGGAAAATCTCTTAATACTTAACTTAACATTTATTTTAACTACTAAAAGAGTAGTATAAGATTAATAGCACCTGTATGCCAGGACAAAATCATTTCCAGTAACAATACCTTTAATAATACATATAATTACATTATATATCTTTTAAAAACATGTATCTTGCCATGAAAAACATAAGATGTTGGAAAGGTTTCAAGCTTTATAAATTGTCAGCTTTATTTTTCATGCTGTTTTCAGCAATGTACTGTGCTATATTGAGGCAGCTACTGCTACTGTGTATTCTTTGGAAAATATTGCGTTGGGTTTTACATGTGTCGGAGAATCTCAAGAAACACAAGAATTTTTTGAAGCTGTCCCGTCGGTAGTATTTATAACGAAAACTATAGGAAATAGCTGGTGCTCGGGTACGGAGATTAAATAAGGGATGTAACATGAATATAAAATAAAATAGTTTTTTAATAAAAAAAAACGTAGGGTCGGTGGCTAAAAATAGGGTCGGTCAGGTTAGCGGTAACAAACCTTTTTTTGAGGCCTTAAGTTTGGCCTGTGTCCCTTTAATATGTATAGACTGATTGTCTGTCCTGCCCTCCTGATACAACTATGAAAATCATCACATTCAAATTTGACACGAAACCCTTTTGACTACAATTGCTGGATTTTTTTCGCACCTTTACGAAGTTCCAGATTAAATCCACACATGAAAAACAATACCCATGTTCATGTCCATTAGAAATGTTGCACATGCCGTCTCATAAAGTCTTCAACATTGTCAGAGACGCCCGGTCACTGCAACTGTACCGTTTCTCTCCAGTATGTAAAAGTTATATTTCCATTGTCAGAGATTTAGCCTCTATATCAGATGAGTACACCTATAGGTATGTTGCACGAGGTGACTTCGGGTGTAAAATGACCTGTCACACTTATTGCAACTGTATGGTTTCTCTCCAGTATGTATCCGTCGATGGTTTGTCAGCACAAACTTTTTACGGAACCGTTTCCCGCAGAACTCGCACTCCCACTTCATCTGATCCTTGTGTTGTCTACGGTGGTCCTTGATGTGCAGGTGCAGGAAATACTGCCCGCAAAACTCGCACAACACATGGGTCCCTGGATCTTGGAGGTGTGGATTCAAGATTCCCTCCCCTTGTTGTAGGTGTATCTTCCAGATTCCCTCCCCTTGTTGTTGTTGTGTTTCATTCCATGTTCCAAGTTGCTGGGGATATGGTATGTTTGGATTTCCATCATTGAAGACTGCACTGCCTTTTCTAGCACTGGGAGATTTGAATTCAAACGAACTGACCCCTCTTCGTGCTGAAAAACAAAGTCAGAAAAGATGTATTGACAAGAGCCGACTGGCACGGACAACAAAGTTAAATAATCCAAGGTAAATATAGGCTTGAAGTATAGAATGTCTGCATTTCCACAGGAGAATACATTGTCATTAGCACCAACCTTTAGCCTTTGATACTTCATAAATATTCTATAATATAATGTTTGGTTCATTAACGCTGACGTAACTTCATTTCTGTCATATTCTGTTACTTTATTTGCTGGTTTGTAGGTATGATATCAATTCGCTGGTTTGTAGATATGATATCAATTTGCTGGTTTGTAGGTATGATATCAATTTGCTGGTTTGTAGATATGATATCAATTTGCTGGTTTGCAGATATGATATTAATTTGCTGGTTTGTAGATATGATATTAATTTTCTGGTGTGTAGATACGATATTAATTTGCTAATTGTAGATATGAATGATATCAATTTGCTGGTTTGTTGATATATCAATTTACTGGTTGTAGATACGATATCAATTTGCTTGTTTGTAGATATGATATCAATTTACTGGTTGTAGATACGATATCAATTTGCTGGTTTGTAGATATGATATCAATTTACTGGTTGTAGATATGATATCAATTTGCTGGTTTGTAGATATGTATCAATTTGCTGGTTTGAATATATGATATCAATTTGCTTGTTTGTAGATATGATATTAATTTGCTGCTTTGTAGATATATTAATTTGCTGGTTTGTAGGTATCAATTCAGTGATTATGCAATACTAGTATTCACAAACAGAAACAACACAATTTAGATTAATGAAAATGTTTATTTGCATAAAAAGACAATGCCAACGCCAATCTTCTTTCTGAAGACTAGTCCATTTTACAAATGCAGGGATGGAAGGTTGGCATTAAAAATTAATGAATCTCTATCCAAAGGCGAAATAACTGACAGGTAAGATTAACAAACAGGTCTCCATGAGGACAATACAACTATCACTTTCTGCTTAAACTCAATCTTACTTTTCTGCCGAACTCCAGTCATTCAGATGTGATTATAAAACTTAAGTCATGGAGATATATTGCGCAAATTAATATCTTATTTACATATATGTACATGTCAATATCAGACTTAGAGGAAATAATCACCTAACATGGCAGCCATTTTGAAAATGTTGGCCATTTTGATAGTTTGATATGTAAGGTTAAATTTTTTACTTTTTTGATTACATACTTGATCGTCTGTATGGACGTACAGCTTCAGGGCAACACAATATGCCCCAACGCCATATATGGCAGCAGGCATAAAAATTGGGTCCCCTATTAAAAAAAAGGGGCTATTATAAAATTATTTTATTTTTTAAAACTGGGGACCTTGTATTAGGGGAAACGCTTCTATTAGGGGAAATATGGTAGGTAGATTTATCTTCTATTTTGTTCCTTCTCCTCCAATCTCTTCTGAATCTGGCAAAATGTTTTTAGCATCAAATGTGGGCATATACTGTCAAATCTGCAATCCTAAATAAGTATGATGCTTTTTTATAAAGAGAGATAATTCATATTTCAATACTGTTATGTACTACTCCTAGAGTGTGAACAAATGACACATATCTTGTTTCTTCTAATACCCTGTTCATTGAGTGTACAGAAATCACATATATACACCGTTTCTTGTAATTATTTTCTACTCAGGGAGTGTGAAGAAATGACCCATACGATGTTTCTTGAAGTTACTAATATCAGAGAATCTCTTGTGACAGACGTCACATTCATACGGGTAAACTCCCTCGTGTATACGCATGTGTCGCTGCAGATTCGAATGATTGGCAAATGCTCGGAAACAGTATCTGCACTTTTTTTTTTCCATCGATTTCTCGTCGGATAAATTTAAGGTGGCACTGTCGCCAGTGTTAACACTCGTGTTTTGGTTGAATATCTGACTGGAACCTTCACTGCTTCGACGAAGTCTCCCCGACCTACTCTGGCTCTCAATATCTGCAACAAACAATGGTAAGTTAGAGATACACCCAAGGACTGAATGAATGAAGGAACTAACAAACAACTGAACGAAGGAACGTTTGATAGTCTAAACTCTATTGAACCTGCAACAGAAAAGAGGAATTTAGAAATGCATTAAAAGAATAATGAACTTTTTACTGACCGATAGTCAATGACTCATCAACAATAATTCCACCTCAAAAAGAACAGAGAGGTTACATAACCCAACTCGAAATATTAAAATAAAAATAAAAATCCTCCGGTTTTCACATTATGACATACCAGTACAAATACCATCTTGTTCAAAACATTTCACATACAGAATATGTGAAGTTTTGTTTAAACAAACACTTAACAATGGCTTTCAAACCAACTTCTGAAATTATTTAAAACACAGTTTGAAATCACAAGTGAAACTACTCGTCGAACGTGGAATACTTGTGTTTGACTCATTGTTCTGCAACCTAGTGGAAGTTTGCGATTTCACCCCCACCTTGCCACACAAACACTGCATTATCAGTACATCTTTAAACATTGTTGGTTAGTATAATTCCGCTTTCATCTGAATTCTTTTTCCATAACAGTCCCTCAAAGAAATACTGAGTCAGTTTCCTTTTCATAAAATTGGCAAGCTAATGCTGTGATTAGGGTGTGATTTTTCAGCAATGATGTCCATCAAAAAACTTTTTAATGTTTGTTACCTGCATACCTTATACTCGTAAAAAAAGGTGAATAGCCCTGTAAATATGTATGTGTGTGCATATAGATATTTAGTTCTCTGGATAAATGTGTAATCGTTATGCCACTCCAATCATCTCTTACACACTACGTATTTTTCTGTACAATTTCTTAGAAAAATTCTAGAAAAACTTGCAAAAAAAAAGTTGTAAAACAAACAAAACACTTTTTCCACGAGATGCAACTCTGCAATTTGAGCCTTCATTCCCTGGCTATGTCATTCCCTGGCTCTGTCCATCTAATCAGTCCATCTAATCACAGCGGGAAAAAATAGTTAGTCAACACAAGATACTATGGTAGGTCAAAGCAGATTGCGATGGGTAAGAAATATGAAAAAGCCGCGTTTTAGTACAGAACCCAAACATGTCAACTTCGAACAATACCAAAACATTATACCCATCCACTCAGTCTGGAAGTTGAGCAAGCTTACCGGCATCTTAAATGATATTTCAAATTCAGTAAATTATAAATTCTAATGTGCAAATCAATTTGTTCATTAAAAGTCTATGTTTTAATACACAACACAGAGAGGGACTAAAACCCTTAGTAATACAAACACACACATGAATATCTTCGCTTAATAACCAAATCAATACAGCCCGTGGTGCACTGTGGGTAGGTGCGACCTTGTCATTAACAGACGGCGGAAGGTAATTTCCTCTAATACTTTTACTGGTTTCCCTGGAAACTGTAAGAACCATGTACCCGTTTCAACGCACGCCCACCCAAACCTAATAAATGCCCTTAAATAAAATAATAATAAATGGCGTTTATTTTTATATATTTTTTTTTTTAATTATTATATAGATCTCTAAAATTCTTGGGGAAGGTATTTTTCTAGCCTGATTTGAATACATATAAACCCCACTCCCCCACCCCCACAACCCACCAAGATTTAAACGGGGCTATACAGTATTCTCTATTCGTTCGAATACAATATCCTTCAAAATTCTCTCTTCTACAGCTCTACGCGCTGCTTGCTTTACAAAGGCTACTATAACCTTTACATGTACATGTATGACACTGACTTCAAGGTTAGAAATGTTCTCAGGAAATTGGGAATTGTTTCTCATGTATGACACTGACTTCAAGCCTAGAAGGTTTTCAGAAAATTAGGAATTTGTTTCTCATGTTTGACACTTGACTTCAAGGTTAGAAGTGTTCTCAGGAAATTGGGAATTGTTTCTCATATATGACACTGACTTCAAGCCTAGAAAGTTTTCAGAAAATTGGGAATTTGTTTCTCATGTACGACACTGACTTCAAGGTTAGAATAGTGTTTTCAGGGAATTTGGAATTTGTTTCTAATTTAAGACACCGAGGTTAGAAGTGTTTTCAGGAAATTGGGAATTTGTTTCTCATGTATGACACTGACTTCAAGGTTAAATATGTTTTCAGGAAATTGGGAATTTGTTTCTAATGTATGACACCGAGATTAGAAGTGTTTTCAGGAAATTGGGAATTTGTTTCTCATGAATGACACTGACTTCAAGGTTGAGAATTTGTTTCTAACTTAAAGCTGTTTAATAAATCACATGACAATGATTGAATGAAAACATACCTTATTTTTGTTTTAACATTTCACAAAATTCAAACTCTACACAGACAGTGTACAATGCATCCTAATACCACAAAGTTTATATTTCTAAAACATTCCAGAAACTATATGTTACTATAGAGCCACAGGGTCAGTTTTGTCTCCTTTTTTTATAAACATCAAACAAGAGACTTTTCGGCTCGATTCATGTAAGAATTTTATCTCTAATGTTGTTCTAACAGTTCAACAATTTTGCCCTTTATCACAATGTAAGAAATATATATAAATGACTGTATTAACTCACAAATCCTGATACTTTACAATGTTCTATGTGTTTTATTTAAATGAAAATTGGTTCAGGAGTAAACAAGTTAGAAAGTTCTTACCTGAATTGAGCCAAAAAGTCTCAATTTCTTGTGCAATTTACTAAAAACGCGCATATATTCCCGACTGGGAGGAAGTAGATGTACATGTGTATTGTCAAACAATGAGTTTACAATTCTCAACAAATAAACAAGTCTCCATCAATGAGAGTTGACCAAACATTTTGTATTAAACTTATCTACACCTGGGCCTCCTTCGTCGTCATAGTAATATATAAATAAGGTGACGACAAATAAAACAAGACAGCAGCCCGCATGGGATGAACTTTGACCGTTAATTTAATCAAATTTAGATGCTTTACATTGCTACAGAGAGTTAGAATAGGATTAAAATAGCATATGTACCTATCACGTCGCCATTAAACAACACTTGCGGCCATTAAACGGCAGATATACCGTCTCCACATTAAAGGGGTTGATGCACTATTGTCAAACAAGGTTTATTTTAAAGAGCTCTGAAAAAGCTGAGAGAATTATCAAAATGCCATGAACAATAAAGGACATATGATCTATTGAAAATATGGAAAAAGACATGAATAGAGAGGCGACCATCTTTGAACGATGACGTCATCGCGCCTTTTTTCCATATATGGCATATTGACAAAATGTCTTTTAAAGCAAAGCAAATCACTGTTAATGAAAAGTAAAAATAAAATTTATACATTTTACATCTGTATATTTAGTTTTAATCAATTTGCTTTAAAAGACATTTTGTCAATATGTCATATATGGTAAAAAGGCGCGATGGCGTCATCGTTCACAGATGGCCGCCTCCATTTATGATCTTTGCAAATTTTCAATAGGTCACATTTCCTTTATTTTTCATGACATTTTGACTATTCTTTCAGTTTTTTCTAGTTTTTCAGAGCCCTTTTAAATAAACCTTGTTTGATATAGTGCATCAAACCCTTTAAAGGTACAGACTATTTAAACCTATACCATTAAGTCTTAATGATGTTGGTCCAATTATCAACATTAAATGAATCTCCCTTGGGGCCCTCCTAAACAAATAAAGTACATGATATACAATAATATACTTACTGTCAATATTTGTAGAGAATGTGCAGAAAGTGGTCGAGAAATATAACTTGAAGTTCGGAAACCTGAAAACCTACATTGGCATCAACAAACCAAGAAATATGTATGCCATATAAACATTAAAGGACTTTGCTATGTATATGCAGAATTCTAAATTCAGGACAAACTCCAGTACATTGGCTAAAGCACTTGCTTCAGAAGTTATATTTTTGTATTACACATTTACAAGTTTGATTTACAGTCAACATGTTAAATACAATACAGTATAACAAGGTAGTCTTCATGTGTAGAGGACAACTCCACTAGAACAGGAATAAGCTGTCTTCATGAGTAGTGGACAGCTCAACTAGAACAGGAATAAGCTGTCTTCATGTGTAGTGGACAACTCAACTAGAACAGGAATAAGCTGTCTTCATGTGTAGAGGACAACTCAACTAGAACAGGAATAAGCTGTCTTCATGTGTAGTGGACAACTCAACTAGAACAGGAATAAGCTGTCTTCATGTGTAGAGGACAACTCAACTAGAACAGGAATAAACTGTCTTCATATGTAGAGGACAACTCAACTAGAACAGGAATAAGCTAGCGTGAGGCCCTCTTGTTATCAAGTTTAGGGTTGGATACCGTTACCCAGTATCCGTACAGTACCGAATAGTTACTTCAAAAAGTACCGGTATATACCGTTTCGTAAAGAATCGGTTCCGATCTCGGCATTTTCATAAAAATGAATGCGAAATTCTTATCAAATTGCAGGTAACAAAACAACACAACATAAGCGAACACGTCGGCAGCACGAGTCTAAATTGAAGGTTGACATTTTATATAGACACCACCCGATGTCAGGCTTAGTTTTGCATTACTTTCTCAGTTGTTTAGCCTTCATTTTAGATGATGAAAATCAATAATATATCATAATAAACATTTATCGTTAATTTTATTCCATATTTTATCAGAATTAATAAATAAATTATTAAAAATAAAAGTTACGAGTCCACGCAGTAACGAATGTAAACAAGTCATCTATTTTCGCGAACTGAAATTGGTGTCTCAAAAACTGTTGATTGTTTCAAGTTATTCTTTTGAAAATTAAGGTTTACTTTAAAAAACTTCTAGTCATTTTAGTCTGAGATTAATCACGAGTCTACTATGATTTTTTTGTAATCACTAATATGTGTTTATTATTAGTTCACTGTTACCTGTTGGAAAAAAAAGTTTGAATACAAAGTTCCATTTACTGGCTTTGAATGTTTATATATTACAATGATTAACAAAGTTCTCCCATATAAATATATTTGATTAAGTGTATCTACAATTATAAAGAATGAGTATAAAACTTACCAAATCATTGCTGGTCAGATGCACTAAAAGCATGATACATGGGAAGTGGTATCAGTATCGGTATCGTTAAAATACCGTATTGTTCCGTTGGTATCAGTATCGGTATTGGACCGGTTCGTGATTAACGATATCCAACCCTAATCAAGTTTATTAACTCTTACTAGCTTTTCACCAATCGCAACCATTATCTAAATGTTTGACTTAAATATGAGCTCAAGACAGCCTTAGGAAACTTACATATTTGATACAAAACATTTATATAAATGCTGTTTGATGTCTTAGAGGTCACCATGATGAATGTTCCAATTTATACTAACATGGAACAAAGATAGACTGACAAGGGGTTCCTGTCAATCAAAGTCATCACTACAACTTGGTATAGGCTAAGTTTACCAATGCTGTCCGAATAACATAATATTACGTTGTTGTTTTTTTAAATTTGTTTTTTTAAATTAACTATATCGGTATGTATGATCCGGACACGTTTAAATCATACATCATCCGGACAGTAATGTAACAACTGTCTCAGTCAGTACAAACTATAAGGAACAAGGCAGAAGCCACACAACAGTATAAGTACATTTATTACACATTTTACAAAGTTCATGGCAAATCAAACTGTAGATGGAAACCCCTGTGTAGACCCAAACGGTCACATAGTAAGTTACATGGTGTAATGGTGGGCTTATTAGGCTTATATAAGAGAGTTTCAACAACCAGACTCAAAACATTTGTCCTTTGACACCCAAACTGGATTGTTTTTCAAAAAGCAAAAAAAAAAAAAATGTACATAAACCATTTCAGGCTGTTACAAGGGACACATTTCCTTACATAATAATTAAATTATATTATTGTAAATGTTCTAAAAAAAACAACAAATTCAGTCATAAAATCTCATCTTAATCTGGGCAAAACTAGAGACATAAATCAAGAATGAATGAATCTGTCGTGCATAATTCGGGTTTTCAGTAAAAATGTTGTGTCGAACTGTAGGGCCTATCCCTGACCCTACCGATCGTACCCTCCTGAACGATACAAACCACCCAGATTTTGCAGTTCCCACCATTTAAGTTGGCTATATGGAATGCCAGAGCAAGAAAATTTGTTTCTAAGTTACTCATCCTACGTAATATTTGAACGGTCAAATTGATAAATTACGAGAAACCAAAAAGGAGAAGTAGAATTAATAAATTGTTAATGAATTTATTTGAATTTCTACTCGTCCTGCATCAATGAGCACTCGTCATGGCGAGTGGACGAGTGGAATTTTCATGGCCTGAATGCAGTTGCAAGTCCCATGAAAACAACAAATTAGAATATTGGGACAGCAACCACAGAGGGAAGTGAGATGAAGTATGAAGTTTTCCCTCAGACATGCCTCCTATAAAGCCAAGGCCTTATCCACTGACCTAGCTAGGCCACTCATTCAAGTTGGAGGCAGATTGGGCAAATGTAACAGTAACTGCACCCACCAACTGAACAAACTCAAAAGAATGGAAACTAGAAGAATGCACGAAGACAGAAGGAACCAGGGAAACCACTCTTCCACTGACCATGGTGGGCAAATTAAACCATGCGTCAAATCACTTCGGTTACATAGAGTTTACAAAGATTCAATACATGTAAATCGCTCATGCAAACCCACAACTCATGTCATTAGTTACTGATTTAAGTAATTTTTGCTTATGGTGGGAAATGCAAAATGTGCATGGCTTGTAGTTATACACATAAAACGTTCACTATACATATATAGCACTCTAAGTTGATTTCGAAGTGTTTGGAATGTATAGATCTCTTTGTTATAGATGCACATCAACTAACAAAGACATTAATTTTTTTCACCACAGTACTGAAAATGATTTCTTCCAGCCTTTGATTGAAAGTTGCAATGAAAATTGTAATAGTATTAGTTGTTTGTAGCTCAATTGGACTAAAACAATGTAACTCAATTGGACTAAAACAATGACTTGTTCCAGAACAGGCATCATATCGTTTTATGTGTCACCTGACTGCAGGTACAAACAACTAATAATATTACAATTTTTCATCACGAGCAACTCGGACATTCGCACAATGAACATTAGTGTTTTGCAACGTTTGTTTTCAACAGGAAAGTTGACTTGCTATGTTTTTACCTACACGGAAAACCCACACAGACCAATTCTGGATATCATCTTGGTTCACTAAACATTACCGCAGTCAAACAGTGTAATAACAAACATTTTTCAGGGACCCAGTCCATTTATAAATAGAAAATTATAGACTAGGAAGCTATTGTATGAACTATACACCATGACAGGACAGAGAATGCCTTTGAAAACTTACCACTACTGTTCTGATAGTTCATTATATGTTGTATATATGTTAAAATGTCTGTATCCACAATACAAGGAGTATTTGTACTTTTGGTCAAGGATTTTTTTTAACTATTTTTTTTTCAAATATTCCAAGACAGAAAATACACACAATCCCATCATGTGGACACGTATCACAGTTAGGTCAAATATTTTACAAATTTCAAGATCATCATAATGCACAGGCTTACAGCTGGTTGTTTTGTTTACTGTTAGATGCAATGTTTCGAGTGGGAGGCAGGTCTCCCTCATTATCTGGCGACAATGGCTATTAATAACGATTTCAAAACACCAGAAAATTACTGCAAATAAAAGCACTGCATGTGCACACAGTGCATCAACTTGGGTTTCAATTACACATCTCAGGGTTCAAATTTAGAACTTATTTACTTGATAAATGCAAGTAGATTTTTGCACATTGCAAGTAGCAAATATTAGCACTTGCTAAATTGTTCAAGTAATAAAGGAAACCCACTAGGTCTCCGTCTACATGTATTCACTTAACATATTTATCTAACTTGGTTAAATAAGTGGATATAAGTACATGTCAGTATAATTATACATTATTGCATGTTGTATTCCAGCATCTAGCTGAGTGTGAAAATGTCATTATTTACATGTATAGCAATCTTTTTAAAATGAATCGAGGTTTTAAATTATAAATGCAAGTACCTTGATTAAAATAGCAAGTAGAAATTTTTCGCACTTGCTTTTTTTTAGCAACTTGCTAAAAATATTAAATTTGATCCCTACATCTATTGAGCTCCCCAAAAAATAGGTGTGTTTCCATGTACGGACGGGTAAAAGATCGGTAGAGCCAATGGATGCCGGTGTATGACAGAAATGATTTTCTTAGACAAAGCTCAAAAGTAATAGCATATTGTTGCTTGCCAATTAAAAGAAGATTGGCAATGCATTACATACATGTATTTAATGTATTAAGAGGGATAATTCTGTATTTACTAAAGCCAAAGTTTGAGTTACGGTTCTTGTGCTCTGCACTTCCCTTTATTTCTCTCTTCATTGTGTCAAGTTTTATTTCAGTCCCATTAGTATTTTTCAAGTTATGCTCTCTCTGGACAAGAATTATAACATAACAAAAGGCAATAACTTTGATTTTAATGAAGATAGAGTTATGGTCCTTGCACTTTGCACTTCCTCTCATTGCCCTCTATCATTGTGTGAAATTTCATTCCAGTCCCATTAGTAAGTTTTAAGTTATGCGGGACAGACAGACGGGCGAACCAAAGGACGGACGTACATACAAAGTGGCAACTATATACTAACCAGAACATTTTCAGGAAGAAAAAAAAAACAGGCTTGGTAGAATGACATATCCTTCAGGGCTTTTTTACTTTATATAACAGAGGCCTGTAAAGGGCCTCTTCCCAACAGAAAATTGAACTGTTTTTTCCCAACTGTGGCAGAAATATTTCCCAATCGGAAAACAGCAGTCTCTGAGAATTTGAGAAAAAGCATGAATTCAGCAGTGTATTTTTGTCTGCTAAGTAAATTCCGACTTGGAAAAGTTAATAATTATGGTAAATAATGGATGACAATGTAAATAAAGTATATTAATGTCATATTTACTTAATTTATGAAACCTTGTATTTTTCCCAAAATGAGAAATAAGCGTGTTCTTTTTTCCCAAAATTCCCAAAATGGACAGGCCTGGGCCTCTTCCCAATTTTGTGGAAAAAAGCCCTGTCCTTTTACTTTTTTTCTTCCCCATCAAACTATAACATTCACTGACCAGTAGCATATGATATATACTAAAAGGAAAAAGAAACGCAGGGTGCGTATTTCCGCTATATATTGTATGTCTAATATGCTACTGCTAATCGAATGGTACAGGGCGACATTAGGCCTGTCCTTTTAGAAAGAAGGTTTAAACAGCACTGAAAACACCAATAGTTACCCCTTTAAAGTTTCATTATCGTCAAAATGCGCATTTGGCTCAAGCAGGTGAGCAAACTTAGGCTTTAAATGTTGCAATCACTTAACATTAAATACAGTACTGAACTGGCTCAATTTTTCAAAGAGGAACTTCAGCATTGCTGAATTTCTTGTTACAACGTGTACTGTGATTAAAACGTCTACAACATCACAGTTGTGTCCTTTCTCTAACTAACTGCACTTTTTTTTTTACAAAACATCTTGGGATTTTCTTGGAATATATATGGAATTAAGTGTGCAGTATATGCAATATATAGCGGAAATATGCACCCTGCGTTTCTTATTCCTTTCAGTATATATGTAGCACCGCCTGTCGGAGAAGATGCTCGACTTTCAAGGCCTTGTGTATATATTGGGAAACTATATTGAAGGGCATAACAGAATTATTGCACTTGTTAACCAAATTTTGTAAGTATAAAAGGGGTCATAATTTTGCAGGGTTCTCAACAGACTTTAAAAGTGAAGAGTCATATGACCCTTGACTCAAAAATCCCAAGGGTCAAAATTGAAATGTCAAAAGTCAAATATAAATCAAACAAATCGAAGCAACGTTTTATAAAACATCCTTTAATTTTAGTAAATTCTGTAAATATTTTATTGCCAAGAAAGGTGTGCAAGGATATGCATTTGAACTTAAAAAACTATTATTTCATTTTACAATAATGTGTCAAAATGTCAAAGATTCAAAGTTCTGTAAGATGTTTAATAATATTATTAATATATTATAACATTTATTAATATTATCAGTTATTGGTATTTCGTAGACTGAGATGACATGAACGAAACTATACTGCCATTTGTGTATGGAACATAAACACATTACAGGAATTAATAATGTATGTTACTCGATAGCACAAAAATATCCCAATGCGTAATATCCAGTATGTTTTGACTGAATGATATCCCAGGTTAAAATACGCTCTGTTTATGTACATTTCGTTGACTTATAAATATATAAAGTATCCTCATCAAAATTATATTTCTTTGTTCTTTAAACTTGCGTAAAACAAAATTAACAAACAACAAACACAAATAAAGTCAATTTTATATTTGCAGATTTTACCTTTTCACGCGTTTGACCGCTAGCATCTTTTTATCGCAGTTCGGTCTTATTAACTGGTAATCAATCAGATGCCGGTAGCAATCAATTAAACAGTTAATCCAATCAAGTCATAATAGTCTCCACCCGCTCAAAGCATCATAAACTTCAAAGATAATCATTAACACAATAGCAGAGATTAGATTACACAGTGACACCATTTACAGACAGGTTATTTCCGCCTCTGTGCCACAAGTTGCGACAGCAGCGACTTTGGTTGGTTGAGAGGCGATCAAGGTCATCAGGAAGGTGTCAATCACTGTTATGCAGTGCAAGCTCATTGTTGCAATGTTTGGGCTATCGAAAATTAGTATTAGATTGATGCTTGGAAGCAAATATACGCACGTCATAAAAACGCACAGGTGTAAATTAGCTGCGTCAGAAATGGGTCAAATTCAATTTCCATGCGTCTAAACGCGTGTGTACGCATCCAGTGTTTTTTTTATGTGTTTTGTGAATGCAGCCTGTGCCTGTGCCATTGTGAAAAATAGCGGCATTTTTCTAGAAATTGTGAAAATTGTGAAATATTATAACAATTGTTAAGTTTTGTTTTTGGTAAATACAGACTAGTTTTAACACCGTCGTATATTAAGACTAGTATCCTTACTGGTCTGTATTTACTCTAAAAAAGATTGTGCATTTTTTGGATATAATTGTGAAAAAAGTATACTTTTTGGCATTGTGAATGGGGCCGAATAACGGCCCCAAATTAGGCATAAAAAAAACACTGGCATCTATTGAGAACCCTGATTTTGTTAAAATAAAACCTGGCTGTATGTTGCTGTCTAATGATGCCAAATACATGTGTAAAGTTTCAATCTAAGATGTAAATTAGTTTAACGGAGATAGCCTAACATACAAACTTTAACCAAATATTCTATGTATAAAAGGCAGGGCTTCCACTGAGATAAATTAAGCAATTTGGCGTCGAGATTATACTGCTACTTTCATTTTGTGAAATGAGGGGCTAGGCCAATTATCTAATTAACACTCTCTCCTCATGCCAACCACGTGTGTTTCCCTTAATAAAACTGGACAAAACCGGTTTCACCTGTCAATTACAGGCTCCACTGAGTTTTAATTGCTTTAAAACTTGTTACCACGGCTGTCTCGAAATTAGATTAGATGGGCGGGCTATAATCGGTTATTTACAAATTATGGGACGTCCGTAGTAAAGGATTGCGGCATACTTTGAAGTTTTTGGAAACTTGTACTCTGTACGCCTTGATGTTAATTCTCGTCATACAACTACGATTTTAGGACGCAATTTACAGCCGTATGCCCGTTAACGGAAGCCCTGAAAAGGGGCAACAATTTTGTTTAAATAAAAGCATGAGTTACAGAACCTGTCTAATGATGCTGAAAACATGAGTGAAGTTTCAATCCATTATGTAAAGTAGTTTTGGAGATACAAGCTTACATACAAACTTTAACCCAGATGCAGACGACGATCAAGTGATGACAATTGCTTTTTTTTTCTTGCTTTTTCGAAACAGGTGAGCTAAAAATATTAAATCTGTTTCAAACAAGGGGCGGGCGGGTTAATGGAAACACACCTATTTGTTTGGCCTAGATTCATGTATGCAGTCCACTGTCTTGAAATCTGTACAATATCTGATCCTCTCCGTTTGTAAAATCTTGACATTTGATTTTAATAAATACCCATGGTTACACAGAGTTTCCTCATTGAAAAATTCAATCATTCTTGAATCATTTAAAATATCAGCAATTAAAACCCATAAATATATTAATATTTTAATTTGGTAACTACTCAATTTTTCTTACTTTTTTTAAAAAGAAAGACTAATTCTGCTATGAATCACTTAGGAATTATTTCCCTTTATTGCAAAGGGAGGCAACTTTTTGCATGTGTATTAACAATATATTTTCTATATATATATCGTCAAGTTAACTAATATTTAGTTTCCAGCCTTGTTCTAATACTCTGCATCACCATGGAAACAGAATACAACACTAGTAGAATGCCTGCGCTTAATACCGCCTGCCCTGTAACAAAAATTGTGTCTGTTCAAAAGCCAAAGCTAGTGTTGTATGTTTTTCGAAATACTTCTGATTTTTTTATATTTCTGTAAGGCATGGCAATAGCAAACACAGGCACTGGTTGTACTCTGTTGACCATCTCCCACATGGTGTGTGGCATGAACACTTGACAATTGCAAAGAGTTTTTAAAATATTGCAAGAATATTCATGTTCCAGTATTAATACCCTCCCTTTTGGAATTGGCTCCTGGTTCTTTGAAATTGGAAATACAGAGCTTTTTTTTGTGGCCGATTTCCCAATCGCCAAAAGTATTTTTTCCCCCAATTTCTGGACGAAAATTCCCAAGCCGAACTTCAAAAAATTAAGTTAAAATCAAACAAAAATTTATTTTTTTTTGGTACGAAAATATGGAGTACGAATCTACTGGAAGTGGTTTGTGTTCGGATATTTTCGAAATTTATCGTAGGCGTCAACTGTATGATCTTGTAGACGGTTGTTTTTTCATTTTAAATAGGAAATTCAATATTTACAAAGTTTCTGATCGATCCTGATTTCAATGATAAACAAATAAAACAAAAATGTCGCACAATTCTAAATATTACAATCTAATTTTATAAAGCGCCCCCTTGGCATTTTGCAAAACTTGCGTTTAATTTAGATTCGGGGGAAGGAAGATGGGGACTTCTGGGTACAAGAACAAAAGATGAAAAATGTATTGAATTCTAAAGAATTTTTAATTTTTGTTTTGTTTTTAAAATGTGGGAGTGAGCTTCCATTAAAGGAGGCAATCATTAGGGTAAATACGGTAGAACTGACCTCAGGGGCTAACACAGATGAACCAGTTAACTGCATTCCCAGCTATTATAATTCCATTGTTTGCAACATTTACTTGTATCTTTGCAATGACCAAATCTTCACACTTTTACCATTTGGTAGACAGTCAAAAGAACAATCAAGAAATCTTCACTTACTGTATCCCTGCTGAGCTCCCTGTAAATCTGCCTGGTTCCCTGTTGCACCCATGGGATCATACCCCATGCCGCCGTGAATGTCTGGTCCCCAATTATCTTGGGAACCGGAGCCCATATTTGGCATCCTGCCGGGCTCTACACCAGTTATCTCCAGCTCCATCTCAGATTCAGTTATTGCCTCAACCTTAACGTTTATATCTGGATCTATTTCCGAATTAGAACTGTGCCGGATTTTTGTCACACTATCTGATGATTTTGTCACCTGATCACCGGAAATTAAATTTGACAAGTCAGAATCTAAACTAAGTCCTTCCGGCGGAGCAATGTCACTAGATTTGAGATCCGACGCTTCGTTAGGAATGGTGGATGATGATGATTCTGATCTTGCGTCGTCGTCCTTGTCCGATGATTCTGATTTGACTTGGGCTGCGGTGGCTTGAGATGGAGAGGATGGTTGACTAGAACTGGGAACCAAGCCTGTCGGAGTACCGGCTCCTGCCGCTGATGGCATCTGAATATTTGTGTCACCAACACTTTGGTTGGATTCTGAATCGTCCGCATCGTCAACTTCTATTTTAATCACTTGACCGTCCACTTTACCCCCCAATGGCAGCTTCATCGCTAGAGGTGCCCCGGAAGCCATGCCAGGAGTTCTGCCTTGTTGTTCAAAGTTTAATGAAGTCCTTCCGGGAGGTCTGGTGATAGGATAAGGCTCATGCCTCACTCCTGGAGAACGTAACTGTGATCCGGGCGACACGTGTAACTGCACCGGATGCACACCTTGATGTCGTGGTGATGAAAACCGTGGGGATGAAAATCTCGGCGATCTGGTTTGAGTGTACGCCTGTCTGGGTCCTGGGCCGCCGTAATGTGTTGGCGCGGTCTGCACATTACGCATGGCCTCTTGGCGGTCTTGTTTTTCGCGTTCTTGTTGTTTTTTTCTATGGTGCCCTGAAAGATAAATACAGGTTTTTTTTCAGAAATAAGGGGAGAAAACGTGCAACATAGGGGGAACAGTGTATTAGGCAGAAATTGAAGATTTGGATGTGGAAATATGCAAAAGATGTACATTTTAGATAAACAGTCTTTTATAAATGTATCCCAAACATAATAATGTTGAGAAAGTTAGGGGGATAATGTTAAGAAAAATATTATTATAAAATCAATGAAGCGAGTGACTATCGTCTTAAGGCCACTGCTGGCCTTGAATTCACCAACCAATTCAGGGCTAGAAATTAACACTTTCAGTTTACTAGACAACCGGTCTAGTAGTTAGGTAAAATCACTAGACCTGCTCAAAATTTACTAGCCCAACAGAAAATACTATTTTAAATTGAGTTTCAGTTTCGTTTCGGTTTCTTTATATGAGTTTTTTAAATGCATTTTGAAGGCATATCCAAATTTCTTATGTATGCAAGGTTATCCAAGCACACAAAAGCATCGTTTTTTAATGAAAAACACTCATTTTATTTCGAAGGCAATTGTTATTGAAACTATGGAAATATGAAGCTGTTTAAATGTTAGGTAAGAAAGTGCTCTCACTACACAACCTATCGATTTTATAATTTATTTCTTATTTGAACAAA
This sequence comes from Cyrtodaria siliqua, assembly GCA_037043455.1. Taxonomy (NCBI): domain Eukaryota; kingdom Metazoa; phylum Mollusca; class Bivalvia; order Adapedonta; family Hiatellidae; genus Cyrtodaria; species Cyrtodaria siliqua. The sequence goes on along the minus strand of JAWPHD010003904.1, from coordinate 29,863 downwards.
TTTATTTTACTAGCCCATCGGACTAGCCAGACACACACATTTGGTAGCCCGGCAGCATTTTTACTAGCCTCGGGCTACCGGACTAGTGCTAAGTTCGAGCCCTGCAACCATTATTGGCAATATTCTTGGACTTAAGACCAAGTATGCAAATTTCAATCACAAATATTTCTGTCAGTTAAAGATGAATGGCCACCCTTTTTGTAGCACATTAACAAATTTAACTCTTAAACATCATATGAACATTTCTTGATAGTCCCGGAGAGAAACATATATTTAAAACCGCTACTATGTTGTATGTAAAAATAAGTAATATTTGCATGACGTAGATACTACTTTTACCACTACGTGATTAATTTACTGTTCAGTTTTCTACGTCATCAAATAAAATCTTATTCTCGCTTTTCACAGATATAGCAAGGCGTGAATTGTAAATATTGTATTGTTGTGTATTGATTTAGATTCAAATAAACATGTTCATGAAACAAAACATAGCTGGAGAACTTTAACAGCGTTTTTTTACCTTCTTTGGACGGGTCCAGTAAACGGACCCGTTCCCAATCGCCAAAAAATAGCATTTTTCCCAATTTTGAGCAAAAAAAAAAAAAAAAAAGAATCCCAATTCCAGATTTTTCTTCCCAAAATTGTAAAATGTTTTAGAATAATCTTCTTAATAAAGTTTTTTTCCCAGGGTTTTCGACGTTTCTTCTGCTTTTCTGTGTAAATTGAACAAAATACTAAAACAATTTTTTTCCCAATTCTGAGAAAAATCGTGCATTTTCCCCAATTTTGAGAAAAATCGCGTGTTTTTTCCCAATTTGACCGGTCACGGACCCATTCCCAAAATGGGAAAAAAAATATGCTGTTTAAGTATAAACGTTCGTAACAAGCTGCTATGTATAAATATGATAAATACTAATAAAAAGCGGCTTAGTACAATTGTTTATCTTTGAAGGTCGTGGGAATATTTGTGAAAGAAATTTGAGTACTTGAGCTCGTCTAAGAATAGTTTGAAGAATGGTTGGTGAATTCCAGGTCAGGTGTTTTTCACAATGATTCTGAAGGAGCTATCGAGGACACACAGTTCGCAATTGATTATTAAACATTTTTCTGTACATGTCCACGGAACTGTAGTCCAAAGGTTCCGGGTCGAGCCCTGGTCCGGTTGCACATTTGTCTAGTGCTTAGACTAGCCCAGTCTGGCCGGTTAGCTGTCAGGAGAACATTGTTATGGTAGTCTGAACCCCGTTTTTTTATATTGTTTTTCACATTTTCCTAGTCCTGTAACATCAGCTAACGTAATATGCTGGAGCTGATAGGGATGCAAAACACCGTTCATTTTAAGAACTAGGTCATGGTGACCTTGACCGTTGACCTTTTGATCCAAAAGATTAAAAGGGGTCACCCTATCTCAAAGTATATTCCACCTAGCAGCGGTAGAATTTAAATTTTTCGGCCAGTGCGTAAATTTCTACTCCCCAAACTGGAAATATAACGGCCATTACCATGAAATCATTACGTTATTTTCCCCCCGATTTTTTTTCTTTTCAAAAACTAAGTGTTTTTTTCTGTCCATGTTAGAAGCCGACAAAAATTTGCTAGACGGTATCGCTGATTACCATATTTGTGTATGTTAAACAGTGCTGCACGAGAACCATAAAATGCGACAGTCTGTCTTGAGCGCGCTGAAAATACAACCTCATTAGAATAAAATATGACCTTGACAAGGCGTTGTTGATGTTGTCAAACAACTTCTAAAACAGAACAGAGAAGCATTTGTTTCACCTTTTAGTTATTATTTTATCCATGAAAACGTGTAGTCCTACATTTAAGCGATTTTTTTGACTTCAAAGCAACTCGCATAATTTTGCCAGCTGTTGCAATTTCAACTCGCATTATCAAAACCAAAACTCGCAATATTAGTTAATTACTACAAGTTAATTCCAGTTCATAGGAATTGAACTGGACGCTGTGTAACTAAGTTAAACATTCAGGCAGTAAGAAGTTCAAAGACTGTGTGTAATACTACTTAGAAATAAAGCGCAACATCACAGGACTGACCAGAATAAGTCCATTATGTATACATATCAAGGTGACCTACTTTTGAAAATGATTGCATTTTCAGATTGTATCAAATAATGTATTAGGAATTAAGTTTAGGCTTAGGCCATAACAAAAATTAAGTGTGGTTGGCCTAGGTACTTGAACTTAAGTTGATTTATCTTTTTAATAATCTATCCAGCTGGCTTGCGGAACGTCGGTGTTTCTACCCAGGTGCCCGCCCGTGCACGAAAATTGCCCGGAGGGGCACCTGGGGTCTTCCTCCACCAATGGAAGCTGGAAAGTCGCCATATGACCTTAGCTGTTGGTGCGACTATAAAATCCAATTCAATCTTTTTAATAATGTTTTATCCTCCTTCTCTGGAGAAGAAAACAATAATATTTCATTATTTTATTTTTTAATAAACAAGATGTAGGGTTGGTGGTTTAACATAAGGGCGAGCAGGTTTATGGAAACACACTGAGCCTAATAGAATCACAAAATTCTGAATATGGAATATTTCTAAAATGGGTTAATATTATTCAAAATGAACATTACAGTCACATTTTTCAAAACATTTTATGACATTCCTGCTTTCTAATTGTTTAATTGTAACTGATTCTCATTCTATTCATTGAAGGAGTGTGTGCATATTTGACAGTGGCTACCTAAGATTTTACCATGACAGCGAAGTGCTGGCATATTTGACAGTGGCTACCTAAGATTTGACCATGACAGCGAAGTGCTGGCATATTTGACAGTGGCTACCTAAGATTTGACCATGACAGCGAAGTGCTGGCATATTTGACAGTGGCTACCTAAGATTTGACCATGACAGCGAAGTGCTGGCATATTTGACAGTGGCTACCTAAGATTTTACCATGACAGCGAAGTGCTGGCATATTTGACAGTGGCTACCTAAGATTTGACCATGACAGCGAAGTGCTGGCATATTTGACAGTGGCTACCTAAGATTTGACCATGACAGCGAAGTGCTGGCATATTTGACAGTGGCTACCTAAGATTTGACCATGACAGCGAAGTGCTGGCATATTTGACAGTGGCTACCTAAGATTTGACCATGACAGCGAAGTGCTGGCATATTTGACAGTGGCTACCTAAGATTTGACCATGACAGCGAAGTGCTGGCATATTTGACAGTGGCTACCTAAGATTTGACCATGACAGCGAAGTGCTGGCATATTTGACAGTGGCTACCTAAGATTTTACCATGACAGCGAAGTGCTGGCATATTTGACAGTGGCTACCTAAGATTTTACAATGACAGCGAAGTGCTGGCATATTTGACAGTGGCTACCTAAGATTTGACCATGACAGCGAAGTGCTGGCATATTTGACAGTGGCTACCTAAGATTTTACCATGACAGCGAAGTGCTGGCATATTTGACAGTGGCTACCTAAGATTTTACCATGACAGCGAAGTGCTGGCATATTTGACAGTGGCTACCTAAGATTTGACCATGACAGCGAAGTGCTGGCATATTTGACAGTGGCTACCTAAGATTTGACCATGACAGCGAAGTGCTGGCATATTTGACAGTGGCTACCTAAGATTTGACCATGACAGCGAAGTGCTGGCATATTTGACAGTGGCTACCTAAGATTTGACCATGACAGCGAAGTACTGGCATATTTGACAGTGGCTACCTAAGATTTGACCATGACAGCGAAGTGCTGATATTTGCAATGTTCCACATAAACTTTACTCTAGTTTAAGACTGACTGGTTTGCACTCTAAGCACAATTTAATGACTTAAATTGAATTGCTTTTTATAGTTGCTCCAACAGCTACGGTCATATGGCCACTTTCCAGTTTCCGATGTTGGAGGAAGACCCCAGGTGCCCTTCCGGACAATTTTCATGCACAAGTGCGGGCACCTGGGTAGAACCACCGACGTTCCGCAAGCCAGCTGGATATCTTCCTCACATAAAAGATTGCTAGGTCCAAAAGGGATCAAACCCACAGTGGTGAGGGGCAAGTGATTGCAAGTCTGTCAGAGACTATTAATGATTAGAGCTAAATGATTTAAAGGGAATGTAGCCACACAGCCAAACAAACTGTATTATTGAGAGTTCTGAAAAACTAAGAAAAAGTGAAAGAATTATCAAAATTGGATGATAGACAAAAAAGATATGACCATTTAAGGTTGTTCTAAAACGAATATGGGAGTCGCCATTTTTAGAACTATGAGGTCATAGTTCCATATTACCATATATAGAATATTGATAAATATCATTTAAAACAAAGAAAATCACTGCAACTGAATGATTTTTTTTTACTTATGATATAAATCATTATTGCCATTAAGTGTTACATATTTTTCATACAGTTGATGTAATTTTTTCCCTATAAATCAGTAATTTTTCATATTTATAAATATTCCATATATGGTAATTTAGAACCGTGATGTCATAGCTCCCAAAATGGCCGCTTCCATATATATCCGTTTCAACAGAAACTTCAAATGATCATATCTTCTTTGTTTATCATCCGATTTTGATAATTCTTTCACCCTTATTCAAGTATTTCAAAACTCTCAATAATAAAGGTGGTTTGGCTACGTCGCTACATACCCTTTAACATAGAGACTGCCAGGTAAGTCTGCCAGGTAGTCTGCCAGGTAAGTGGAAACACCGAGGCTTTACTCAAAGTGGCTTACTTAGCAACTCTAATAACAAGAGGTCAATGACCTTGAAGCTCTACTGATTGATTTTGATTTCAGGAAGTAGTCGCTACAGACTTGTTTTTTGAAAATCTATTTTTAACCGTGGCGGCCATCTTGAATTTCCGGCCGACCTGAAATTTTGCTAAGATCAATAAGACATTAAGAGCAACATTCCTGTGAAGTTTCATGAAAATCCGTCAGGTAGTTTCAAAGAAGTAGTCGCTACAAGTTTTCATTATATAACTCTATGTAAACAAAGCAGCCATGTTTAAGGTCAAATCAAAACGATTTTCGACAAGGACCAACATCATGTCATACTGATCATTTTAGAAAAAGTCCCATATCAATATCTCTTATTGTTTTGAAGAAGTAGTTGCTACAAACTTATTTATTTTAAATCTATTTTTAGCTGTGGCGGCCATCTTGAATTTCCGGCCGACCTGAAATTTTTCAAGGATCAACTAGACATCAAGTGCAACATTCCTGTGAAGTTTCATGAACATCCGTCAAGTAGTTTCAGAGAAGTAGTCGCTACAAGTTTTTACTATATAACTCTATGTAACCAAAGATGGCCACTGGCAGCCATGTTTAACGTCGAATCAAAATAATTTTCCACAAGGATCTACATCATGTCATGCTGATCGTTTTAGAAAAAGTCCCATATCAATATCACTTATAGTTTTCAAGAAGTAGTCGCTACAAACTTATTTTTTAAAAATCTATTTTTAGCTGTGACGGCCATCTTGAATTTCCGGCCGACCTGAAATTTTGATAGGATCAATAAGACATCAAGAGCAACATTCCTGTAAAGTTTCATGACAATCCGCCAAGTAGTTTCAGAGGAGTAGTCGCTACAAGTTTTTACTATATAACTCTATGTAAACAAAAATGGCCGCTGGCAGCCATGTTTAACGTTGAATCAAAACGATTTTTGACTAGGATCAACATCATGTAATGCTGATCATTTTAGAAAAAGTCCCATATCAATATCACTTATAGTTTTCAAGAAGTAGTCGCTACAAACTTATTTTTTAAAAATCTATTTTTAGCTGTGACGGACATCTTGAATTTCCGGCTGACCTGAAATTTTTCTAGGATCAATTAGACATCAAGAGCAACATTCCTGTAAAGTTTCATGACAATCCACCAAGCAGTTTCAGAGAAGTAGTCGCTACAAGTTTTTACTATATAACTCTATGTAAACAAAGATGGCCGCTGGCAGCCATGTTTAACGTTGAATCAAAACGATTTTTGACTAGGATCAACATCATGTCATGCTGATCATTTTAGGAAAAGTCCCATATCAATATCACTTATAGTTTTCAAGAAGAAGTCGCTACAAACTTGTATTTTAAAACTCTATTTTTAGCTTTGGCGGCCATCTTGGATTTCACATCAACATGAATTTTTGCTAGGATCAACTAGACTTTATGGGCAACATTTCTGTAAAGTTTCATGAATATCCATCCAGTAGTTTCAGCTGTGAAGTCGCTACAAATAAAAGTTTACGGACAGACAGACGGACAGACGGACGGACGACGGACGCCGCACCACGGCATAAGCTCCGCTGATCTCTGATCAGTTGAGCTAAAAATAGGTGTGTTTTCATAAACAATCTTTTGAGCTTACGTTTGAGACAGAACCCGAGGAACTGAGACTTGATGTCTTCATGATCCTCGAGGAAATTCTTCCCGGAATCCGAACCCAGGTGACTGAGTGTCCCGTCTGATACGCTGGCAGTGAGAATGACGGATTCCTCGTCTGTGTGACTAGCCAGTTGCTCAACCTGAAAATATACACAACAATGTTAGAAACTGATGTCACAACCAGAAAATATAGACAACAATGTTAGAAACTGATGTCACAACCAGAAAATATAGACAACAATGTTAGAAACTGATGTCACAACCAGAAAATATAGACAACAATGTTAGAAACTGATGTCACAACCAGAAAATAAACACAACAATGTTAGAAACTGATGTCACAACCAGAAAATATAGACAACAATGTTAGAAACTGATGTCACAACCTGAAAATATAGACAACAATGTTAGAAACTGATGTCACAACCAGAAAATATAGACAACAATGTTAGAAACTGATGTCACAACCTGAAAATATACACAACAATGTTAGAAACTGATGTCACAACCAGAAAATATAGACAACAATGTTAGAAACTGATGTCACAACCAGAAAATATACACAACAATGTTAGAAACTGATGTCACAACCAGAAAATATAGACAACAATGTTAGAAACTGATGTCACAACCAGAAAATATACACAACAATGTTAGAAACTGATGTCACAACCTGAAAATATAGACAACAATGTTAGAAACTGATGTCACAACCAGAAAATATAGACAACAATGTTAGAAACTGATGTCACAACCTGAAAATATACACAACAATGTTAGAAACTGATGTCACAACCAGAAAATATAGACAACAATGTTAGAAACTGATGTCACAACCAGAAAATATACACAACAATGTTAGAAACTGATGTCACAACCAGAAAATATAGACAACAATGTTAGAAACTGATGTCACAACCTGAAAATATACACAACAATGTTAGAAACTGATGTCACAACCAGAAAATATAGACAACAATGTTAGAAACTGATGTCACAACCAGAAAATATACACAACAATGTTAGAAACTGATGTCACAACCAGAAAATATAGACAACAATGTTAGAAACTGATGTCACAACCAGAAAATATAGACAACAATGTTAGAAACTGATGTCACAACCAGAAAATATACACAACAATGTTAGAAACTGATGTCACAACCAGAAAATATAGACAACAATGTTAGAAACTGATGTCACAACCAGAAAATATAGACAACAATGTTAGAAACTGATGTCACAACCAGAAAATATAGACAACAATGGAAACTGATGTCACAACCAGAAAATATAGACAACAATGTTAGAAACTGATGTCACAACCAGAAAATATAGACAACAATGTTAGAAACTGATGTCACAACCAGAAAATATACACAACAATGTTAGAAACTGATGTCACAACCTGAAAATATAGACAACAATGTTAGAAACTGATGTCACAACCAGAAAATATAGACAACAATGTTAGAAACTGATGTCACAACCAGAAAATATACACAACAATGTTAGAAACTGATGTCACAACCAGAAAATATACACAACAATGTTAGAAACTGATGTCACAACCAGAAAATATAGACAACAATGTTAGAAACTGATGTCACAACCAGAAAATATAGACAACAATGTTAGAAACTGATGTCACAACCAGAAAATATAGACAACAATGTTAGAAACTGATGTCACAACCAGAAAATATAGACAACAATGTTAGAAACTGATGTCACAACCAGAAAATATAGACAACAATGTTAGAAACTGATGTCACAACCAGAAAATATACACAACAATGTTAGAAACTGATGTCACAACCAGAAAATATAGACAACAATGTTAGAAACTGATGTCACAACCAGAAAATATACACAACAATGTTAGAAACTGATGTCACAACCAGAAAATATACACAACAATGTTAGAAACTGATGTCACAACCAGAAAATATACACAACAATGTTAGAAACTGATGTCACAACCTGAAAATATAGACAACAATGTTAGAAACTGATGTCACAAAATCGCCATTTGCACAGCCATTTTTGAAAAATCTGCCAATATTTCGTGGAGTGGGTGGGGTAAAAAAAACATTTTATTTTTTTGCCAAACACTTCCACTCTTACTTTCTCACTATTACTTTCTCACTATTATGTTTTGTATACATTTTAAGAAGAAAGATGACCTAAAATGTACCGTTCTCACCTTTAACTTTAAAATAAATTACCCCGGAGACACCTATTGTCGCGAATTGGCGCATGGTCCGCGTTAGCAAATTATTTTGCACACCCTGCTTGCATATTTGTACACCCAGTTCTTGAATTTCTGCCTAATACACCGCTGCTGAAGAGAAGATGCTCTACTTACCAACTGCTGTATCTGACTTTTGAGTATGGCTTTCAGGATGACTTTGTATCCCGGAATGTCTTTAATAACGTCCATATCTGCCATTGTCGTCTTGTTTGTATCGTCTTAAGTTAGGCGACTATTTAGTGATGGGTGTTGAGGTGTTGATATTGTTGCACCATTTGATTGTATACTGTAACAAGTGTATCGCTTTGAGCAAATATCTTTATCACCTGAAAGAAACAAAAATATAAAATATTTAAGTGATAAAAAAGTTTATTCATGCCCCTTTGAAATATATAGCAAACATATCACTGAAGCTTTATTCCTTGTCAACTGAAGTAACTGTTTAATTAGGCCTAAAAAAAAAAGGTTTGTTTCCTGTTACCCGACCGATTTTTTCCAACCCCGACCGTATTTTTTTTATAAAGGTAAAGAAATCATGACGAGGACGACGCTAATGACTTATTATACCAGTCCCGTCGCGTAGCATTGACCGTTTCCATCTCTTTGGCATTGAAAGTTGTCGATTTGAAGTTCGCTGTTCTCATCAGAATCAAGCATACAAAGTCAAAAACGTATAGAAATCTCTAGATAAATGTTTTAACTTACTTGCTGCGAAGAAATAAATTCAAAAAGAATGATGGATAAAATAATGAATAAAAATGTTTTTCTTTTTCGATTAAATGTAAAAAAAATATATAAAAAAATAAAAATATCCGAAATTATGTACCATCGAACTACTACGACACTGCACTTTTACTGCCCTAAAATTTAACAAACATTCAATCAAAATACCATCAATTCCAAACTTTTTTCATGCATTAATGTGTTTTGAATGCCAAAAATGGTATTTCTTATCAAAGAGGAAAGAAAACATAACCCTAATAGCAGGATAATGTAGTTTTATGTCAATAAGTGTGATCTCTGTTGTGAAAAACTGCCGACACAAAGCCAGGCAAAATATTCATACTTCACACAAATTTTAATTACTTTATTGCAAGTGTTTTCACAGTTCACAATACACCAGTGCTCAAAGAAAATTATTTTAAGAGACAGGCCCAGGGCTTGTTGCTTCTGAAAATGGACAGGCCCTGATTTAAAATGGAAAGGTCCAATATTTTTTTCTTAGTGGAAATGTGTCTTTATTCGCTTTTATAGCACACATTTGTAACTGATGTATTACTCAAACTCAGAACCTCCCCTGACTATATTTTTCTTTTTGTTACCACCTCATGCTCCCTAGTCAGCAGACTTATTTATCACTTCGTTAGAATAGAATATTACATTGAAATTTATACCCGATGCAAAGGAGAGTACTAGCACTTTTGCCAAACGATAATAATTAGAGCCGACTTGGTGAAAGTCTGGAGCCGAACTTGGAGCCAAATTTTTAATCAGGTTTTATTAGACTATCAGGGCCTCCTCTGGCTATATTTTTCATTTTGTCACCACTTTCTCCAAGTTAAAGAATTAGGAGCCTACAGTAAAATTCATTTAAAAGTATGACTCCAGGAACTCCTTACATATGATAAAAGAAAGAATGATGGATTAAATAATGAATAGAAATGTTTTTCTTATTCGATTATGTAAAAAAAAAAAAAAAAAAAAAAACACCCGAAATTATGTACCATCCGAACTACTATGACACCGCACTTTTACGGCCCGAAAATTTCACAAACATTCAATCGAAATACCATCAATTAGGAACTTTTTTCATGCTTTAATGTGTTTTGAGTGACAAAAATGGTATTTCTTATCAAAGAGGAAAGAATACACAACCCTAATAGCAGGATAATGTAGTTTTTCAGAAATTGTCGATCTCAAAGTTGAGACAAACTGCCGACATTATGGCGACACGACGCCAGGCAAAATATGCAAACTTCTTATTGTTTCAATTTGTGTGTAACACATTTTAATTACTTTATTGCAAGCAGCGTTTTTTTTCACCATTTTGGGAATGGGTCCGTGACCAATCAAATTGGGAACAAGAGGCCCAAGAGGGCCTGTGGACGCTCTACTGGCTAATATGGCTCTTATAACATCAATGAAGCGAGTGACTATCGTCTTAAAGAAGCAAACTATAGCATTTTTAACTATATCAAGAGCAGTAACTCTGTGATTACTGGTCCGATCTGGCTGGTTTTCCAAGTTGGCCAGTAGAGATAATAAAAATATAAAAAAAAAAAAAATTAAAAAAAATTAAAAAAAATTAAAAAATAAAAAAATTAAAAAAATTAAAAAAAATTAAAAAAAATATATATATATATATAAAATAAAAAAAATTAAAAAAAAAAAAAAATTAAAAAAAAAAATTAAAAAATTTAAAACAAGCATTGATGTAAAACTGTGACCCCCGGGGCGGGGCCAGATGTGACCCCAGGGTCAGCATTTGAACAAAATTGGTAAAGGACCATAAGCTTATAGCAACAGCAAAATATTAAACCTCTGGCTCTTGCAGTTTCAGAGAAGAAGATTTTAAGTTTTTCCCTATACATGTCTATGTAAAACATGTGACCCTTGGGGCGTGACCAAATGTAACCCCAGGGTCACCATTTGAACAAACTTGGTAAAGGACCATAAGCTTATAATAATTGTAAAATATCAAACCTCTGGCTCTTGTAGTTTCCGAGAAGAAGATTTTTTAAAAAAAATCCTATATAAGTCTATGTTAAACTGTGACCCTCGGGGCGGGGAAAAATTTGACCCCAGGGTCACCATTTGAACAAACTTAGTAGAGGACCATAAGCTGATGCTACATGTAATACATGAGAGCTCTGTGCCTTGTGGTTTCAGAGAAGAAGATTTTTTAAACTTTTTTCCTATATGTCTATATGAAAAACATGCAAAACCTCAATATACAAACTTTGGACCCCCGAGGCACCGCCATTTTTGACCCCGGGGACTTTATTTGAACAAACTTGATAGTCTAGGCGTTGACGATCATTTTAAAAGAAAAACTGTTGAAATCTGTCAAGCGGTTCTGGAGAAGATTTTTTAAGGTTTCGACCATATATGGTAATGGCAGCCATCTTGGATGTAGCGCTGACCTAATTTTAACAAATCTAAAAAGCATTCATCTAAGGATCATCCATTTGAAGTTTGGTCAAAATTAGCCAAGCGGTTTTTGACGAGAAGCCGTTTGAAGAATTCCCTATACATGTCTATGTAAAACATGTGACCCTTGGGGCGGGGCCAAATGTGACCCTAAGGTCACCATTTCAGGGCTCCGGAAATATGGTTGCCCGACGCCCCGGGCAAGTGGAATTTGGGTGCGGGCAGGTGTCCTTCGCAAATCTGGTTGTCCGACACTTGCCCGACTGGACGTTTCCGTTTTAGACAAAAAATCAAACGAAAACTCGGCTTATCATAAAGTGTGCCGATTACGAACCCATCGCTTTCGCCGCGAGCGGTAATTAAGAAATCCCCCCCACTTTGACAGTTTGTCAAAACCTGATTGGCCGAGGAAAGTTTGAGGTGCCAATCAAAAATGTCCATGCGCCGATAGCATTAATAATATTCATCTCCCTATTTATACTAAAGTGTGTCCTCTACTAACATGATAAGACCATCCCAAAAATTAATCCAATTATAATCAAATTAATCCAATTATAATCGATAAAACGTAACCATTGTAAAGTTTGTAGACTTCTGTTATGCATTATTTTACGCGCAACATAAATCATATGTTTAGCCGAACTTTCGAATTATGTTTGAAGAGTATAACCACACCAAGATTTTATGCAACGCATAGTGTGTATTGACGCTGAATGTTATCGGAAAAGGTAATGAATACACACTGATCAGTCCGCCAAGTACTTATAGCTGTGTAAAAGGTGAAACGCGGGTCATTGGAAAATTGTAAACAAACAGCAATTTATAAACGATTACGGCAAGTACTGTACTATACACAAATAACGTAGAAATTAATTACTGGCACTAATTAAGGAAGGTATGTGAATGCAGGGGGTTGCTTTATTGAAGTTATTTTGACACATATTATTAAACAAACTTTGTTTGCGAGTTTGTATTTTGTTTGGCACATTTGGTAACACGATTATCACTTTATTAGTGGCCTGGCGTTGACGATTAAAGCTGAGTAGGCAGATGTTTTGTTTGCAGTTACTATAAAGGGAAACTTTTGAAACGCATTCACGAATGTTGATGTAAAATTGATGATGTAATCAAAGGCGGTTTGGAAATGTGTGAAAGGGGTCATTGTTTCTTTTGATATTCATGAGTTTATATGGTAATTCATAGGAATCGGACGTATTGTAAACATAGTACAGTATCCCCATATGTAGGTCCCCGCATGTATATAAAAATATATTTTAATATACTAGTAGTGGATAGTCAATGTGGTTTATTACATGCATTTACAATATGTCCGATTCCTGTGGGTAATTACATGATGCAGTATTTAATAAAAGATCCTTCATTATTTCAACAATCTTACAAAAAAAGTTACAAATTACCCATGTCTCTATAACGTTCCTTGTAAGGACAAAACCTAAACATGTGTCTAAAATTACTGAGGAAAATACACCTGGTGATCTTAGAAATGTTGATTTGTGTGATTCTGGTGGTCAGTCTGACAGTGAACTTGGATTTAAGGATAGTAGTGATGGTGTTGATTTGTGTTCACCCAGCCAATCTGAAAATGGATCTATTTCTCGTGATTCTCCAGTGAAATCCAGCCCTAAACGTAATCTACTACCCACCATGGGTACGTCGGTGGCGCGCAGCGTCTAGAAAAGTTTGGTACGTTGACAAAGGCTTGATTTTGGGACAAGTGACTTTTGAATTTGGGGCAAGTGACATTTTGGACAGGGCAAGTGGATTTTGAACAGGGCAAGTGGATTCTGAAAATCCACTTGCCCTGGGCAAGTGGATTTTCAAAATATTTCCAGAGCCCTGCATTTGAACAAACTTGGTAAAGGACCATAAGCTTATAGTAAATGCAAAATATCAAACCTCTGGCTCTTGTAGTTTCCGAGAAGAAGATTTAAAAAAAAAAATCCTATATAAGTCTATGTAAAACTGTGACCCCAGGGGCGGGGACAAATTTGACCCCAGGGTCACCATTTGAACAAACTTAGTAGAGGACCATAAGCTGATGCTACATGTAATACATGAGCGCTCTGTGCCTTGTGGTTTCAGAGAAGAAGATTTTTTAAAGTTTTTTCCTATATGTCTGTATGAAAAACATGCAAAACCTCAATATACAAACTTTGGACCCCCGGGGCACGGCCATTTTTGACCCCGGGGACTTTATTTGAACAATCTTGATAGTCTAGCCGTTGGCGATCATTTTAAAAGAAAAACTGTTGAAATCTGTCCAGCGGTTCTGGAGAAGAAGATTTTTTAAGGTTTCGACCATATATGGTAATGGCAGCCATCTTGGATGTAGCGTTGACCTAATTTTAACAAATCTAAAAAGCATTCATCTAAGGATCATCTATGTGAAGTTTGGTCAAAATTAGCCAACCGGTTTCTGAGGAGAAGTCGTTTGAAGAAAAGTTAACGGACGGACGGACGACGGACGACGGACGACGGTAGATGGACAACACACCATCCCATAAGCTCTGCTGGCCCTTGGCCAGTAGAGCTAAAAAACACGCGATTTTTCTCAAAATTGGGAAAAAACATGCGTTTTTCTCAAAATTGGGAAAAAACGCGAGTTTTTTCTCAAAATTGGGAAAAAACGCGAGTTTTTTCTCAGAATTGGGGGAAAAAAATGTTTTCGTATTTTGTGAAATATTACAAAATTTATTGATGATTGACATAAAATATTTTCACAACTGTAATGTTTCAAGTTTTTATTGTACTTCACTGTAATTTCCCTGTTTTTGTTGTCCCTGAAAATGTAAACAATTAATGCTGTTAAGTTCATTGTCATTTAGGGTTGCACCAGATTCTCTGCATATTCTCATGACCGAGGAAAGAGTTTCCTGGCCCAGACGATTTCTGTTATTCGTCCTTTATTTAGTATTAACCCATCGCTCACTGAGGCGCTTGTTACATATTAAAATATACCAGCGGTAAAGCGTTTCGATAACAAACAAGCGGTTAAGCGTTTCTGCAACGCATAAACAACATGGCGGCGTCCTGGGGTGACGAGGCTGTTTTTTGCGTTTCAATTTACACAGAAAAGCAGAAGAAACGCCGAAAACCCTCGTAAAAAACTGTATTAAGAAGATTATTCTAAAACATTTTACAATTTTGGGAAGAAAAATCTGGAATTGGGAATTTATTTTACTCAAAATTGGGGGAAATGCTATTTTTTGGCGATTGGGAACGGGTCCGGTAAACGGGTCCGTTTACCGGACCCATCCAAAGAAGGAAAAAAAACGCTGGCAAGTGTTTTCATAGTTCAGAATACACATGGGAGTATTTTGTCTTGAGGATCTTGAGATCAAGTAAAAAAAAATAGTTTTTTGTTTTTGTTTTTTTTCAAGACAGGCCCTACGGGTTCCTTGTATGCAAAATGAGACAGGCCCGGAATGGATTTCGAGGAGCCCCGGGCGTCGGGCTATCCTATTATTGGAGCACTGTACACATGGGAGTATTGAGGATCTTGAGATCAAATAAAATAGACAGGCCCGACGGGCTCCTTATCTGCAAAATGAGACACGGGCGTCAGGCTATCCGACTTTTAGAGCACTGACCTGTATCTGCAGCTCTCTATGTGTACCAAAGAAACACAACACAAACAATAGACTTGTTTATGCAACAGTCAACTTAAAGTCTTTACCTTTGGTGTTATATATAATTTGAAGCACTGGTATCAATTGATGTCTTACCAAAAAACAAAAAAAAATCTGACCTACCAAACCCTGTTTTTTTGGGCATGTAAGGCCAAAAAAAAAATAGGTGTGTTTCCTATTGCATGCTCTAAAAAATTAGGGTCGGTAGATAGGCATTTTCTTCTTTTTTTCCTTTTTTTTTTTTTTTTGGAGTAAGATATTGTGAGATTCTACATGTATTTATCTAATAAACCAGGGCTTCCACTAAGGTTCAAATTTAGGAAGTTCGAACTTCCTGTGTATCAAATTTGGAAGTTCATGGGGAAAATTTAGGAAGTTCCAGTGTTTGGGCATGGCATTCATAGTCTTTGAGTCAGTGATTCCACGTGGTAGTGAGGGAAACAACACATCTAAATTGTTAAAAAGAAAAAGGATAATTATAATCATCTATATGTTTATAAAAGAAAATATTTGATGACCTCATTATATAAACGGTTTCAAACTAAAAATATTTAATTTCCCTTTGCGTGCCATACCCCACCCACAAGTTTTATACAGTAAATTACATTTTGCAAACAGTTTTCAATTTATCAGTCCAGGAAAGCTTTTAAATTGGCATACATTAATGAAAGGTATGTAACACTGTCAAGTGTAGCAATAAATGTAACAGATTCTTTAATTTATTATCAAAGCAATCGATTGTTTTTGCCAGTGATAATTTCACTTCCGTGTTTAGTCTCCATTTGCGAAGAGTTCTCTCCCCTAGGTTAGAGATTATTAAATATTGTTTGTCGTACTTCGTTTCTATTTGTAACTTTGATAAATACATAGAAAAATGACACAAAGATATAAAAGAAATAGCCTTAAAAGTATAATCTGTTTGTGTAAGGAGTTTCAACTTTGTAGTTAATAAATATAAATTAAGCAATTTGGCGTTCATTTTGTGAAATGCGCGGCTAGGCCGATTATCTAATTAACACGCTCTCCTCTCACCAGTCATGCGTGTGACCCTTGATAAAAACTGGACAAAACCGGATTTACCTGTCAATTACAGGCTCCACTGAGTTTTAATTGCTTTACAACTTGTTACGTCGGCAGTCTCAAATGAAATTAGATTAGATAGGCGGGGCTATAATCGGTAATTTACAGATTATGGGACGTCCGTAGTAAACGATCGCGGCGTACTTTGAAGTTTTTGGAAGTACACTGTACGCCTTTGATGTTAATTTTCGCCGTACAACTACGATTTTTGGACGTAATTTACGGCCGTACGCCCATTAACGGAAGCCCTGATAAACCCCATACAAGTTGATGATACAACTGAAAGTTTCTCTGTGATGTCAGTTTACCTCGATGTATTGTGATAATTCATTGTTCAGAACAAATTTAATTATTTTTATTTTTTTAAATTATTATTATTTTATTTTTTTTTAATATTTTTTTTTTTTTTTTTTTTTCATAAAAAGTTTTAGGGTCGGCCCCTTAAAAATAGGGACGGTCAGGCCACCGCAAACACAGGTATTTATTTTTTTGGCCTAACAGGAAACAAACCTTTTTCAGGCCTTACCAAGGCTTTTTCCCCCCAGAATTTAGAGAAGGGGCCCTGGACTTTTTTTATTGCAAACAGTCACTTTTTTTATTGCAAACAGTCACCTTGCCATTGAATCCAGTGACCACAAATGCAATCCCAAGCATGCTTTTTATATAAATGCTACCTATCCAGAAAGTTTCAGGCCAATATCTCATTCCTATTAACGGAAGTTATTGAACGGAAACCTTTTTCCTGTTTTTAGTAAGTGACTTTGACCTTGAACCCAGTGATATCAAATTCAATCCCCAAGCTTCCTCTCCATCTAAGCTACCTACCTATGTCTCATTCCAAACTGAAGTAATTGAGCGGAAATAAAACTTAAACAAAAAGGGTAACGTAACATTTGTTTTGGAGAAAGTACTGTAGGTAACAGTGACCTACATTGTAGTTTTCTGGGTAAGGTCATTGCTTCATGAGAAGAAGGTGCTGTTAAAGTGTGGTGAAGATTGGACTTGGTTACGTTGATATGACAAAGAGACTAACAAGAGGGCCAAGATGGCCCTAAATCGATCACCTGAGTACTGGCACATTATCAAACTTCTTTGAAATCTTATGGTCATATACAATCTGTGCAAGTTTGGTTAAGATTGTTCAAGAAATGTGGGCTCTGTTGTGTATAACATTGATATAAAGACACTGACAAAGTTTGGTAAATATCAAATACAAAATGAAGGTGCTAGAGTGTAACACCTTGGGCTACATGTAATATATGAGAGCTTTGTCGTTTCAGAGAAGATTTTTTAAGTTTTTCCCTATATAAAACATGACCACACGGTCACCATTTGAACAAACTTGGTTAAGTATAAGAGTATAGTAAATGCAAAATATTAAACCTCTGGCTCTTGTAGTTCCAGAGAAGAAGACTTTAATGTGTTTTCTATATAAGTCTATGTAAATCTGTGACCCCGGGGCGCGACCAAATTTGACACCAGGGTCACCATTTGAACAAACTTGGTAGAGGACCATAACCTTACAGCAAATGCACAATATTTAACCTCTGGCTCTTGCAGTTCCAGAGAAGTTTTTTTCAGTTTTTCCCTATAAAAGCCTATGTAAAACTGTGACCCCCAGAGCGGGGCCAAATGTGACCCCAGGGTCACCATTTGAACGAAATTGGTAGAGGACCATAAGCTTATATCAAACGCAAAATATTAAAACTCTGGCTCTTGTAGTTTCAGAGAAGATTTTTTAAGTTTTTCAATACATGTCTATGTAAAACATGTGAACCTTGGGGCGGGGCCAAATGTGACCCCAGGGTCACCATTTGAACAAACTTGGTAAATGACCATAAGCTTATAGTAAATGACAAATATCAAACCTCTGGCTCTTGCAGTTTCTGGGAAGAAGATTTTTAAACAAAAAATCCTATATAAGTCTATGTAAAATTGTGACCCTCGGGCCGGGGACAAATTTGACCTCAGGGTCACCATTTGAACAAACTTAGTAGAGGACCATAAGCTGATGCTACATGTAATACATGAGAGCTCTGTGCCATGTGGTTCCAGAGAAGAAGATTTTTTCAGTTTTTCCCTATACAAGCCTATATGTAAAACTGTGACCCTAGGGGTGGGGCCAAATGTGACCCCTGGGTCACCATTTGAACAAACTTGGTAGAGGACCATAAGCTTATAGCAAATGCAAAATATTAAACCTCTGGCTCTTGCAGTTTTAGAGAAGAAGATTTTTTACGTTTTTCCCTTTACATGTCTATGCAAAACATGTGATCCTTGAGGCGGGGGTCAAATGTGACCCGAGGGTCTCCATTTGAACAAACTTGGTAAAGGACCAAAAGCTTATAGTAAATGCAAAATATCAAACCTCTGGCTCTTGCAGTTTCCGAGAAGATTTTTTAATTTTTTTTCCTATATACATGTAAGTCTATGTATAACTGTGATACCCCGGGGCGGGGGCAAATTTGACCCCAGGGTAGAGGACCATAAGCTGATGCTACATGTAATACATGAGAGCTCTGTGCCTTGTGGTTCCAGAGGAGAAGATTTTTTAAAGTTGTTTCCCGTCTATATATATGTCTATATGAAAAACATGCAAAATCTCAATATACAAAATTTGGATCCCCGTGGCACGGACATTTTTTAACCTGGGGATTTCATTTGAAGAAAGTTGATAGTCTAGGCGTTGGCGATCATTTTAAAAGAAAAAATGTTGAAATATGTCCAGCGGTTCTAGATTTTTTAAGGTTTCGACCATATATGGTAATGGCGGCCATCTTGAATGTCGCACTGACCTAATTTTAATAAATCTACAAAAGATAAATATGCCCTGTGCTTAACCAACCACATATTTACACGCTCAAGGATATTTTATTACTGCCGGAGTGGAGTTTAGAAATGAATTATGGATGTTTCGTACCAGGGTTCTCAATAGACGCGCACACACGCGTTTTGACGCATGGAATTTCTATTTGACCCAATTCTGACGTATCTAATTTACGACCTGTGCGTTTTTATGACGCACGTGTATTTGCTTCCAATCATCAATCCAATACCTATTTTCGATAGCCCAAACATCACAACAATCAGCACGCGCTGCATAAACAGTGCTCGACACCTAGCCTGACGACCTTGATTGCCTCTCGACCAATCAAATTTGCGCTATCGCAGCTTGTGTGCCAGAGGTGGATATAACCTGTCTGTAAATGGTGTCACTGTGTAATCTAATCTCTGCTATTGTGTTAATGATTATCTTTGAAGTTTATGATGCTTTGCGCGCGTGGAGACTATTATGACTTGATTGGATTAACTGTTTAATTGATTGCTACCGGCTTCTGATTGATTACCAGTTAATTAGACTGAACTGCGATAAAACAGATGCTAGCGGTCAAACGTGTGAACAGGTAAAATCGGCAAAAATAAAATTGACTTTATTTGTGTTTGTTGTTTGTTTATTTGCGTTGTTGTTCGTTAATTTTGTTTTACGCACGTTTTAAAGAATAAATAAATATAATTTTTAATGAGGATAATTTAAATATTTATAAATCGGCAAAATGTACATAAAAAGAGCGTTTTTTAACCTGGGTTATAATTCAGTCAAAACTTACCGGACATTACGCATTGTGATATTTTGTGATTACGGACTTTTATTGTGCTATCGAGTAACGTACTTTATTAATTCATGTATGTTAAATTCACAACAAAATGGCGCAAAGAAGTATATTTTCGTTTATGTCGTCGCAGTCTACGTAACGGCCTGTTGGGGATGCACTGTCTGAGGACTTACCGTCTGAGGGTGCACTGTCTGACCCTCAGACTCCGAAGAAGCAAAAAATAAGTGTCAATTCATAGATTTCTTGAGAATTAAACATACAATAAAGATACAGTCTTGTTTAATGTTCCAAATATGCATACATACAATTGGTGCAAACAGAGATTGTGTTATAATAACACCAATGACATAATATTAACAAATGTGGACCCCAATTTATAAAACATCCTTACATAACTTTGAATCTTTGACATAATGACACATTATTGTATTGTAAAATGGAATAGTTCAAATGCATATATATTCTTGCACACCTTTCTTTGCAATATAATATTTACAGAATTCACTACAATTATTGTTATTAAAGGATGTTTTATAAAAACGGCGTTTCGATTTGTTCGATTTATATTTATTTATATTTGACTCTTGCTATTTCAATTTTGACCCTTGAGATTTTTGAGTCAAGGGTCATATGACTCTTCACTTTTAAAGTCTATTGAGAACCCCGCGTACCTTGGATGTTTCGTACCCTGGGGTACGAAACATCTAATGCATTGGACGTTTCGTACCTTGCCTTTGGTGAGTTTAGGGTCCGGGTCTCCGATAATTCGGGTCATTGGACGTTTCGTACCTTGCCTTTGGTGAGTTTAGGGTCCGGGTCTCCGAGACTCCGGATCATTAGACGTTTCGTACCTATTTTACTGAGTTTAGGGTACGAAACATCCAAAGTGCATTGTGTATGTATTTACATGCTGATTTACTGATTAAAGAAATAAAGCCGATTCTGAATAAAAAACTACGGCTATGGCTTATGCTTGAAAAGAAAAAAACAAAAGTGCTAAATAAACTAGAAATTGTTAATGTCCATGGGACAAAAGCGTATGGCCCCCCCACTCGCCCGAAAAGACATAATTGACGTCTCTAGGTCCAACCGTTCTCTATTGATCTGAGATCGTTTTGATATTCAATATCCCTTTGACTGTATCTACTATCTGTATCAGTAATATCTACTGGTCATGACCAACCATCCTTCCAAGGTTGAGGACCCAATGTCCAACCATTCTCTAGTTATTTAACGGACATTGTTTTGTTATTGATCGGGGATCATTTTGATAGTCAAGGTCACCACGACCTTGACCTTTAACCTAGTGACCCCAAAATCAATAGGGGTCATCTACTGGTCATGACCAGCCATCCTTCCAAATTTGAGGTCACCACGACCTTGACCTTTGACCTAGTGACCCCAAAATCAATAGGGGTCATCTACTGGTCATGACCAACCATCCTTTCAAGTTTTAGGACCCTAGGTCCAACCATTGTCTAGTTATTGATCGGACATCGTTTTGATAGTCAATTTCACCGCAACCTTGACCTTTCAACTAATGACCCCAAAATCAATAGGGGTCATCTACTGGTCATGACCAACCATCCTTCCAAGTTTGAGGACCCTAGGTCCAACCATTGTGTAGTTATTGATCAGACATCGTTTTGATAGTCAATGTCAACGCGACCTTGACCTTCGACCTAGTGACCCCAAAATCAATAGGGTTCATCTACTGGCCATTACCAGCCATCCTTCAAAGTTTGAGGACCCTAGGTCCAACCATTGTGTAGTTATTGATCGGACATCGTTTTGATAGTCAATGTCACCGCAACCTTGATCTTTGACCTAGTGACCCCAAAATCAATGAGGGTCATCTACTGGTCATGACCAACCATCCTTTCAAGTTTGAGGACCCTAGGTCCAACCATTCTCTAGTTATTGATCGGACATCGTTTTGATAGTCAATGTCACCGCGACCTTGACCTTTGACCTAGTGACCCCAAAATCAATACGGGTCATCGACTGGTCATGACCAACCATCCTTCCAAGTTTGAGGACCCTAGGTCAAACCATTGTCTAGTTATTGATCGGACATCGTTTGTGACACAGACAGACAGACAGAAAGCACAAAATCAACATGGCTCCCCTTCCACACTTTGTGTGGGGGAGCCATAAATAATTAAGGAAGAACTTATTAAATACAGACATTTATTCAATACAGAACACACAGTTATTATGGATCGGGCTACCAGAGCTTTATATAGTCTACTCAAAATACTTCAAGATTTCCATAACTGTTCTTACCCCAAATTTCGTAAGTTTCGTACAAAGCGGAAAACTTTCAAACTCAATTTATGAAACTTTCAAATGTAGCCAAATATAGCGCATTAACTATTTCAAAAAGAAGCTTTAAGTTTAGATACATACTAAATAAATGTGGCCTACACTAATTGAGTGAATAAAATATATTGTATTTTCCAGTGCTCCAAGAATAGGTAAGCTCCTCGAAATCCATTCCGGGCCCGTCTCATTTTGCATACAATGAGCCCGTCGGACCTGTCTTTAAAAAAAAGATTTTTTGTTGTTTTTTTTACTTGATCTCAAGATCCTCAAGACAAAATACTCCCATGTGTATTCTGAACTATGAAAACACTTGCAATAAAGTAATTAAAATGTGTTTTACCCAAATTAAAACAATAAGAAGTTTGCATATTTTGCCTGGCGTCGAGTCGGCAGTTTGTCTCAACTTTGAGATCGACAATTTCTGACGTAAAACTACATTAACCTGCTATTAGGGTTGTGTTTTCTTTCCTCTTTGATAAGAAATACCATTTTTGGCATTCAAAACACATTAATGCATGAAAAAAGTTCCTAATTGATGGTATTTCGATTGAATGTTTGTGAAATTTCGGGCCGTAAAAGTGTGGTGTCATAGTAGTTCGGATGGTACATAATTTCGGATTATTTTTTTACATAATCGAATAAGAAAAAATCTATTCATTATTTAATCCATCATTCTTTCTTTTATCATGTGTAAGGAGTTCCTGGAATCCTACTTTTAAATGAATTTTACTCTAAGCTCCTAATTCTTTAACTTGGAGAAAGTGGTGACAAAATGAAAAATATAGCAAGAGGCCCTGATAGTATAATAAAACCCGATTAAAAATTTGGCTCCAAGTTCGGCTCCAGACTTTCACCAAGTCGGCTCTGATTATTATTGTTTGGCAAAAGTGCTAGTACCCTCCTTTGCATCGGTTGTAAATTTCAATGTAATATTCTATTCTAACGAAGTGATAAATAAATCTGCTGACTAGGGAGCATAATGTGGTAAGGCCAAACAGAATTATATGTCTGGTTCAGGTTACAGAGTCAAAAAAATTAGGGTAGGTAGGTAGGCATTTTTTTATTTTTATTTTTTTGAAAAGCCTGTATGAAACTATATATCCTGTATTAACTGCCACATTAAAGGCGAGTATCATGTATGTCCATCTATTATTTGTTTTTCTCTTTTAGGATGCAATTCTTTTGATGTAGTTTACCCTTATTGCTTTCTGACACTGCTTAATGGTGTATAATAACTGCATTAACACGAGCATAACTATTATACGTAGCATTCTTTATGCACCCTTTGGCTTTCAGTCATCCTCTGTGGCATGCTAATCTGCTTTCATAATTTTTCAAAGGGGACCATTAACTGCACTAATGGTCTGACACATTTGCTTTGTAATATTATGTCATATCATATACTTGGACAGGAGGAAATTCCGGACATTTAATATTTAAACTGTATTTTTTCATGGCATACCTACATAATTATGATTTTAAAATGCTTTCGTAGTATATTAAACCACAGTTAATGCCTCGGTAATCATATATAACATGCCATCAACACTTTAGAAAAGAACAAGAGGCCCAAGAGGGCCTGTGGACGCTCTACTGGCTCAGGATAAAGTTTATGTATAAGAGGCCATTAGTCTTTCAAAAATCATTCAACCATAACATGGCAATGACAGGTGCAACTAGGCTTAGTACTGATCATCCTCGCCAAGATTCGCTGAAATTTGGCAAAGAGTTCAGAAGAGACTTTTCTGGACAAGTTTGTGTATTAAAACATTTAAAGGGTCACAACTCTGCCAAAAATCATTCAACCGAAATATGGCGATGATATGCACAACTAGGCTTGATACTGATCATCCTTGTCAAGTTTCATCTATATCCAGCCAGGGGTTCAGGTGAACTAGCCCAGAAAAAAATTGTGGTATCAAAATCCTATAAAGGGCCATAACTCTGCCAAATATCTGTAAACCGAAACGTGACGATGACATGCACAACTAGGGTTGGTGCTGATCATCCCTGCAGTTTCATTGAAATCTGGCGAGGGGTTCAGGAGAAGTAGATCAGAACAAAGTTTGTGTATTAAAACCTTTAAAGGGCCATAACTCCGCCAAAAATCATTCAACCGTAACACAGCGATGATTTGCACACCTAGACATAGAATTGATCATCCCTAAAAAGTTTCGTTTAATCCGCCCAGGGGTTCAAGAGAACTAGTCAGAACAAAGTTTGTGTTTTAAAACCTTTAAAGGGCTATAACTCTGCCAAAATCATTCAACTGGAACACGGTGACTATGTACAACTAGGCTTGGTACTGATCATCCCTGCAAAGTTTCAATGAAATCCGGCCATACGAAGGCCCTTTCGTCTTAATGAGGCCAAGATAAAGCATATTTCAGAAAATCAAGGGCCATGACTCCGATGTAAATGGTCCAATCTGGATGTTTTTCGAACTTGTCCAAGCTTTTATTGATATTAACAATCTGGTAAAGTTTCTTAAAGATCGGATGAAAGATGAAGGCCTTATCGTCTTAACGAGGCAAAATATAGGATTTTTAACTAAATCAAGGGCCATAACTCCACTGTTACTGGTCCGATCTGGCTGGTTTTCGAACTTGCCCGTGCTGTCATTGATATTAACAATCTAGAAAAGTTTCATAAAGATCGCATGAAAAATGAAGGCTCTATCGTCTAAACGAGGCAAAGTATAGAATTTTTAAGTAAATCAGGGGCCATAACTCTGCTGTTACTGGTCCGATATGGCTGATCTTCGAAATGTCCAAGCTTTCATTTATATAAACAATCTGGTAAAGTTTGGTAAAGATCGAATGAAAGATAAAGGCCCTATCGTCTTAACGAGGCAAAATATAGCATTTTTAACTAAATCAAGGGCCATAACTCTGCTGTTAATGGTCCGATCCAGCTAGTTTTCAAATTTGTCTAAGCTCTCATTTATATAAACAATCTGGTAAAGTTTGGTAAAGATTGGATGAAAGATGAAGGCCCTTTCATCTTAATGAGGCAAAATATAGCAATTTTAACTAAATCAAGGGCAATAACTCCGCTGTTAATTGGCTGATTTTCGAACTCGTCAGAGCTTTCATTGATATTAACAATCTGTGCAAGTTTGGTAAAGATCAAATAATAAATGAAGGTGCTAGAGTGTTCACAAGGCTTAATATGGCATTTTTCAGCAAAACAAGGGCCATAACTCCGGTGAAATTATTTCGATCTTGCCAGTTTTCGAACTTGTCCGAGCTTTCATTGTTAAAGTTAAGTAAAGGTCCGATTAATATTGAAGGCCCTTAAGTGTTCACAAGGCAGAAAATAGCATTTTTCATAAAAAACAAGGGCCATATAACTCCGGTGTTACTGATCCGATTTAGCTGGTTTTCGAACTTGATTGAGCTTTCATTTATATTTACAATCTGTGCAAGTTTGGTAAAGATCAAATAATAAATGAATGTGCTAGAGTGTTCACAAGGCAAAAAATGGCATTTTTCAGAAAAAACAAGGGCCATAAATCCGGTGTTTCTGAACCAATTTAGCTGATTTTCGAAATTGTCGAAGCTATCATTGGTATTAACAATCTGTGCAAGTTTGGTAACGATCAAATAATAAATGAAGGTGTTAGAGCGTTCACAAGGCAGAAAATGGCAATTTTCAGAAAAAACAAGGGCCTTAACTCCGGTGTTACTGATCCCATTTGGCTGGTTTTCGAACTTGTCCGAGCTTTCATTGATATTAACAATATGTGCAAGTTTGGTAAATATCAACTAATAAATGAAGGTGCTAGAGTGTTGACAAGGCTTAATATGGCATTTTTCAGCAAAACAAGGGCCATAAATCCGGTGTTTCTGAACCAATTTAGCTGATTTTCGAAATTGTCGAAGCTATCATTGGTATTAACAATCTGTGCAAGTTTGGTAACGATCAAATAATAAATGAAGGTGTTAGAGCGTTCACAAGGCAGAAAATGGCAATTTTCAGAAAAAAACAAGGGCCTTAACTCCGGTGTTACTGATCCCATTTGGCTGGTTTTCGAACTTGTCCGAGCTTTCATTGATATTAACAATATGTGCAAGTTTGGTAAATATCAACTAATAAATGAAGGTGCTAGAGTGTTGACAAGGCTTAATATGGCATTTTTCAGAAAAAAACAAGGGCCATAAATCCGGTGTTTCTGAACCAATTTAGACGATTTTCGAAATTGTCGAAGCTATCATTGGTATTAACAATCTGTGGAAGTTTGGTAACGATCAAATAATAAATGAAGGTGTTAGAGCGTTCACAAGGCAGAAAATGGCAATTTTCAGAAAAAACAAGGGCCTTAACTCCGGTGTTTCTGATCCCATTTGGCTGGTTTTCAAACTTGTCCGAGCTTTCATTGATATTAACAATATGTGCAAGTTTGGTAAATATCAACTAATAAATGAAGGTGCTAGAGTGTTGACAAGGCTTAATATGGCATTTTTCAGCAAAACAAGGGCCATAACTCCGGTGAAATTTTTCCGATCCGACTGGTTTTCGAACTTGTCCGAGCTTTAATTGATATAAAGACACTGGCAAAGTTTTGTAAAGATTCGATTTATAATGAAGGCCCTAGAGTGTTCACAAGGCAAAAGTTAACAGACGGACTGACGACGGACAACTCGCCTTCGGCCAGTAGAGCTAAAAACTAAAAAGAAACACGCGAACACCTCAAATTTGGTGTCCAATTGCTTCCCGAGTACGTTGCTAACAACGCAGTGGGGTAGATAATATTTGCTGGCTGGTGGGTGTTTCGTTCCCAACACCTCATGAAATCGCCAGCTGTGTGGTATTGTGGCCATGTAAATCTACTCGGCCTTAAGATGACGACATTTGTTAATCGTGATAACCAAAATACTCGCCATGTTACGTCTTACCCCACCACCTTCTGAATGACCTTGCAGTGATCCAGACGCTTGCCGGAAAAGCGAGACAACTCTTACTGTACTTCTTCATCTTCCGGTTAAACTTCATTCCTCGTAACGAATATTCTCGAAGTTGGTGACTATACAGGTGTCGCTGAGGATAGCGCAGTGAAATTTAACCGATATATATACAAGAATAAAACGGTCAGACGGTTTACGCAGCGTTGGTTATTTTTTTCACACTGCACATTCGTACTCGTTCAACTTCGTACTTCGGAAATTTCGAAAAAAAAGTTTAGACACGCAGAAAAAAATTAGGGTCGGTCGGATAACCTGAACCAGACATATAATTCTGTTTGGCCTAACAAAAAGAACAAGAGGTCAATGACCTTGAAGCTCTACTGATTGATTTTGATTTCAGGAAGTAGTCGCTACAAACTTGTTTTTTGAAAAATTATTTTTAGCCGTGGCGGCCATCTTGAATTTCCGGCCGACCTGATATTTTGCTAGGATCAATTAGACATCAAGAGCAACATTCCTGTGAAGTTCATGAAAATCCGTCAAGTAGTTTCAGAGGAGTAGTCGCTACAAGTTTTCATTATATAATTCTATGTAAACAAAGATGGCCGCTGACAGCCATGTTTAACATCTAATCAAAATGATTTTTGACAAGGACCAACATCATGTAATGCTGATCATTTTAGAAAAAGTCCCATATCAATATCACTTATAGTTTTCAAGAAGTAGTCGATACAAACTTGCATTTTGAAAATCTATTTTTAGCCATGGCGGCCATCTTGAATTTCCGGCCGACCTGAAATTTTGCTAGGATCAATTAGACATCAAGAGCAACAGTTCTGTGAAGTTTCATGAAAATCCGTCAAGTAGTTTCAGAGGAGTAGTCGCTACAAGTTTTCATTATATAACTCTATGTAAACAAAGATGGCCACTGGCAGCCATGTTTAATGTCGAATCAAAATAATGTTCGACTCGGATAACCATCATGTCATGCTGATCATTTTAGAAAAAGTCCCATATCAATATCACTTATAGTTTTCAAGAAGTAGTCGCTACAAACTTGTATTTTGAAAATCTATTTTTAGCCATGGCGGCCATCTTGAATTTCCCGCCGACCTGAAATTTTGCTAGGATCAATTAGACATTAAGAGCAACATTCATGTAAAGTTTCATGAAAATCCGCCAAGTAGTTTCAGAGGAGTAGTCGCTACAAGTTTTTACTATATAACTCTATGTAAACAAAGATGGCCGGCAGCCACGCTTAACGTCGAATCAAATCGATTTTTGATAAGGACCAACATCATGTCATGCTGATCATTTTAGAAAAAGTTCCATATCAATATCACTTATAGTTTTCAAGAAGTAGTTGCTACAAACTTGTATTTTGAAAATTTATTTTTAGCCTTGGCGGCCATCTTGAATTTCCGGCCGACCTGAAATTTTGCTAGGATCATTTAGACATCAAGAGCAACATTCCTGTGAAGTTTCATGAAAATCCGTCAAGTAGTTTCAGAGAAGTAGTCGCTACAAGTTTTCATTATATAACTCTATGTAAACAAAGATGGCCGCTGGCAGCCATGTTTAACGTCAAATCAAAACGATTTTCGACAAGGACCAACATCATGTCATGCCGATCATTTTAGAAAAAGTCACATATCAATATCACTTATAGTTTTCAAGAAGTAGTCGCTACAAACTTGAATTTAAAAAATCTATTTTTAGCTTTGGCGGCCATCTTGGATTTCACATCAACATGAATTTTTGCTAGGATCAACTAGACTTCATGGGCAACATTTCTGTAAAGTTTTATGAATATCGATCCAGTAGTTTCAGAGGAGTAGTCGCTACAAATAAAAGTTAACGGACGGACGGACAGACGGACGGACGGACGACGGACGCCGCACCACGGCATAAGCTCTGCTGATCTCTGATCAGCAGACCTTAAAATATAGTCAGGGGAGGTTCTGAGTTTGAGTAATACGTACAAATGTGTGCTATAAAAGTGAATAAAGACACATGTATTTCCACTCAATCTCTACCCAGAGTTGTCGTTCCTTGCATACACATACATCTCTGTCAACATCTCACCAAATACCAAGAATCTTGGCAAACGATGAAAAACGATGCAAATGCAAAATTTCTTGATGACACTAATATTTTTCTGAATTAACCCATTTCATTCTGGAACCCTATCAGATAATAAGTCCTGAATATCTGAACATTTTCAGAATTATGCTACAGCAACAAATTCAAATCGGTATAGTTACATTTTAGTAATTTACCAAGTAAGTATTAACATAAACATATAACAAAACTATATATCATTGTGTAGATATTTGAAATACCTACACATTGATATAAATAAAAAGGCAGAAATCATGTAAAAAAAGTTTCTTTTTAATTATAAACTTTGGGGAAGCGTGCAAATCGGGACATAAAAAGGTCATACCTGGACTTCAAGGTATGTTTTCTGTGGTAAATATCCATTTTTTCTCTAATAATCCAGTGTATATATT
>JAWPHD010003903.1:0-202451 GCA_037043455.1 Cyrtodaria siliqua | reverse complement strand
TCTTTGTAATCAGCACTTATACATTATTGCATGACCTGAACATCTGGTTAGTGTTTCGATGAACAGTTTTGTTGTGCAGTTTTGCTATTATCGAGCTACATATTCTCGCTATATTTCTTAAAAATGACACTTTATTATATAGAAGGAAATTTATTATTTTCTATGTCAAGATGCTAAATTGTCCCCTCAAACATTTTATAGCGGTTTAACACATCAGAAAACTATTTTGATTTGTGGCTAAACAGACTCTGACACACCCATTTCCTATGTTTTGTCACCCTTAGATTATTGAGGAGTGATTGATTTCACCTCTGCCCCCAATCCCCCCCACCCCCATTCCAACCCCCACACACCCTGTAAGTACGTCTATGCATATTGTCTGTAAACTGCACTATAAATAGATACAAGATACAAGATACAAGATGTTATTAACCAATAAGGGCCCTCAAAGGGGCAAGTAATTTAGTACGGTGATTGCAATGATTGGTAAGTAACAAGTAAATAAGATCCCGTAAACACAATTATCTAATATAGCCCACCTATATTAAGAAATTAGTCATTGAACGATCCCAGTTATAGATGTGCGTGTCATCCGCTTAGTAACGTTGTTAAAATAGATCTGGTTTCCCACTGAAATTCTTGATATAAAGAAAGAGTCCCTCGAAAACAATTTCATAAATAAATACATATACAGTCAGGACGCAAGTGGTTATTTCCTTGCGCATCTCCACTCACTTGACAACTGTATAGCAACGTTGAAATAGTTCCCCACCGAGTACCTCTTTGAAAAACCCCTGAAAATCCGCCATTTTATTGGCTTGAAATGACCGAAAAAATTGAAGAAAAATTGAAATTCTTTTATACGCAGACATTATTGCCACTACATCCTCAATTTGAAATTATTTATACCAATGAAAAGAATGTCATAAGTCAAAGAAATCATCAAACTATTTATTGAGTGCTTTCAAATCGAGCATCAAGCATGCAAAAATACAGCGATTTTTACGCCGATGGTGTCAATTCAGTCAACTTCGAAAGACTAGCATGTTAATGTCTGAATGTAATGTTATATATTCTGTTAACATGCTATTTCAACAACTTATCTTGTGTCCGAATCCAATCTTTAAAACGGCTAGAAAGGCTATATAATCAACATAGTTTGTATTTTTCCGTAGCTAACAATTCGACATTGACTCGGCACAAACACGTTATAGGGGTCTTCTCAACATTATTATTACAGATGATTATGACGTAATACCTAAGGGAATCCAGGGTAGGGGATGGGGAATTTGTAAGAAAGGTACGATGTAAGAAGCATAACGAAATAAAAAGCATATGTTGCAAACATGAATGGTAATCCAGGGTAAACTTCATTTATATGCAGAATGGGTCTATAATCCGCAAGATATAGAGTTTCAGCACATTCTATTGTTCTATTGACGAAACTCAATTTAAGTCACGATATATAAATTGTGTTTTAGTTGCGTACCTCCGACTTTCACCCCACACCCCATCACATCAACCCCCCCCCTCCCCCCCCCCCCCCCCCCCCCCCCCCCCCCCCCCCCCCCCCCCCCCCACCCACCATCACACGCACAGAAATAAAAAAAAATATAAAAACAAATATACATATTAATAAAAAGGGCTCATTTCAACTATTTTTCAAATATTGAGACCCTCAATTTTTTTAAATTAAAGAAAGTTTATTGTAACAAATGGCCTAAGAATGTTTCGACTTTAAAACAACAACAACAAAAATAACTCTTCCTATGCCACCCACTGAATATTTAAATCCCGCTGTCCTATTTGAACTGCCTCTTTATTTCTCCCACAGCAGACCAGCTTTCTTTTCTTTTTTGTTTTTGAACCAAGTCCCTTTAATGTTCGACATCACCTGCGAATATTATGAAAACACCTCACCATCTCCATACATCCGCCGTAAACCGGTATCGAACTCTCTTTCTTTTTGGCTAAAAAAAAGAAAAAAGTTGTGTTTCCTATTTTATTCTCTAAAAGAAATACGGTAGGTCGGTAGGCATCTTTTTGTTGGGTGGGGGGGGGGGTGGGGGTGTGGGGGGGGGTGGGGGTGTGGGGGGTGGGGGTGTGGGGGGGTGGAAGTGTCTAAAATCTGCAGGACTGAGTTTGAAGCACATTCTACTTACGAAACTCAGTTTAAACTTGAGTCACGAAACCTAAAGTATGTGTGATATGCGCAGCTCCGATTACTGCCCCCCACCCATGCCGTCACCACTTCAAACACCTATCCCAATCAAAGAAAAAAAAATCTATAATAAAAGTACTCTTTTCAACAACAAATATTGCGCCCCTCTGAAGAATGAAGAAAAACAAATTTATTGTAAACATAGCCTAAGATTGTTTAGACTTTAAAACAAACAAAAAGAAAATAGCACTGCCACCACTGATGATTTACATATCGCTGTCGTATTGGAACTGCCTCTTCTCCCTCAGCAGACCGGAATTTTATATATATATATATATATATATATATATATATATATATATATAATATATATTGTGCGCATCAGGTCATGTTGACGTAAGCCTTTAATGTTAGAATGGTCAGCGAAGGTTTTGAAAGAAAATGTGAAGACGTACATCCCCATCTCCATACATCCAGTGCAGACCCACCCCATTTTGGTGTGTGTGTGTGTGTGTGTGTGTGTGTGTGTTTGCAAAACCTGCCAAGAGAACACCTACTATTGACTACACACCTTCCAACCAGACACCTGGCGTGAAAGTGAACATCTGGGTACAGGTGTTCATTTAGTTTACGATTTAAAATGGCTCTAAAGTGACTTTTATTCATAGAAAAATGAAAAATTCAGTTTGGTTCAGTTGACACCTAATTCCCAAAAGGTGTACGTGACGAGTGTGAAATATTTCTGCTGCCATTATTTATTTCCATACACACTTTACCAGTGCGCATGCGCAAATATTCCGTGCAGACTTCCGTTTGCTTACAACAATAAGGTCAGTCCAAATAAATGTATATTCTTCGGCAATATAATATGTTTAATCCTTGACAATAACTTATTTATTTAAAAGACAACTTCTAGGCTTCTTGAACGTTGTATACGCATTACAATTTAATCGGTTTAAAGTTGAATGTGGTTGCTATGTAGTATATCATTATCGATACATGTACTGTAGATAGTTTCGGACAAACAAGGTACTCGATCAGTACATGTCATGAGCAGTATAGTACAAGAAAGTGATATTTTAAAGTTACATATTCTATAGTTTGCATATAGTTAATTTATCGTACATATTTTATACGTGTTTTGATTGAAATCGGTATTAAAATTAAATGGACAACCACATTGTGAATATAGATGGGTGGGGTAATTTTGAACTGGATTAAAGTCTGTCCACCTCAATAGTGCCTATTCGATATTTTTATACGAAAATGCATGAATAAACAATAAACATGTCTTTTTTTACCAAAATGCAAATATCATTTTTATGAATTTCCCCATTCACAATTTTTAAACATTAGAAATATCTACAAATGATGACCAACACGGGTCACCATTGATGCTTGCCAGGAGAAAGCGCCATGGTCTATCATTCCAACAATAACAAGTTTGATAACCAGTAATTAATCGAACATGGCAATTTATTACTGAACATCCATGCACCAGAGGTTAATAAAATCATGGTCCAGTTCTGTAACTCCGTGCTCGAGTACACAAATGACACTAAGTGTATATTAGTGATGGGCAATCGGTTGAAATTTACAATCGATCATCGGTTACAATCAGTTGAATGTAACCAATCAATCATCGGTTAGTCGATACAAAATATATTGTATGCATGTTAATCGGAGTTTGAGGCCTTGAACTTAGAATTATTTCTGATTTAGTATGTGTTCTTTCCTGTCTTGTTTCTTATGACATTGTCATTTTAATCAGTATATAATTATAAATGTGTCTATTTGTGTATATGCTCTTACCATTTAATCAGTATATAATTATAAATGTGTTTAATTGTGTATATGCTCTTTTTCAAAAGTGTGATGATCGATTATAGACTTTCATAATCAACATAATCGGATGCATAACTAACTGATGATCGGTTAGAATCGATTAATCTGTACATCCAGTCTTCCCGAAATACGCCGGTTCATCGGACATGACCGACAAAATCGAAACATGTCTGACACTTTCTCCCGTTGTTTCAGACCTGCTGTCCGACAGTGTTTGGAGCAAAAATGATGGGTTTTGTTGTAGAAAAAATGACGATGTATTTTAATTTTATTAAACTAGATATCATAATCTCCGATCTCGGCATCCCGGAATTGTATTTGTCCATTAAATTAATGGAAGTAAACCACGCATATTGCTCGTTACTGTCTAGAATGACGTGATTGGTTGATTAATGTACATTCGTCAATGCGAAACGATGTAACATAAGTAAATGATGACCCTGAAAATCATCAATAACACGGAAGCAAAGAGTCATGTCGTTTTTGAAATATTATTCTAAGGCTAAGCCAAGTAAAACCGCAAAATCACTGATGAGGGAACGACTGGCAAAGCAGAAGCAATATGAGGGCAACAATACTGCTAAATAATTTATGCGATAAGGATAATGGTCCAGATTTAGCTGACGAAACATTTTATGACTCGGACCAGAATGATATACTTTGAACAATTAATGTCCGACGCCAAGGAATGAAATAAAACTCTACGAAACATGATAAAAGTACTTTATTTTAACCAGATATTTACCAAATAACCCAAACTAAACATTTTTTGAAGAAACGATTTTCGGTCAGACAAGCTTTCTCTCGGTCCAACAATTTTCCAGTCTGTCTTACAAACCACTTTACACAATCGTCACAAATATACTCAGCATCATTAGATGACACCACAGAGTTAGGTGATATAACTCTTGCTTTTATTTTGACAGAATTATGGCCCCTTTTATACTTAGAAAATTTAGTTAAAGTTTGTATGTAAGTTTGTATCTTCCAAGCCACTTTACACAATGGATTAAAACTTCACACATGTATTCAGCATCATTAGATGAAACCACAAAGTCAGATGATATAACTCATGCTTTTAGTTTGATAGTATTATGGCCCCTTTTATTCTTAAAAAACTTGGTTAAAGTTTGTATGCAAGCTTGTATCTCGCAAAGAACTTAACATATACATGTAAATAGATTAAAACTTCACGCATGCATTGGGCATCATTACACAACACCACAGAGCCAGTTCTATAACTTGCATCTATTTTGAAAAAGTATGGGCCCTTTTTGACTTAAGAAATTTGGTTAAAGTTTGTATGTAAATTTGTATCTCGCAAGGTACTTAACTTAATGGATTAAAACTTCACATATGCTTTCAGCATAATGAGACAATGCCACAGAGCTCTTGTTTTTATTTTAATGATATCATGGCCTCTTTTATTCTTTGAAAATTTGGTTAAAAGTTTGTATGTAAGCTTACATCTCCAAAAGTACTTTACATAAATGGATTGAAACTTCACACATGTATTTGGCATCTTGTATAGCCTATGCTTTTATTATAACAAAATTATGGCACCTTTTATACTTAGAAATCTGAGTTAAAGCTTGTACAGGGTTAGCATTTACCTTAATTTCTTACTCGCAATTTTTTGCATGTGGCAATATTTTCAAAATAGTACCTTCATTGTGGCTTACTAGGCAAAATGAAAAATGCACTGGCAAAATTGTATCATACTCAGATCAATAGTTTTATTCTATAAAAAGAACATTTTTTTTGGGCATACCCCATTACGACAACATGAACAACGACCATAACCGAATTCAACCGAAATTTGTGGGAAAAACTTCATCAATTTGAAACGTCACCAATTTAGGCCAAGATTCCTAATAAGGCGTACAACAGTCACAAATAAGATCGGTTTAGAAAAATAACACACGGTAAATGAGCAGGTGTTGAGTAAGTGTCATATAACAATAAATTATTGCTTTAATTTACTTCAATAACAAGTAGCAAAGTGCAGCATTGTAACAGGCTGCAATATATTTACCGGTAGTAAATATTGACCAATCACTCAGATGCACTCTAATTAACTTACCTGGCATGACTTCAAAATGGCGACCTCTATAAAAAAAAAGAATTGTCAAATGTCTGTGCGCGGTTTACACTGCTTTAGAGATTTTCTCGTGGACGTTCTTCAAAAAATGGATGCGCGGGTGGGCGCTATAAGCCTATGTAACAGTTCCCTGTGTGTGAACACTGCTCACTTAGTATTTGAACCTCAGTCGATAAACAACAGCAAGTGTTACGGGCATGGGTCAGCATATCAAGCATGTTTAGTGCACCTGAATGATAAGGACAAAGAAATATAAAAAGATCGGACGTGGAAAGTAGCATTCAAGGAGGACAGTCAACCACAAAACACAGAAACAAACATGCAAACAGACAAACAAAAAGGCAAAAGTAATAATAAAAGTAAACGACATCACAAACACAAAAGGGTTGACAATTGTGCTACCGCCTTGGAACGTTCAGTGGCAAAGTAGGCCACTGGGGGGTTTAAACCGGTTCTAAGGTGCACCAAACCTCACACTTACCTTACTGTCATCCCATTAAAACAGGACAGTGTAAATAAAGAAATCCCCGCCATGATCTAATCTCTAACCAAAAAGGCAGCATCAATAGGCAATATAAGTAAAACACAAATATGCTCGTGTAAATATAATACAAAAAAAAACAATAGCCTAGTAAGCCACAATGAAGGTACTCAATGACTTGGCAGAAGCCAGAGCAGTAAGAGAATAAACCATTAAGGGCACGACAAGAAAGATCACAGACAAAATCAAACGCCACCGTCCCAATGGGCTTTAGGTAGGCGTCATTATAGGGTCCACAGCCTGTCCGGTCATCGTACAATTAAAGAGGAACGCTTAGTGGCGAACTGTAAAAGGATCCATCACCAAGCATGCAGTACGTTGCAAAATGATAGGGTCATAACCTCTTTTGATAAACATTTTAACAAGTTTAACAAAGATAGTATGAAAGTGATCATGACCAAGAATCTTACGAAGTTTATAAATCATATCACCATAGAAGTCAGGTTTTGATAGTCCTTGTCGCAGAAGAGTCCTTAAATTATTTTTATATTTGGAAAGAAGATCAGGGTTACGATAATAAAATTTTGCAAAGGTTTTACGAAGTTTATGGTAACGGTAACCCGGATTGAGTAACTTTTTAGTTATACAAAGATTACGAATATTAAAGTCCTCAGCTCGAGTACAAGCTCTAGAAAAACGAATAAGTTGAGACACATACACCCCATAAGAAGTTGCTCGGGGTATATCCCCATCCAAGTGGGGATACTTAACAATGTCAAAATTAAAATCATCTCTCTTGT
Organism: Cyrtodaria siliqua; assembly: GCA_037043455.1. Classification (NCBI taxonomy): domain Eukaryota; kingdom Metazoa; phylum Mollusca; class Bivalvia; order Adapedonta; family Hiatellidae; genus Cyrtodaria; species Cyrtodaria siliqua. Next base: position 195,063 of record JAWPHD010003903.1, on the reverse strand, counting down.
CATAGATTTTGCTAATTATTTTACCATTTTCAATCGAGAGATCTAAATCAAGAAAAGAAGCGTTTTTATCAGATATATTAGCTTTATTACGCTGTAGTTCTTTAGGATAAATATTATCAACCATAGTTGGAAAGAAAGGATTGTCAATGTTCAATATGTCATCCAGATACCGAGAGGTGTCATTAAAAGCTTCAGTAACATATGCGTGGGTATCTGGTGAAAGACTCAACATGAAATCTCTTTCATAGCAAAATAAAAACAAATCTGCGACAAGTGGTGCACAGTTCGTACCCATAGGGATACCAACAATTTGTCTATAAACGGTGGTATCATACCTGACGAAAATATTATCCAATAGGAAGATGAGTGCTTCACAAACCATAGCAAGTCCACATAGTATAATTGTCTAAACTGCCGTTAGTAAAAAACGCTTTAATATTATTACATGCCAAAAATGTAGTATTTTCTCTAGCGAATGTTTTTTGAATAAGAGAAATTAGCTTGTCTTTAATAAGATGATGTGGTAAGGTTGTATATAGTGTAGAGAAGATATAAGTGCTTATTGATGAAACTTGACCTTTATTGAAAATTTTATCAAGAACGTCTCCTGCATTTTTTATAGACCAAAATAAATTAATCCCAGAGTTTTCATAAGTTTTATCACAATATAGTTTAACGTGATCTTTAACGACAATAAGACAAGAAGTTAAAAGTTTGGAGATGTTTGTTGTGGTGCAGGCACTAGAATTAGAAATAAAGCGAGCCTTATATGGATTTTTATGTATTTTAGGAATTCAGTACATGGTAGGCAATTTATTTTGCTTATCGTTTACACCAGCCTTGAAAGTAGTGCACCGAGTGATATGTGCGGAAACAACATCATCCTCAGTAGAATTAACTGGAGTATACGAATTGGTGCAGCCGAGTTCCAGAGATAAATCATTGACGTAATGTAGGCGTCAAACAATAATTACATTATTAGCTGCTTTATCTGCAGGAACTAAAACAAATTTATTATGAAACTCCTGAATTCCCGATTTTAAATTACGAAAGGAAAACCTAGGTCTCGGAGGAAATAAAGAGGGGTTAGTATTATAAAAGTTAATACGTGTATCTATAATTTTAAGAATTGACTTTTTTTCAAGTAGAAAGCGAGTTTGGGTCCGCATGTTCTCTACGACACCATTTTATACTAAAATCTTCAATGGAGTGGGCGATCTGGGAACGACAGGCATTAAAATCAATAGTTGAAGGTAATCTATAGAAAACAAATGCCGAATCCGTTTATCAACAATATCAAAATTACCAGTGATGACATGACCTGCTGGAGCATAGCAAAATTTTGATGTGTTGCATTCACATTCCTTAGGAGTATTATGTACTATATCAAGGTCACACTTATTTACGACAAACCTAGGTAGGCTTTCGTCGTGTGAGACTGTAACGTATATTTTTTTGTGATGGAAGGGTTCTGAATTTGCATTGCTTATTTATGTAGACGACTGTGTTTTGGCTAGCATTTCAAACCATCATAAGGAGTGTGTTCCCACTGGACACAGTGTTTTTCTCCTTGTTTTCAGGGTCTGTGTTCCGTTGGCGCGGCTGTGTCTGTGTCTACACAGATGTGAAGTTTGAGCACACTTTTCTTGTGTTGTTATGTTTAAGCGTGCCTGATCCCCTATGCCCAGAACTGGTGCTCTGCTGGCTGCATAAGCTGTGTTCTATGTCATTTATTTTATCTTTGACATAATCAGGCTCTAGAGGATTTCTTTTATTGTGTTCATGGTATTGGCTTCGACCTGAACTTTTCGTTTAAGTCTAACCTTTTTATGGTTTGCTGTATTGTTGTGAGTTTTATATTGTACACAGTGTTTTGTGATCTGATCAAGGCTGTGAACTGTCTGTGCTGAGAGTGGCATGCCTGTCACATATTGGAGCTTCATTTGCAGACACACAGTATTGTTGATTTTGTGGGTGGCTGAGTGAATGCGGCCAGCAAAGTATCTTGAATAATTAAGTTCTTTTCTAACAGTGGCTTGAACTGACCGGTTGAATGCCTCGCACTTCTGCGTGGACGTTTTTGATTTTATTTCAGAAAACGTAGTCGAGGTATCAGACTATCTAATTCCAAAATATTAGGAAAATCTGTGATGACACCAAAATCTGTGATGACACCAAATGGGCGCACAAAATGAACTTTTGACAATAAAATGGATTTAAAAAACGTCAAAATTTAATAACGAACGGCGTTCATCACAATAATGACAAGTAAAGAGTTTTGAGACATTTATTCAATAACTACATCAAAGAACATTATATAACACAAGAACATGCACACTTTTGACGTTTTTAATACAGTCACTTTCGATTTATAGTATATTTTATAAGGTCATACACATTTCAATTAAACAGCACGTGATCCGATAATGGGACTATTTTGCGTCAAACTACTGTGGTGAAATGAGTAGAACACTTAAGTCTATGCACGTGTTTACGTTCCCGTGCGTCCTGACTGTGGGTGGGGGTATTTTTTTAGGCATACTCCCCTATTTCCGTCCTAAAAATTCGAAAAAATATCCACATATATCCTCTGCCGTGCCCATGAAAATTCGGACCCGAAAACAATGTGTGGAAGGTTTGCATCTTTAGACTGTCACTAGATCTACTATACTTATAATTGTATGCTTAAATAGTAGCGCTGTGTTCTTAAATTGTCTTCTCTCCATTTATAGTAAGGTATGTAATAAAAAGGTAAATTTACGGCCGTGGTGTGCCTTTTGTCAATAATGACACACATAGTGCATGGCCCTCGGGCTACTCAGTAAAGCCCTCGGGCAATTAAAGCACTCTAAAGTACTGTAGAGGCCCTGGGTTTGAGTTGTGGTTAACAGTACTGTAGAGGCCCTGGGTTCGAATTGTGGTTAAGTCAGGCGCGTAGCTGGAGGCTTTTTCCCATTATGCAAGATTGGGTTTCACCGTGCTAGTGGGTCAGGGGGCATGCTTCCCCGTATCTTTTTAAAAATAAAGACGCCAAATTGCGCATTTTGGCAAATTTTGGTAGCGATGAACCAAAAATACACGGATTTTCTTACAGATTTTGATATTTTTACTACACAAGAGTAAATTAGTGTCATGCATCAAGCTTAATATGTCAGCTATGTTCAAAAAATGTATAAAATACGGTAAAAAAATGTTTTACATCTCAGAGTTTCATTTCGCAGCTGCGTACCTGCCGTATCTGCGTATAGGCAGGTACGCGCCTGTAAGTAGAGCGCTGTGGTCTAGTGGTAGAGCGTTGGACCCATGATCCAAAAGTCGTGGGTTTGATCCCCGCCATACCCACATGTGTTGTGTCCCCGAGCAAGACACTTTATCTGCAGTTATCATTATATGTAGTGCATTTATTACTATATGCGGTAGTTTATCTAATATATTTAGTTTAAACATATTTTATTACTTATGTTACAGAGAATGAACATCATATGATAATACATATTTATATATAACATACGCAAATGGATTGAACTACAAGTTATAACAACATTAGTTACAGTTCTCTCCATACCTTCAATATTGATATATTATGTATACCGGAATGAAAAGTAATAACATTTGTAATATGGGTGAATTTGAAAAAAATAAATAATAGAAACTTTAGAAAGAAATAACACAAAAAGGTGAGAAAAAAATGGAGGGGGAAAACCCCCGCTTGATAATCCTGCCCTGCCGCCCATCTCTATTGAAACCCTACAATCGCCCAACATATTGTTCGAATTAAAGCACCGACAGCTACGTGTAACAAACTTTTCTAATAAATTACTCGATTTGGAAACGTTGAGTGTTTTTGATATATTTTTGAAATTCTTGAAAAATAAATTGATTTTGATCGATAGAGACATCTGAATTGCCGTACAGCAATTTTCGTGTACTTAAGGGGTGAAATTCACGAGTGTTGGTAAAAAGCTGATGCCTTTCATTCCTAAAACGGTTACATCGGAAAATAAAATGCTCTGCATCTTCAAATTCATTTCCACAAATACAAATCGGATTATCCCTTAGATGTTAATATATAGATCAGCGTTTAAGTTACTGCAATTGTTTCTTAAACGGGCATGTTGAACTGCTAGGTATCTGTCGCCGTACAAAAAGAATTTGGGTAAAAATTGAGGTTTAAAATGCTCTTTAAGTTTGCTTTTGAAGGTTAAAAGTGACGGTGACTCACGAATACATATATCAAGTTGATTTCATAGTTTAAGTGCGGAAGGAATAATTGACCTTGAGTCCAATTCTGTACGTCTGGATAATGTTACAAAATTGGAGTTATTTCTTAAATTATAAGAGTTTGAATCGGATATAGCTGAAGGAAATATTTCGTTCAAATAGCTAGATAAGTCTCCATTTTATTCTTTATTTTTCCAAGTTTGTGTATTTTTCTCCTATCTTCTAAAGAAACCCAACCAATTTCATTTAATAACTTTTCTATAGATACAGTTTAGTATAGCGTCGATTAATCCTGGTTGCAGGCACCAGAAGTTTTAATGTAATATAGCGACGTGAAAATATCTAACTCAAGAATAGTCTTTAATATGTATTTTATTAAACTACTATCTAATTATATTTCACAATAAAACTATACACAGTTAAAAACCAAAGTAAATATTCAACTTTGATTAAATGTACAAGTTACAATTCGTAAGCAGTTCTAACGTTCAAAAGTGCGAGCTTAGCAGTTAAAATAAATCTGAATTAATATCTATCAATCTGTAAGAATCTCTGTCCAGTCTATAAGAATCTCCCGAATGAAGGCAATCTCGTATCTTATATAGCGTGACTATGTCCCACCTTTGAACTGTCACGTGTACCCTCGACCATGAACTCTAACCTCTGAAACTGGTTCTAGGACGCCAAATTTGGGGTCGATCGTACAAATCTCCTCTTTTTGGAGTAAACAAAATATTTAACTTACTTTCCAAAATGCTGATACAGGGTATTTATATAATTCTTCCAAAGTTGCACCAGTCATTCCATTGTTTCAACAGACAAACCTCTACTTAACTAAAGGTTATTGTCATACTGTTACTAAATATATACTTAATTGGATTAATTAACTTTCATGCGCATCAGTCATGAACTTTCAGAGGAATTGGTCAAACCCAGGCCTCTACACAAACAACGTTATTAAGCTACTTCTGAGACAAATGACAGAGGCCGTGAATGAATGTTGGTCACCTAGTTTTTCATGTACATGTTATGATCAGCCATGGGTGCAATATAATATCTTACTTTAAGACCCCGAAGCTCACTATAACACATGCCATACATACACACATAGGAATTATACACTATAATTTCTTACAAGGCTAACACATCAAGGTATATAGATCAGAGAATAATCAAATCAAAACATGTTATCACATACATAAGTTTACACAATGTCAGTTAGTCCAAATTGTTCATATGTTTAGAGTCTATACTGATTGCAATAATTAATGTTGTAGTCCACAATTGTTCAGTGTTAATTGTTATGTATAATTCATCACTGTTTTAGTTAATGATATCCCGTTGGTATGACATCTGACATCTGGTTGGTATGACATCATGTTGGTATGACATCATGTAGGTATGACATCATGTAGGTATGACATCTGATTGGTGTGACATCATGTTGGTATAACATCTCGTTGGTATGACATCATGTTGGTATGACATCACTTTGGTATGACATCTCGTTGGTGTGACATCTCGTTAGTATGACATCATGTTGGTATGACATCACGTTGGTATGACATCACGTTGGTTCGCCAGTGTACCAGTATATATTTGGTACACATATGCCTCAAGTAATATCCAATTTTGATTACTTGAAGTTGTCTCCTTACTGCTTTTAATTCCATAATGCACACCCGTGGTGTGTATGATTGTGTCTGCTGTCTGCACTGGTTATTTCCCTTTCTCCATAAAATGAAACTCATTACTCTGAATACATTGTCTATTTACAAGGTTACAAAATGTCTCAAGTGTGTTCTTAGCTTAACTTTCTTCTGCCTTAAGTCGGGTTGAGCGCCACCCAAGGTCTTTTCAGCATTTTAAGTTTACGCGTAATCTCTTCACCAATCAAACCTTTGAGAGAGAATGAGAGGACTTGGTTATATAATTAAACACACTTGAACATATATTTACATACTGCTTCTAAGCCACTTTGTTTTGTTGGAGGAGAACCTCAGTTGTCGGTAGTCCCCTGCTGTACGTCAAATCCACGATACAGCGGTCTCAAAACCATTGGCTTGTCCCTTTTCCCATTTGACGGAGTCAGGTGTTTGTCCGCTCGACTCTGAGACTCGGATAATGACGCCGCTTCGCCAGGTATCTCTGGAATATCGCAATGTACGTCTTCTTCGTATGGGTCTGGACTCTGCAGTGGAATGGCGGTCATACGCCCCCTATACGACCATTTTCTAATTTTAGAGAGTAACTATTTTTTGTAATGTTTGGCTAAGTATTTAATAATAATTAGAAATATTAGAAAACCCACTATTGCCAAATCAAGTTTTACATAATCCCAATTTGAGTAGTTCTCATCATCTGGCATATCTTCAATCACTTGAATATCACCTAATTTACTTTTAAGTTCTGATATTGGGAATTCGCCAAGAGCACTTAAACTCTTAGGTACTATAATCGCCTTTTCCGACGAAATTACCATAACGTTAAGTTTAATGTTTATAGCCGTAAAATCTAGCTCCTTTAAGAAAACCAGCGTTGGAGTGACAGTATAGTTTGATTGGTTTTCATACGTGCCTACAAGTGTCAAACGTTCAGACGTGGCGGTACATGCCGGATCTACATTAAAGTAACCATATGGTGGATTAATTTTCAAGGTTGTTGGTGGTTTATTTTTACAGTTTATATGAAAGGTCAGTTCTTCGTTGGTCAGTAAAAAGTATGTCGTTTTAGCGACATATATAGCTTTGGGCAAATCCATTGATGATGCATACAGTTCGCAGTATTTAGACGACCGCTCTGTATTTTTAATAAATATATTTACTAGACAAAAAGTTGATTGGTATGTATTTTGGATGCCTCTTTTTAAACTACATGACCTTATCAATGGATCTTTACAGTAACCTGCCTCTGTTTCTGATAGAAGGAAGTAAAGCGTTCTTTCCTGATTGATAGCTAGAAAATCACTTTCTAGCTTATAGTATGTTACAATACCTTTTGAGTCAGTGTTTTTTACATCACTGTAAGGGAAGAACAAACTGTTTGCGTAATATACCTCAAACAAACTAGTATGTTCTACTAACATAATTTCGGTGACTACAATTATCTGTTCGCCGTCTAAATAAGTTGTGCATTTCAAGTGTTTATAATAATCAAACAAGTTTTCGTATGGGTCAATGGGCAATGAAAGAGTTGCAGGGAGCTGAGCACTTATCCCTAAGAGAGCCTCTTGAAGATGACTTGCTGGAATGATATTCGCACTTAGACGACCTATTGTGAGTTTATTCAATTTGATCTCTAATTGAAGGTAATAATACATGCAGCTTTGAGTCACTGCCTTGATTTCATCTACGATTAGACTCATTTTCGTGAACAAATATAGAAACTTATCAATGTTTCCTATATGTCTGTTACGGTAACCTCTAGTATTTACAAATTCTGCACTTAACGTCCGCAGAGTTTCCAATACCTCATTAATCTGTTGCCTGTTTTCTGATACCGCAAATGATGTTGTGTTCATTACTGACACACTATCTGAAAGTGAATGCTCTAATACTTTCTGGTTGCTTGCTAACTTTTTTATATTACGTCTTACACTATCTAGATCAGCCTGTGATAATAGTCCTATTCCTTCCGTAAAAAGTGGGGCTAAGAAACCAAATAACGCTCGTTTCGGTCTTTTTGTCTGAGCTGAATGTCTTAACCTCTTATATTCAGCAAATGTGGCCACTAGTCCGTTATGTAAGTCTTGGGTTGCATTTAATTCGTGTCTAAGGCCTTGAAATACTCTATACTACTGGTGAAATTCAACATATAAGCCGTTATGGACTTCGCTGATGTTGGTGGACATGTTACCATACACCATAAAATTTACACCCTTAGTATCATCTAAGGTATCTTGGGAGCCGTACACTGACATAGTCGTGTCAGCGAGAGCAGCAGCCTTTGTTATGTCGTCTGATAATTTGTCTAACAAATCGTCGTAGGGTTCCATCGAGATAACAAATGATAAGATCCAGCGAGCATTACTCATACTGAATTCAGTCACTTTGTTAAAGAAAACATTTTCTACTACCATACAGTCAATGGTTACTCCCCAAACTAGGAAAACGTCAGTAAAAATGTCATGGTCCCTGAAATAAGCAAAAAGAAAAGTCTAAGTCGTCAAGTCCCTGAATCTAGTGTAAAAGTCTTCAATTTCGGTTTGGTTGCATTCTGTTAGTCTCATTCGGTGAAAGAATTCGTGTGAAATTTCGTATTCTCGGTTTGGTGTGCCGTTACTATAAAAATACGTTTTGCACAATGGGCATACATCAGCACCATGTGGTGTACAGTCAGGGTGTGCTCTAGATAAACAACATGGTAGTCTATACTGTGGAGAACACTTGTTTATTTTCTGTTTACATACCACACACGTCAGTGATTTTAAATACCTATGTCTAGCTTCCATTAAGGTCAACTTCTTACTTAAAAGGTCACCTGTCCTTTCAGTCAGTTGACCGTCTGCTGTTGAACATTTTTGTTCACAGTTTTCGACCAATTCAATTAGTCCGTCGTCGGTCAAATCAGTGTCATAGTGTTTTATCACCGTGTGAACGACTTGCAGTCTTTCACAACCGTGCAACCCTGAAATCCTGCCTATCTCTACCAGTAGTCTGGTAAGCATGTTGGTGTCGTACGCAAAAAGTATATGCCTTTCTAGAAAGTAATTACTTTGATAGAAAAACGTAAGTTGTACAAGAGCATACATGCTCAGTCCGCCCATTGTTCTATACAATCGGTCATACGAGAAACGTTGCCCCAAAAAGAGTAGTATCATCGTCATTTTGCTAAGTTTACCCCTTAAATAAGGGAAATCTATCTCGTAAAAAGTCAATACTGCTAGGGCTTCTAACCCATCATGTGCGGCTAACCTAGATAGGTATTTCGACTTATATTCATTTTTATATATTTCTAGGGGAATGTCCCTCTCTTCGGCTAACTCTCGTAAATTTATAGAAAATGTCGGTCCCATTTCTTCTCCCTGGGCTGGGTTGTTTGGAGCGGCCATATTAAACTATCTGTGAAATACACAGGAAAATGTGATTGGTTAGATACAGACACGATGGATATATATTGGTTTAGATTAAGGTTTTCGAAAGGCCCTACTTAAATTGATTTTGACATCAATAATTATCCCTTTTTCATCACGTAACCTGTACTGCCCCTAATATATCCCCGTGTCACCTAATTTACTATCTACCATAATCATAACCAAATTTTACTATCTACAATAATCATAATATACAATACTCCACTAGTTATCTACTAACTTAGTATCTCCCTATAACTCAATCGAGCGCCTAATTAATGCAGACGGTACCGATAATCACGATAAATACATGATGTATATCTCGATTCCTCCCTTAGTTTTACCTTGCCGTAAAACACCGTCCTTAACCTATCTTAAGGTTCGTCTCCGCTAGTTCTCAAATTAACTAGCCTATCGCCTATAGCTCAGTTAGAGTGTTTATGGGTCGACTCGAGTGTTCGACCACCCAACTCGACCACTTAACAAAACAATACTGTTAAACACAGTACGTAGCATAGCTTCTACCCCGATAGCTCAATTAGTTTAACCTTCCCGTAAAACACAGCACCTAACCTAACTTAACGTACTCTTCCACTAGTTCTCCACTAAAACCTAACCTATCGCCTATGACTCCGTCGAGTGCCTTACCAAACAGGCAATACCGTTAAACACAATACAATACGATAACGTATATCCCGACTTCTCAGTCGCCAGTGTATTTGAATGAGGATCTATACGCCATACGATGACTATTAATTCAAGATCAATATCGCAAACACACGATATAAATACCTAGACAGGTATTTCTCGGTGGACCGTACCTTGACGGTCCTACACTAAGCTAATCTATCTCGGTGAACCTTTCCCCCTAGAGCCCCGCTACGCTAACTTCCATATCCTCCTCGTTCTGGCACAAACCTTCAGAACTACATCGTCGCCTTCGAGGGGATATACCCTCAGGCCGCATCAATCTCTCATCATCGTCGACGTCCATACTGCTGCTACTACTACCACTACTACTACTACTACTACTACTACTACTACTACTACTACTACTACTACTACTACTACTACTACTACTACTACTACTACTACTACTACTACTACTACTACTATCTACCCTACCGTAACGACTATTCTTATCTTTGGCCTGACTACAATACCTACTATCTACCCTGTCACTATCATTATCACTATCTTTAGTACTACTGCTACTACTTCTGCTACTACTACTTCTCCTGGGCTGCTTCTCGCCCCTTAGCCTATTGTTCCTTTCTCGTAACCTATGGGCTAACTCAAACAATGGGATCGAATCTTCCTCATCCGAATCGTCCCTTTCTTTACGGTACCGGTGTGCTAGCCTCTCCACCGGTGCACTATCTGAACTACTGCTACTTAACTCACTGTCACTACTCTCTGGGGGTGCGGCAAGTACCGCCTTCCTTATCGGTCGCCCCCTTTCATTCTGAGGTATCTCCCACTCCTCCAAATTTGCTAAACGCAAATGTCTCGCGTGAGATTTACGAGTTTTATTATCCAACTGGCATTTTATGACATATGTCAGTGGGGATTTTTTCTCGATAATTCTATAAAAAGGGACCCACCGTGAGTCTAATTTACTAGTCCTAACGTGGTTCTTTAAATAGACCGCGTCCCCTACCTTAAACTCGACATCTTTACTAGACTTATCTGCCCGTAACTTTCTTTTTCGCTTTACACGTTTCATTCTATTGAAAACTCTAGTAAATGCAATATGTTGCTGCTGCAGGCATATCTCGTGGGCGTCTAGGCATACGTACTTCCTACGGGGTTTCAAAATAACGTCAAGTGGTAACGCTGCATCCCTACCATACAGGAGGTTGAAAGATGTTCTCTGAGTTGACTCATTTACAGTCATTCTTAACCCCGCTAAGGTCTGATTTAGATATATATCCCAAGAGTTTGGTTCATTCTTGACTTTCTTTGCAAGTAAATTAACTATAGCTTTGTGTGAGACCTCTACTTGACCATTTGCATGGGGTGAATAGAACGATGTCGTAATACACTTAACATTCATTTTAGTCAAAGTATCTACAACCTCTCTTGCTACATTTTCGCCCCCGTTATCTGACATATAGCACATCGGAAGGGAATTTCTTGGAAATATTTCATCCAATAGTATGTGTAGTATATTGGAACTGGTTTTCGAAGGTAATGGAAAACATTCTAACCACCCACTATAGCTATCTATTACAGTGTAAATATATCTGTTACCTGACAGTGTTTCTGGTAGTGGTCCCATAATGTCTCCTGCTATTTTACTGAATGGATACGGGCTTATTTCAGTTTCCCCCATAGGTGGTTTAATGGCCACTATATTTCGTTGTTGACATTCAACACACCTGTTGACTAACTCGTAAACTAATTTGTACATATTAGGCACATAGTACTTTTCCTTTAAAGTATGGAACGTGCGATCTACACCTGAGTGGGCAAGACAGTGATAGCTTTGTAATAACTCTTTGGTCAAGTGCTCTGGGACATATAGCCGAATCACAGGGTCGTTATCTACGTCGCTGACGTAGTAAAGTACACCATCCATAATAATGAAATTCCCGTCAGTTGTTTTATTAGCTTTACCTTCGTTTAACTGTGTTAGAATGATACTTAAGGCTGGGTCTCGTGACTGCTCTATTTTCATGTCTAGATCTAATAAGGTTGGCCTGCCGAGGTCATCTATAATTGGCTTGGTTGCATGTAAGTAATTTGTAGGGTCGATATGTGAAGTGTCAACAAAGTTTGACCTTATAATTTGTAGGGTCGATAGGTGAAGTGTCAACAATGTTGACCTTATATGCCCTGTCTGTAACCGTAATTTCTACTTCTGATCATTAGAGTTATTATCGCAAGTGCTCCCGTCTGGGACGCGGCTCAAAAGGTCGGAAATATAATTATTTCGACCTGGAATGTATTTATATCGCAGTCAAAGGCCTGTATTGTAAGTGCCCACATTGCCATTTTTCTATTACTAAAGGGGATGTTTATTCAACAGACATTTAAGTGGTTATGATCCGTAAATATTTTTACATGGGACCCGAGCAGGTAATGTTGGAACTTTCGTAAACTGTAAACTATGCTATATAAACTCTTTTTCTATAGTTGGCCAACGCGTCTGCGTGTCCGTTAACTTGTGGGAAAGGAAATATAGTGGTTTCTCTATTGGGCTACCCTTCCTCATCAGTGTCTTCTTGACACAGCACGGAGCCGATACATTATCGGATGCATCCGTATACAGGATAACTCCTTTTCCCCTATTTGGGTAAGCTAGTAATGGTACTACGGTCAGGCTTTCCTTTAAAAATGCAAACGCTTTCTGACAAGGGTCGTCCCACTTAAACCGTGCATTTTTCTTTGTGAGTTTGAATAGAGGACCTGCTATCTCACTGAAAGTTAGGAATAAATCTTCTATAATACCCTATCATGGCGCAAAACCCTCTTACACCTTTAACATTTATTGGCGGGGCCAGCCCCTTTATTGCCTCTACTTTCTTGTTTTCAGGTTTAACGCCCTCTTTACTTATAATGAACCCCAAGTGTTTTGTTTCTGGTTTCATGAATTGACACTTACTTAACTTCATTTTAAGTTATCGTTTCCTCATTCTACCAAGGACTAGCTGTAAGTGAACTAAGTTTCTTCTACCGATTTTGAGAATACTATTACGTCATTTACATATGGCAGTGCGAAATGTTCGAAACCCTGTAGTGCTATAGTCATCATTTCGGAGAAATAACTAGGACTGTTCTTGAGGCCAAAACACATGCGATTATATTCCATCAGTCCTCTACTACTACTAAAAGCAGTTTTTCTCGGTCGTCGGGATGAATATTTATGCAGAAAAAACCCGCAAAGAGGTCAAGCGATCTAAACACTTGACTTCCACCCAATCGTTCCAGTACGGAATCGATCAATGGCATTGGGAACGCATATTTTTTCGTAACCTTATTCAAGAGTCTAAAATCTACTACCAACCTCTTAGTATTATCTGCCTTGGGTACTAGGATAGTAGGGGAAGAATAAGGACTTCTAGATCTACTGATTATTCCTGCTTTTAACAACTGGTCTACTGCTGCCTCAACTATGGATATATCATTCAATGGGGTCCTATATGGTCTCAGCTTAACCGGAGGGCTATCCCCCGTCTCAATCCGCATTTGCAGAATATCTGTTTCTTCTAAATCTAATTCTGAGAACGCTACTGCATCTAAATTCCTATTAACCAGATCACCTATTTTTTGTTTGTATTCGGTGGGAACGTTTATTTGACTAACTACCTCTTCATAGCTACTTGGTCTATCGGATCTACTTTTATTATTTTTGTAATGACCGTCTACCTGTTGTCCCCTGTGGGAGTTTATTGTACCTATCTGATTAATGTGTTCTACCTGCGCTACTACGCTACCACGTTTTAGGTTGTAACTTCGCCCGCTGTGATTTACGATTAAAATAGGTATTTTGTTACTACTTTTTACTTCTATAACTGATTCGATTATCTGTAGGTCAGGTCTCTCTGCCATATAACCTGTTTCTCTGTCCGTAACTAACATTGTTCCGTCTTTAAATACTTCTTATACTGCATTTTTAACTCTACCTTTACACAGAACCATCGAATATGGTTTTAGTACTATCTTTTTGTGTAATCTAACTAACGACGCTACATGAATATCTGGTACAAAAGGTACCATTGTTTTACCAATACGCATACAACCTAGATCATAATATAACCGTACACCGAAATCTAGCAGAAAATCATGTCCTAAAATTATATTCCTATTCATGTTCGACACTACATGGAACGGATGTTCATATTTTTCAGATTTCATTTCAAATTTTAAACTTACTTGGCCTAACACATTTCAAAAACTACCATCTACACCCTGTACATTTGCTTCCTTATTTTCTAAACGGGGTTTATGTTTTAATGATTGATACATTTTTTCACTTAATAGCGAGCAATTAGCGCCCGTGTCAATGAGAGCTCTAAATTTAGCTTTTTCTATTTTTATATTGCATGAATTTGAACTACCAAATACTAAATACTAAATGTAGGTATGTTTTTCTTTTCACTCAAGTCATGTAACCTACCATTATGACTCGAGCGTATTAGTTTCCCTGCCTAGGTTTCCATTTTTTTCGGTTATCGCCTTGATTTTTATCGGGAGCATTGCAAAATTTCGAGATATGGTTCTTTGAGCCACACTTGAAACATGCGCGACGTGGTCTAAAATGGTCAACTTGCATGGGTTCGTGACCGTCTCGTCGGTCGGGTCTATGCGTAAATTTGGGTGTATTAGAGGTTCTCAGTGCGAATCTTCTTCTCAAGTTTTGTTCTTCTATAGCTACTCTTATTGCGTGCTCAAAACGTCTAGGTCTATCTCTCATAACCCTAATTTTAATAGGGTCGTCGGACAAACCATCTATAAAAAATTCCACTAGCTGTGTTTGTACTATAGCGTGACATGGGCCTTCGTCATTACTGTAGGCTTCTTCAGCCAAGCCTAACAGTCTCTCAGAATACAGCTGTACGCTCTCGTGAGCATTTTGTTTGACCTTGCTTAACAGGGAAAAGGCGTGTGACGTATCTGTCACGTCTGAGAAGCGTGCGGACATTTCAGTTTTCAACTCATCATATGTCCCGGTTTGCCTGTCTAAAAAACGTTTGATAAAATCACCAACAGGGCCTTTACTAGTTTTATAGGCCAATAGCTGTTTTTGCTGTACTTATCTATATTTTTTAACCATTCCTTATATTCGCCTGGCACTGAACCATCGAATGTTTTAATGCTATAATGAACGCCTTGTGTGTCAAGAGCATTCGTCTGGGCTCTTAAAATATCTCTCGTGTTCGTATTTTGTGCTTCCATATTTTCATTCAAGGTAGTTATCTGATTTGCCATATGGTTAAAAACTTGCCTTAAATCTGCATCAGCCTTTTTTAGGTGTATGTATTTATTTTCGTTGTTTTTTCAAAAAAAAATAATGTTAGCCAATATTATATAGAACGAATTTTGAAGTTAGGTCTAAAATGTGGTCGTACAGAGAATACGTAAAAATATCTCTCACCGTGTTGTCCGTTTGCGTTGTGTTTCGTCAGTACTTCGTGTTGTTCCCGCGACTTGCCTGGGTCGAATCCTAGGTTGCTAGGCACCAGAAGTTTTATATGTAGTATAGCGTCGATTAATCCTGGTTGCAGGCACCAGAAGTTTTAATGTAATATAGCGACGTGAAAATATCTAACTCAAGAATAGTCTTTAATATGTATTTTATTAAACTACTATCTAATTATATTTCACAATAAAACTATACACAGTTAAAAACCAGAGTAAATATTCAACTTTGATTAAATGTACAAGTTACAATTCGTAAGCAGTTCTAACGTTCAAAAGTGCGAGCTTAGCAGTTAAAATAAAACTGAATTGATATCTATCAATCTGTAAGAATCTCTGTCCAGTCTATAAGAATCTCCCGAATGAAGGCAATCTCGTATCTTATATAGCGTGACTATGTCCCACCTTTGAACTGTCACGTGTACCCTCGACCATGAACTCTAACCTCTGGAACTGGTTCTAGGACGCCAAATTTGGGGTCGATCGTACAAATCTCCTCTTTTTGGAGTAAACAAAATATTTAACTTACTTTCCAAAATGCTGATACAGGGTATTTATATAATTCTCCCAAAGTTGCACCAGTCATTCCATTGTTTCAACAGACAAACCTCTACTTAACTAAAGGTTATTGTCATACTGTTACTAAATATATACTTAATTGGATTAATTAGCTTTCATGCGCATCAGTCATGAACTTTCAGAGGAAATGGTCAAACCCAGGCCTCTACACAAACAACGTAATTAAGCTACTTCTGAGACAAATGACAGAGGCCGTGAATGAATGTTGGTCACCTAGCTTTTCATGTACATGTTATGATCAGTCATGGGTGCAATATAATATCTTACTTTAAGACCCCTGAAGCTCACTATAACACAACAGAACGTGTGAGACCCGTTACGATTCTTGCGGCTTCATATTGTATTTTTTCAAGAGTATGCTTTTCATAAATAGAACAATTATCCTATACTATTGATGCATATACTTATATATGTCGAAGATAAGATATATATATTTGGTTTAGAGTTTTGCGTTTCAAATTAAATTTCATCAATCTCATTGAACCGAGAACTTTGGAAGCTGAAGATACGATATTTGAAATATGCTCATGCCAGGTCCCATCATTACTAAATGTTATTCCAAGATGTTTATGGTGGTCAACGAATGTAAGTTGTGTATTATTAAAAAGTAAAGCTGGCATTTGTCTATCTATCAGAGAACAGAACATAACTTCCGTTTTAGACGGATTGAAATTGACTAGCCACTGTTTTGCCCAAATAGAGATCTTTCGCAAATCGTTGTTAATTACAGTTTCCATGTATTTAGTGTCCGATGTAGATACTATAAGAGAGATATCGTCAGCAAAATGTCTAGTTGTGCTAATTAAAGAATCAGCAATACCATTTACATAAATTAAAAACAATAGCGGTCCTAGAACAGAACCTTGTGGTACACCTGAATTTAAGTATTTTATTTCTGAAAGGAAGATTGGACAAAGACCCTTTGATTTCGATTTGTCAAATAGTTAGTTATCCATTTAATTAGATTGCCTAATATTCCGTGTTGACGAAGTTTGAAAATTAGACCTTTAAGCCACACACGATCGAATGCCTTTGAAATATTTCAAAATACAATGCATGTAGACTATTTGTCATCAATAGCTTTACATATTTGATTGTAAATGTCAATTAGTTGATAAACGGTGGAATGACTGGGTGAGAAACCAGATTGCTTTTCATATATTAGATTGTTTGTATGTAAATAATTATAAATATGTTTAAATAAGCTGATAAGGGAAATTGGTCTATAATTAGATGAGGAGTCTTTTGCTCCATTTTTAAACAGAGGCATTACATTGGCTAATTTCCAAACATTTGGATATTAATTTTCTTGAAGTGACCGATTGAACAATATAGAAAAGGGACGACAAATCGTTTTAGAAGTTTCCTTTAAAATACGGTGACTAATTTCATCAGGTCCAGTGGCTTTATTTAAAGCTAAAATGGTTAAAATATCAGTTATTTCTGTTTCCGTGATATTTAAGTCACTTAACATGGTGTTAGTTTTTGACCTAAATGCTGGTAGACTTACATGAGAATCATCAATTGATGAAATTGGTATGATATAGTCATTTAAAGTATTAGCTTTATCTACATCAGACACAGAATACGAATTATTAGTGTTAATGAGTGGTGGTACTGTGTCACAACTTTTAGAATTTTCCTTAATTAGCATTTTGATAGTTTTCCAATAATTGCATGGATTAGATGAGTGCATTTCACATATTGAGTATTCAAGATTATTATAAAATAGTTCTTTAGCATGTTTTTTCATGTTATTTACCTTATTTCTGAGTTTTTATAATTTTGCCAATCAGATATATTACCTGAGCTGAGAGCCATTACTTTTTGTTTGTCACGTTTACGTGAAATATGTCGAATCTCAGAGTTGTACCATGGCTTATCTTTTGGCCGGATTATGACAAGACTGTTTGGGATACATACTTTTACCAGCTCGATAAATTTTGTATTAAAAGAATTTGCAGCAGAATTTACAGAGCCGTTAAGTAATATTGACCAGTCCGTCGATAAAAGTAGGTTATTCAATGTATTAAAATCAGCTCGCTTATAATTCCAAACTCTTCGTTTGAAAGGTTTGTTTACACAGAAATTACTTTTTAAAAATGCATATGTACCGTAATGGTCACTTATATGAGCAGGTGTTTCAAAAACACCTGAATCAAGACATTTTATCTGGTTCGAAATGGCGATAGGATCTAACAATGTACTAGTAGTGTTAGTTACACGTGTTGGCTCTTTGATAATATTGGTCATGTCATTGAATGATAGTATAACTCGAAATTTATGGTTACATGGATTTAATTGATCTTCGTTTATATCCCCCAAGATGATAATATTAGTTTGTGTTTCCAATACTTTTTCAATACATATATTAACCCTGTCCCAGAATTCAACTGCATAGTTTCGAGGTCGGTAAATAGTGCATACCATAAAAGATTGACTTTGATCTTTGATTTCAATCCAAATTGATTCAGGAACAATGTGTTCTAGTTCCAAGACGAATATAATAGATGAGGTCCTTTGAACATTATATGAAGTAGGTTTGTATTTATATGCAGTGCTTCTGTTGACTTTATATAAGGTACATATTTTAATATACGTAGTGGATACGTCTTTATATTCGGTGGTTTCAGTTGCATTATATTCGGTACAAACGGTTTTATACGTGGTGCATTTCTTATTATATGCAGTGCTTTTTCTATTATATGCGGTGGTTTTTTCATTATGATGATGAGATCAATCGGAACTCTCTTGTTTTAAAAATGTTACGATTTTATCGGAAATACTACGGACATTACTGACAATAACCGAAATAGGATATATCACAAGAGGACTCACACCACTATTATCTCCCTTGAATACTCGTGCCCTACAGATGAAGGAGGTAGATAAAAAAAAACAAGTTCGCTTTTCTACATTTGACAGGATACATTGATGTATCTTTACCAGGTTCTAAATCTACAGCATTTTAGGTAAAAATCACAGAAAAATGCATGTTGATATAAGATTTCTAGCTAATTCTGCCTCATTTTACACATCATGGGTCTAATCACCACGTGGTTGTATTTATTTCTAAATGTTGATAGGTGTCACGCAAACATAAAATTAAAAAATGTTCAATCTGGTAAATATTTGTTAAATGTGTTTTAAATTGCAGATATTGGATCAATGAAGAATTTAAGCATAAATACATGTTGCAAAATCCGTTTTATCTCTATGCCACGAACAAAAACATTACAATGGGACCCTATGGAAAATTAATTGTGGTGTGAGAAGTTAAGTAAGAGCTGCAGAATGGGTATCTTTTATGCGTTATTCTTAAGGCATTGCGCTTTAGAGCTGCATAATGGCATTTCCATCCGTCATCTCTAAGGTATTGCGCTTTAGAGCTGCAGAACGGGTACTCTTTCATCCTTTAATGCTAAGGCATTGCGCTTAGCTGCAGAACAGGTATCTTTCATCATTCATCTCTAATGCCTTGCAATTTAGAGCTTCAGAATGGGAATTTTCATCATTCGTCTCTAAGCCCTTGCGCTTTAGAGCTGCAGAACGGGTATCTTACATCCTTTACCTCTAAGCATTGTTATTGCATCTGTGAACGTTTCAGACATGTTAGGACACAGTTAACACGGTTATTCAGAAATCCCGTCTGTGTATGTATAATTACTTCAAGCTATCTTCATCTTGTAGGAATTAGCTGAAATTTTACGTGATACCATGTTTAACTCAAAAATAACTATATTTTCAAAACCAATACAGGTATAAGCATAAGTTTAGCTTTATTTTACAGCTATTGGCTTGTAAAACAAACACACATATCAATGATGACAGACTTCTTTGAAACAAATGTCAAAATTAAAGCTAGAGACTGATACTTTTCCTGGAAAATCAAAATGTTGACGGGTAACCTTTAGTTTGATTTTATTATTTTCAGCATTTTTCTCAATAATTATTTCTTAAAGATCATTTTTATGCTATAGTTAGATGTAGAGATGCCTTTTCATGTATATTTAAAAGTTTCAGACATAGCTTAGCACAAATGACCAGGAAAATGCAAAATCCCTATCACTACTGTAGATTTTCAAAACATATAAGGTACTCGGCCTGAATTTCGACCATTACCCCAGGTCACTAAAACTTGAATAATTTGAAAACCAATAAACATGGAATCAACATGTTAGCACGTTTCAGCATATTATTGATTTATATACATTTTCAATTATTATTGAGGTGATCATTAGAAAAAAAGTCACCTTAAGTAAGAGCTGCAGAATGGGTATCTTTTATGCGTTATTCTTAAGGCATTGCGCTTTAGAGCTGCATAATGCCATTTTCATCCGTCATCTCTAAGGTATTGCGCTTTAGAGCTGCAGAACGGGTATCTTTTATCCTTTAATGCTAAGGCATTGCGCTTTAGATCTGCAGAACAGGTATCTTTTATTATTCATCTCTAATTCCTTGCAATTTAGAGCTTCAGAATGGGAATTTTCATCATTCGTCTCTAAGTCCTTGCGCTTTAGAGCTGCAGAACGGGTATCTTACATCCTTCACCTCTAAACATTGTTCGTGCATCTGTGAACGTTTCAGACATGTTAGGACACAGTTAACACGGTTATTCAGAAATCCCGTCTGTGTATGTATAGTTACTTCAAGCTATCTTCATCTTGTAGGAATAAGCTGAAATTTTACGTGATACCATGTTTAACTCAAAAATAACTATATTTTCAAAACCAATACAGGTATAAGCATAAGTTTAGCTTTATTTTACAGCTATTGGCTTGTAAAACAAACACACATATCAATGAAGACAGACTACTTTGAAACAAATGTCAAAATTAAAGCTAGAGACTGATACTTTTCCTGGAAAAACAAAATGTTGACGAGTAACCTTTAGTTTGATTTTATTATTTTCAGCATTTTTCTCAATAATTATTTCTTAAAGATCATTTTTATGCTATAGTTAGATGTAGAGATGCCTTTTCATGTATATTTGAAAGTTTCAGACATAGCTTAGCACAAATGACCAGGAAAATGCAAAATCCCTATCACTACTGTAGATTTTCAAAACATTACAGGTACTCGGCCTGAATTTCGACCAATACCCTAGGTCACTAAAACTTGAATAATTTGATAACCAATAAACATGGAATCAAAATGTTAACACGTTTCAGCATATAATTGATTTATATACATTTTCAATTATTATTGAGGTGATCATTAGAAAAAAAAAGTCACCTTAAGTAATAGCTGCAGAATGGGTATCTTTTATGCGTTAGTCTTAAGCATTGCGCTTTAGAGCTGCATAATGGCATTTTCATCCGTCATCTCTAAGGTATTGCGCTTTAGAGCTGCAGAACGGGTATCTTTCATCCTTTAATGCTAAGGCATTGCGCTTTAGAGCTGCAAAACAGGTATATTTCATTATTCATCTCTAATGCCTTGCAATTTAGAGCTTCAGAATGGGAATTTTCATCATTCGTCTCTAAGCCCTTGCGCTTTAGATCTACAGAACGGGTATCTTACATCATTCACCTCTAAGCATTGTTCGTACATCTGTGAACGTTTCAGACATGCTAGGACACAGTTAACACGGTTATTCAGAAATCCCGTCTGTGTATGTATAGTTACTTCAAGCTATCTTCATCTTGTAGGAATTAGCTGAAATTTTACGTGATACCATGTTTAACTAAAAAATAACTATATTTTCAAAACCAATACAGGTATAAGCATAAGTTTAGCTTTATTTTACAGATATTGGCTTGTAAAACAAACACACATATCAATGAAGACAGACTACTTTGAAACAAATGTCAAAATTAAAGCTAGAGACTGATACTTTTCCTGGAAAATCAAAATGTTGACGGGTAATCTTTAGTTTGATTTTTATTATTTTCAGCATTTTTCTCAATAATTATTTCTTAAAGATCATTTTTATGCTATAGTTAGATGTAGAGATGCCTTTTCATGTATATTTGAAAGTTTCAGACATAGCTTAGCACAAATGACCAGGAAAATGCAAAATCCCTATCACTACTGTAGATTTTCAAAACATTAAGGGTACTCGGCCTGAATTTCGACCAATACCCTAGGTCACTAAAACTTGAATAATTTGAAAACCAATAAACATGGAATCAAACTGTTAGTACGTTTCAGCATATAATTGATTTATATACATTTTCAATTATTATTGAGGTGATCATTAGAAAAAAAGTCAACTTAAGTAAGAGCTGTAGAAAGGGTATCTTTTATGTGTTATTCTTAAGGCATTGCGCTTTAGAGCTGCATAATGGAATTTTCATCCGTCATCTCTAAGGTATTGCGTTTTAGAGCTGCAGAACGGGTATCTTTCATCCTTTAATGCTAAGGCATTGCGCTTTAGAGCTGCAGAACAGGTATCTTTCATCATTCATTTCTAATGCCTTGCAATTTAGAGCTTCAGAATGGGAATTTTCATCATTCGTCTCTAAGCCCTTGCGCTTTAGATCTGCAGAACGGGTATCTTACATCCTTCACCTCTAAGCATTGTTCGTGCATCTGTGAACGTTTCAGGCATGTTAGGACACAGTTAACACGGTTATTCAGAAATCCCGTCTGTGTATGTATAGTTACTTCAAGCTATCTTCATCTTGTAGGAATTAGCTGAAATTTTACGTGATACCATGTTTAACTAAAAAATAACTATATTTTCAAAACCAATACAGGTATAAGCGTAAAGAAGGATAAAAATATCGGACAGGGAAAGCAGCATTCAAGGAGGACAGTCAACCACAAAACACAAAAACAAACACGCAAACAGACAAACGAAAAGGCAAAAGTAATAAAAAGTCCAAACGACATCACAAACACAAAAGGATTGGCAATAGGGCTACCGCCTTGGAACGTCAGTGGCAAAGTAGGCCACTGGGGAGCTTAAACCGGTTCTAGGGTGCACCAAACCTCACATTTACCCTACTGTCATCCCATTATAACAGGACAGTGTAAATAAAGAAATCCCCGCAAGTTTAGCTTTATTTTACAGCTATTGGCTTGTAAAACAAACACACATATCAATGAAGACAGACTACTTTGAAACAAATGTCAAAATTAAAGCTAGAGACTGATACTTTTCCTGGAAAATCAAAATTTTGACGGGTAACCTTTAGTTTGATTTTATTATTTTCAGCATTTTTCTCAATAATTATTTCTTTAAGGTGAAATATAGCGTGTATTTTGAGTATATATTCGGAAATATACGTATATAATATACAATATTTTCAAATCTTACACTTATTGGTTGTCCCGTTTTCTCACAGTAGCCAATGTTATCCCATAACGCACACGCTTCGAGTTTCGCCCTTTTTGAAGACTGGTAAGTGACACGTGATCCTGTGACGTCATTGGTACCAAACGATTCGCGGTGTCGCATTGAGTTGTATAGTATTGTCTATGTAGGATTACGTTTTATGGTACTTGTTAAAAATGCCGTGTGTTGTTGCTGGGTGAAAAAGTTTGCATAAAGAAGGACAAGATAATAACCTAAGTTTCTTTCGTTTCCCTAATCGAGATAATGATATATTACGATTTGAAGTGTGGGTAGACGTTACCGAAGAAAATCGCCCGACTCGTCGAGAAAGTGGGAACCTACGAAAGACGCGCGAGTTTGTAGCAATCATTTTGAGTTGACTTCGTGGGAAGTCCATCCTTTGGTTTCATTATCTTTGAATTTGGAGAACAAAAGGCCATGCAGATTAAAATCAACAGCGGTACCAACGATATTCGACTTTAAAAATGAGAAGTGCATAACCCCGCCGTCTCCAAGCAAGATGTATTCGCCTATTCGACCGGCGTTGAGGAGGAAATTCATACATGAAGTAAGATTGAAATTTATGTTCAATTATCTTAGCACCTCATCGGGTATACGTATGATAAATTGAAGAAAGGTGTATAGTCTTAGATCTTTATATACACCGTTAATGTTTAGCTGTTGAATTAGAAGCATGCGTCTTTACGTGAATCAATGAAGAGTTGACGGCGCTAATATTACGTAGCCGTCTTTTTTTAAAGATTGCTAAGAACGTTCAGCATATAAATTTAAATGAATCCGGTGAAATAAACACTGTGTCTTTGTTTCCAAATTTTAATTTGAATAATTTTAAATTATACACCCTCTTCTGCCAATAGTATTATAGATATATATTATCAACATATATAGGGCTATGGATTTGAAAAAAAAAATACAAAATGTTTCATGGATATTTATTACAAGGCAGAAAATTAATAATATAACTAGCTTTTATATTAATTCAGTAATTTTTTATGGCAAAGCAGCAACAATAACGCCTCTTAGCTCGTGCAATAAGTAAAACAAGTATAATAGAATAATATACTTTATATTATGGTAAAATAGGATTATTACTAGAGTAACGTGTTCTGGAAGTTGGTATCACCTCGAGTAGGTAAATGCCAGATCAAGGATCACACGAGAGGCGGAGCCTCGAGTGTGATCCTGATCTGGCATTTACCTACGAGAGGTGATACACACTTCCAGAACACGTTACTCTAGTAATGATCCTTTTATTATATACCTCGTACACATCATTAACATAGACATACATTGCTATTACATACACATTCAATAAAGCAGATTATTTCTGGATAAAATGCAGCGGGAAAATGTATGTAGGTTTAAGGTGTTGGTGTTCATTGGTCTGATCTACTTGTTTGTTTGTATGACGTAACGTCGTCTTGACGTTCTCAGCGCATAGTTGCGTAAAACTTGCTTGAATCATTGGAAAAACCGCTGTTCTATTTTTAGTAAGATAGTGATACTAATTCTATTTTTAGTAGCATAGTGATAACCCGTAGTGTGATACAAGGTGTTGTTTTCCATTGTAAGAAAATGAAGGTACTATGTATATATTATTGATAGGTATATAATAATTTGCTATATTTGGTCTGTTTTTGATCTGTATATCAGGAGTAAGTATACATGAGTAAGTATACTTACTAACTGTCTATATCGTTCTCATAATACATTTGGCTATATTATTTAAATCATAGTATTTTTCTCTCTTTGTGCGCGACAAATATCATGTGATATATCCGTCTTGTGCAAAACGCGTCTGCCCTCGGCGGTATTTCACCGCTCAAGTAATTGCAATAAACAGGAAATATATCATAAAACTAGGTTTCCCTAAATGGTGCGTGCTTTTGTGATATACCGACGTATGTACCCAAATTATGCTGCACTTCAATAGCGCACCGCAATATTTTATTAGTCTGTAATGATATTTGGGGGCACTTGGAGACTAGAGAGCGTGTCATATTGCAAACACCGCTCCTAGAGTGTTTGGTGTTGATGGCGACTTATGACAAATATATAATACTATAGAAATTAAGGCGCCGAAATTATATACCGTTTCATTTATTATTGTTTTTATTCATTTTTTATCAATTATGGATAATATCTAATAAATATATTTGTTCCATGTCTACTTATCGGCAAAAAAAATCTGACGCTCGTATTACCATAGAGTTACATACATATATATCCATGTATTAATGTATAGGTATAGACCAGGTCCATTCATTCGGAATATACTACATTTCGCGGTTATTGTGTATGTACCAAGATATTGCAGTGTTGCGGGTGACTTACTGTCAGATTTCGATGAAAACAATGTTTACCTTGTTTTTTTGTTTGTTGTTGCTGTAAGTGTATAAATACGCTATTTTGTTAGATTAGTGAATAGTGTAATGAACCACTGAACGTAACGAATGACATGACACGATAATCTGTACAAGCTCTCCATTTGCACCTGCACCGCGTACGACTTCATCATCAGTTGATGAATCCGATGTATTTTCGTCCTCAGACACGTATTCTGGCTCCAAATCGTAAGGTTGCACATGGTGTAACCGTTTTATCACGGGCATTTCCTCTGACATCGCTTAATTCTCACATTTTCACACAATGTATACTGTTTTGCGTTCAGTCCCAATGTAAACAAAAAATAGTTTGTTCCCAATGACGTCATTTCCGGTAATTCGCGCAAGAGTTTTTCCCCTTAGATTTTTTTCGATTTTTTAGCAATGCCTGTTCGCCTTTTCGGTTTTTATCTTTAAAAACATATTTTCACTAAACATACATCAATAGCATAGTAAACGTCGTATTTATAATGATATTTAATAATTAAAAACATATCAACAACGGATTTGTTGATTTAGGACAAATTTCATCTTTAAAGATCATTTTTATGCTATAGTTAGATGTAGAGATGCCTTTTCATGTATATTAGAAAGTTTCAGACATAGCTTAGCACAAATGACCATGAAAATGCAAAATCCTTATCACTACTGTAGATTTTCAAAACATTAAAGGTACTCGGCCTGAATTTCGACCAATACCCTAGGTCACTAAAACTTGAATAATTTGAAAACCAATAAACATGGAACCAAAATGTTAGTACGTTTCAGCATATAATTGATTTATATACTTTTTTAATTATTATTGAGGTGATCATTAGAAATAAAGTCACCTTAAGGAGTAAGTTCTCTTGCTCACCGCGTGAAAAATGTCGTATGCGATAAAACACGCGCTCGAAGAACTGGGGATTGGAACCTTGTTTCAAAGGTTCTTAGACGAGAGAGTTGATGAACAGACGTTTCAGTTGTTGTCAGACGCTGATTTAACCCGAATGGGCGTTGCTACTATTGGTGACAAGGTTCGGTTGAAAGCGAAAATGCTTAGATGTGTGGAGTCTCGTTCGCAGACGCAGACCCAGAATTCACGTTTGCCCTCGGCATCAGGTTTGTTTAGATGGTTTAACATAGCATTGATTGTAATATACATTATTCGACGATTGCAACTCTAAAGTCCCTGGCGATCAGTTCATCCTCAGATCAGCCGTTTCCCATGCTTTATTGTGAACAAGCATTGATAATTGAGTAAGAATCGGGATAAGTATGAAAGGTCAATTGGTAACGAATGCAAAATTATGTTGTCAATTTGCTGTAAAGTATGTTGGCATATTTCTGCCACGAGATAGCTAGATAATTAATCGTGTATTTTTCGCGATAATGTTACGTTTTTCTCTAATTTTCAACAATCTTGTCTTTAGAATCTCGCGGCAGTTTGAGTTTAGATATCTATAAATAGACTATTTATAAATAAACTGGTCGGGGGTAAAAGCTATCAAAACCAAAATGATTATAGTCTAGATCATCTAGACGTTTGTGTTTGCTTTGCTAGAATTGTATTGGAAACCAAACGACGTAGATGTTATTATCATTTATTCGCTGACGGCAGCGACTCTTACATTATTTTAGTAATTGCACATGGTAAGGTAGTAATGAATAGTTTCTTTGAGTTTTTTCACTTTGATAACGCAATCTTATAATTACACATGGTAGCAATGAACAGTTTATCTGTGTTGTAATGCACGCTCCCATACATGTAAATAATTGTATTTCTGTGCTGATGTGTACTTTAGCACGTCGTGCTACAAAGGTGAATATGTAATCAATTTGTAAGACATGTCAAGGATTCGCCCATCTTGATTAAAAATGTTTGGTAGCACAAATTGGGAAGAAAGTGTCTGGTAAAAAAAAGCGTGTTTACGTCTCCGTGACAACTCTTTTTTTGAATATTGTTTTAACACCCGTGACTTGGTCTGTTATTATGTTAAACTTTGTTCCCAGTTCCTACCCAGAAATAATGCTATTTTCTCTCGGCAGCTATTTTACGCTTGCGTAAAACCTTGCTTGTATATATAAATGTTATATATTATATATACAAATGGGCCTACTTTTCATATGATGTAAAAATATCAAAGTGATCAAATTTGTATAAATTATTATAAAATATAGTATAGGTTTACCACCACTAATTACATATAAACCTCCGAGGTGTAGTCGAATGTAGTTCCTATAATAAAAAGTAATCCCTCCTTTTTTGATGGAAATGGGCGTTATAAGTAGGGGAGAACTGCCCATTTCTATTCGATTTTGTGGTTATATGTATAAGAAGCGTATTAATAGGTTTTACTGGATCACTGATGAACATCTTCTATCGGATGTACGAGGACTTTGAAACGTTTGTCAAAAGTTTAAAAGAAATGATTGATGCAGAAGTTTTTGATAAAGACGAGTTTATAAACTATTGCAAATACAGGATAAAAATAAAATCACTGGCAGCTGGAGGTGATCTTGAAACTGTTGATTTTGACAGATACTGCAAATATCATGTAAAAATAAGTCAGATGATAGATAATAGAGTTCTTGAAGAAAAATGCTTTCGGAGATACTTAGACATTCTCCTGGATAATAAAATAGATGCTCTCTTAGATGAGGTTACTAGCGAGGACATCAATGAACATGTTTATGAGGTTACCGATGAGGACGCCGGCGAGGGTAAAAATAATGTTATTTAAGTAATTAATTAATTAATTAATACAGGCTTAAAAAAATAATCTCTTGTAATATTATATAATGAGTATGCGAGAAATTGAAACATCCCCAAAACAGTATAGCAAGGTTTTTAAAGTAGATATTTATAGTAGTAATGATCCGATTGTTCAACTACAAAAAGTACACTATCCTGCTGTAAAGTTTCTCAAAGCAGAACTAAAAAGAACAGGCGGATTTAAATTAAGCATTGATGTAAAACTTACTTTAAAAAAAAAAGTACCAATGGATAAAGAACATAAAGGAGGTTTTAATATTATATACAAAACAGCTTACTTTGCCTCAAAGGGTGTAATAATATTGTTTGATTGTTTGATGCTGAAGAAATACTTTCGGTTACTGCTTCAAAATCAGCATATATAACAAACGGAACCATTAGCTGTCTGTCATAGTTTTTAAACTTAAATTTTTTCATCTTCGTTTGGCATTTTTATTGCTTGTTTTCCATTAAGTGAAAGACAATCAGGCTCATGCTTTTTTAGCACACGTTCTAATGTAAAGCATTGTAGGCATGTTTTACAAAACCATTTTCTTCCATTGTGTGCTGTTTGATTAGACATCAAACTGTTAAAGTTTTTTATTCCCACGTAATGATTTTTTTCTTCTTCGGTAATCAAAAGCATATCACATGTTTTTTCTGCTTTATTTTTTAATATGTGCAACGGGTATACTTGATTATCTCCATACCCAAATATGTTAAAACAAATGTTGTTTTGTTTTTCTATTTTTGGGATTTGTTTGATAGTAACAGGAAATGTAATTTCTTTATAATTTAGATCTCCAATATCCTTTTTGTACTTTGTTATTCTTTGAAAAAAAATTCAACAGGAAATTCATAGGCCAAATGGCACCATCTAAAGCATTCGTTATCTTTTTCATTTTTTATATTTATCAATCCTTTTTTAGCATTAGTAAGTTATTTTGGTAAATCCAAATAAGAGCTACCTCGTAGAGGCTTATACTTTATTCGATTTATATAGTGTGCGTCTAGTGCCTGGATTACCCAACCACTTCCTTCAGAAAGCCAATTGCCAATTCTATTTATAATTTCTTCCTGTGCTTTGTCTAATGCTTCTGATATTTGATTTTTGTTTAATATTATTACAGCCTTTGAGGCAAAGTAAGCTGTTTTGTATATAATATTAAAACCTCCTTTATGTTCTTTATCCATTGGTACTTTTTTTTTAAAGTAAGTTTTACATCAATGCTTAATTTAAATCCGCCTGTTCTTTTTAGTTCTGCTTTGAGAAACTTTACAGCAGGATAGTGTACTTTTTGTAGTTGAACAATCGGATCATTACTACTATAAATATCTACTTTAAAAACCTTGTTATACTGTTTTGGGGATGTTTCAATTTCTCGGATACTCATTATATAATATTACAAGAGATTATTTTTTTAAGCCTGTATTAATTAATTAATTAATTACTTAAATAACATTATTTTTACCCTCGCCGGCGTCCTCATCGGTAACCTCATAACCATGTTCATTGATGTCCTCGCTAGTAACCTCATCTAAGAGAGCATCTATTTTATTATCCAGGAGAATGTCTAAGTATCTCCGAAATCATTTTTCTTCAAGAACTCTATTATCTATCATCTGATTTATTTTTACATGATATTTGCAGTATCTGTCAAAATCAACAGTTTCAAGATCACCTCCAGCTGCCAGTGATTTTATTTTTATCCTGTATTTGCAATAGTTTATAAACTCGTCTTTATCAAAAACTTCTGCATCAATCATTTCTTTTAAACTTTTGACAAACGTTTCAAAGTCCTCGTAACATCCGATATCAGTATTAATCACATGAGGTTTTTCTAAATTGCTGATTAGATTATCTCTGAAAAACTCAACATTTTCAGACATTACTTTTAATTGTGTTTCATTAAAAATCTTAATTTCTTTTTCTGCTAGATCTGTGAGAAGCTTTACAGCATCATTGTACTCAATCTCAGTTTTTATTGCCCAATCTTTTTTAAAAGCTGCAATATCATCTGACAATCGTTGCATGTGAACTGTCTCAAACTCTTTGATAAGTTCATTTGTCTTGGTTAAAAGAGCCTGCTCGTAAGCAGCTACTTTCTCATAAACCTTCCGTTTCTCTTCAAAATGTTTTCTTTCTTCTTCTGCATAACAGTAAATACTCATATATTAAAGATTACATTATTTTTATTTATCCGTACGTAATAATTTTAATTCCTTTGTCTAACAAAATGCTGTAGTAAGCAATAAAAGAAACTTCGTATAACTTTGGATGACAACTGGTTGCCTGTGAAATTTGTTTTTTGCACAAAGAACGTAGTTTGTTTATATCTCTTTTTTCTATTTTCCATGACAGCTTTAGTTGTTGTGTCATTGTTATGATTCTTTCTGTCAGATCTTGAAAGTTTGTAAAAACTATTAACTCTTTGTCAAGTTTACTCATATCTTCCAAATCAACCGTTCGGGCATATGTCATTTGATCTTCCTTGAAGTTTTTGATTTTCTGTTCCACTTGTTCAATTATAATATTACGTAAGAAAATATTTTTAAGCCTTATTTAAATATATAATTCTATTGTATAATATAATGAATTGCAAATATTGTAAAAGAGTTTTAGATATTATTGATCCTCCTAGGGGTGTGCATATATTGCATCTTATTTCACACGACTAACAAAAAGAAGCTTTGTAAATATTGCACAAGAACCAAGCTGTGTTACAAGTGTGCTTATGCATGTATAAATTGTAATAATACTTGTGAAGTTTTCGATAACGAACGTGTTTGCCTTAATTGCGGCACTCACAATGGCTACAATCTTATTGTAGATTACAATTACAGTCGAAAGAAAACTATTTACCACAGAAAGTATCATTTAGATAAACACTTGGTAGCATTTGATTTGTCTTTTGAAAATAGACAAAGATTTGAAGATTTGTTTTACGAAATTGTAAAGATTTTGGATAAGCTAGAAGGTCGAAAAAGATCAATCAAATTTGAATACATTTTTCAGAAAATATTTAAAATATTAAAAATAGAAAAAGAAACAAAACCGATTAAAACAATATCAACCAGAGAAAAGTACGATAGGATATGGAAACAAGTCAGAAAAGAATTACCACTGAATGCCATGACCGTTTAACTTGAACAGGAACAGATGCTCCTACGGAGCATCTCTAATAGCTTACTGTCCATTAAGCTTGAACCTTTTCATATACATTTCCAGAGGTTCTGTAAAGTTATCATTTTTTTGAATTTCTAATATTTTATTAAAGACAATCCTAATTATCTCCTCGTCATTTTCTAGTCCTGTTGTTTTTTGGACATATGATAGAAGTTGTTTAAAACTCCTATGATGTGTTTTTAACAAAGTCTTTTTTTCTGCTATTCTTGTTTTACTTGCTAAAACAGTAACTATTGGAGGAACTGCGCCAACTACAGCTATGAAAACAGGAATTGCTGGAACTAATGCTTAGACAGACCACAACCAATTATTCCACTGGTAATCTGTAATGTTGTGTTTATAATACCGCACAATTTATAACTGCGTCTGTATGCAGCTACAAGTCGCGTCAAGTGATCAATTCTTCTTTGGTTTTCATGTATAATTACATTTAGACAATAATTTAATTGAGATATTTAGAAAATAGTTGTTCGTGTTCTTTGGGTGATATTTTACCTATTTTTAATAATTCATCGATTATGCTAATACCTTTATTTATTAGCTGTGGACTATTATTTCCTGATTCGATACTTCCACATACCAACTCCAGATCATTAAGTAAATCATCAGGACTATTGTAATATTCAACATCAACACAACCTCCTAAAATCTTTTTGAACTTTGAAGAACCTTTATGAATTGGCAAATCAGATAATTCTGTTAGTTCCTTAAAAACATTCTGAGACAGCTTTGAATAAGCTTTTTTATTATTGTAACGTTTCGTTATCAAGTCTATAAAATCATCGTCTACTTTCAAATCTAGCACAACTGCTTCTCCTTGTTTGGCAATAAGCTTGTGATGACCAACAAGATTAGGTAAATCAATTTGTAACATTCCATAGCGACCATCTTTGTTGACTTTGTAGGAATTTTTTTTTGTTACATCCCTTCCCCTGAAAAAACAGGAGCATTCTCTTCCATACTTCTAACTCTGCCTCTGTAATGTTGTAATCCGTCGGTCTCTCTTTGCAAAGCCGCTCTTTCTTGTTCAAGTCTTTCCTTCTGCTCGGTATTTGTTGTTTTATTTATCTTTTTGGTTAAAGTAGTTTTAGAACTTCCGATATCCTTGATTCTTTTAGAAGCATCATTAATTGCTTTATCTCTATCACCTGTAATTAGTTTCGATGGTAATGGTAGGTTATATTTCTCTAGCACATCTGTATCAATTTTAGCATCCATATTTGCAGTAAGTATTTCTGGCGCAGGCTCTGCTGTATCAAATAACTGAGGCAATCCTCGGTATGCCTCATGTTCTTGTACTTCCTCACCTATTGCTGCTGGAAGAGCGGATAATTGCTGACTTATTTTCGGAAGAGAAGCTAACTGCTCAGTTAGCTGTTCTGACTGACTTTTTATTTCGCTAGTTACAGGTTTAAATATTTCTTTGTACAAATCACGACTAGCTCCTTTGTCTAGTCTTTTTTGAGTAATTTTATTCTCGTATTCTTTAACAAGCTCACTCGCTTTTTGCTTTTTATCTGCTAATTCTTTCCATTTTAACAAAGACATGTATAATACAAGGTTAGATTAAAATAAGATAAATAAAGATAAGTTGACATGAGTTAAACCAAGTTAAGATAACTTAAATCGAGTATTATGCAGTTTTTGTTTTCTTTTTAACCGCAGGCTTAACTGCTTTCTTTTTAGCCGGATACTTAACTGCTTTCTTAACCGCAGGTTTAACTGCTTTTATTTTTTTTCTGATGAGTCTAATATTTGCATGTGTTTTATCAGACTCATTTTGTATTTTAACCAACTTTTTCTCCAGACGTGTTATCTCACTAGGAGATTCAGATTTGCTTAACATTTTATTTATATGCTTTCTTTCTGTTTCTAATCCTATCAAATAAATAGTATTTGGTCGTTCTTCTGTTTTTGACAAACTTCCTGGATATTTCGTTGTTGGTCTCCAGACAGCAAGATCTGCATCTTTTTGTTTTGTAGGTCCTGGGATATTCATCTTAACTTTTTGTAATCCGTAATATCTGACTTGATTAGCTTTAAAACATTCTGCTTCTGTTCCAAGTTGTTTACCACGGGGGATTTGTTTTATTCCGCAATATATTTTTGACATATATAATAATACTTAGATAATATTAATATTATCTGACTATTATTATAATGGAAATTCCAAACTATGACAGGAAGACAGAAAACGGTAATTTCAAACAGATATGGAACTTCATGCCAGACTGTTGTTTTAGAATGTTAATTTGCGGTAATTCAGGTTCTGGCAAGACGAACACATTAGTTCACATGTTGTTAAAACCTTTAGTTTATTACGACAATATTTACTTGTTTGCTAAAAACTTGGAGCAGTCCAAGTATCAGGTTTTGTCACAAAAACTTGAAAAGATAGCGAAAAAGAATAAAATCCCAGTCGAAGACATATTAGAATGTTCAAATGATGAAGTTATCCCTGTGGATACTTTAGAGCCAGATAACCAGAAGATAGTCATTTTTGATGATTATGTTTGTGAACGCAATCAAAACGATGTTATTAACTATTTCATCCAGGGAAGACACAAAAATTGTTGTGTAATTTATTTATCTCAATCTTATTACAAAACTCACAAAGACATTCGTTTGAATTGCTATCATTAAATCTTCTTCGCGACTCCGGTTAATCGTGAGCTGGGCATGCTTTCCAACGAACAAGATGTCAGCAAAGAGCAGTACAGAAAAGCGACTGACAAACAGTACGACTTTCTGTATCTGGACAAGCCTAGGAAGTTAGCAAAGCATAACTTCATAGGCGACTTATCCGTCCTAGAAAGTTAGTAAAGCGTAACTTCAACGGCGAAATTTAATCTAATCATATTATATAATGGGACTTTTTAATGATCTTGGCGAGGAAATTACTACTGGCAGCGTCAATATTACAAATGTTGGTATTGTGCTGTCTGAGTATGTAAAACAAAAACATTTGGTTAATTATCTTAACAAAAGCAAAAACCAGGAAAATGTTTTGAGAAGTGAGCTTAACATGGATAATAATAAAATTATCAATGTTGGTAATCCAACAAAAGCAGATGATGCAGCAACAAAGCAATTTACTGTTAGAAGAATAGCAAAAATCATACGTGATTATAATATTGATAAAATTCCAGACATGATAAAAAATTTGACAACAGGTGTTGATGACAAACTAAGTCAAATACAAACAAAGTTACAAGCAAACCGCGAGAAAATGCTTGAAATTCAAAACGGATTGAAAGATGAAATAAAACTTTTGGGTGATGCTTTAAAAGAGTTAGAAAAGAAAGAAGATGTATTGAAAGAGAGTGAAAACTTCAAGAAATTAGGCGAACAAATAAGATCTGGTGTTCAAAATATTAATACACGGATTGGAGAAATCAACAAACAAATGGTTGATAACAATGAACTAGAAACTGCTATTGCCGATGCTTCGAAACAAATGAGAACTGCTTTTACTACTGAAATTTCTCAGATTAAAATATTAAATAAGCAGATAAACACCAACGTTGCTGATATCAACAAAGAATTTGAAGACATCAAAAAGAAAATGGTTGACGGCAAGTCGCTGGAGACTGCTCTGAGCAAACTGGTTGACACTAATAAACTTGAGACTGCTATTGATGATGTTTCAAAGCAATTGAAAGCTGCTCAGGATGAAAGAAGCAAAGCTTTTGATGGTGAAAAAGCTTCTCTCAAGGAGCATAATCAAAAGTCTGACAGCCGGCACACAGCAATTCTTGGTATAATTGATGAGCTAAAAGTAAAAGTAGACAATGCAAGCTGGATTCTATTGTTTAACGCAACAATAGATGGAATAAGCATTATGAAAGATCGTGCTGGTTATGCATCATACCCGACACAAAAACCACTTCAAAGAACCATTCATCAGCTCTTTCTCGAACCGTTTACATTTGCAACAAATCCATTTATAGGCACTGATCCATATTTTACTGTTGGTACTACTAAGAGGGCCACCATTAGAAAATCTGGGCGGTATAAATTTGAAATAGACTTTACTTATACAGAAGGGAACGTAGACAATTTTTATTTAGGTGTTGTTGTTGGCCAGGTGAAGTTCTTATATCCAACAATAGAAAATAACAAACGAGTATTGGAAGAAGTATTTGAATTATATCTCACAAAAAGCAACTTAGTTTACATAGGATCAAACATACAACGTGGCACTACTCAAGTTCTCAATTTTGAAAAATCTAGTTTTAAAATGTATTACAAAGATGATTAATTTTATCTACTAATATGTATAATGGAACAAAAAATTGTATTATCATCAGAGAAAGCGTCAATAATTAATAGCACGAATACACCGAGTAATTTTACAACTGTATTTGACAGACCATTAATATTAGGCAGAAACAAAAGTATGGTATTGGACTCGATAAGATTAATTCTATGACTTACTCATGGTATAATATTAGTCAGGATTTTAATAACAAAGTGATAAGGTACCACAATGGAACAGATTGGAAAACTATTAGTTTTGCAAATGGAAATTACAGTTATGCTGATATCGATAATTATATAAAAGAAGCATTGACTGTAAATAATGATTTAACTGATGACTTACCTGTCCCGATAAAAATTGAGTTTGATTTATCAAGTTTCAAATGTTTGGTTACCATTCATAATACATTTGTACTTGATTTGAGAGAATCAAACTTTCACACCTTGATCGGGTTTGATAAAGAGGCAGTTATCAGAGAAACTAAATTTGGAACTGTGACGCCAAACATAACAAATTCTATTGATATATTGTATATCCACTGTGATTTGATAAGTAATTCTATTGTTGATGGATCATTCGGAGATGTCATTTATGAAATAAATACAGCTGATCTGACGAGATCATATCCTTTTAAAGATGAACCGATAAGAGTCGGGTTCTGTGAGGTAAACAAAACGATCATTAACAGTATTAATATTTACATTACCGACTTCTCTGGTAAGATTATTAATCTTAATGGTGTCCACACATCATTTCGTTTTGTTTTGAAGGAATTAATGTAACATAAGTTATATGGCATGTTTAAAAAAAGTTTATGACACTAGTACGGGAACATATACTCAAGTTGACCGATTAACTGGAGCTGGTAAAGCTGACGGGGCAGGTATATTTGACATTTTTTCAAAAGTCGGATCAAAGATATTCAGTGAGTCTGTGAAAACGGCAGGCAAGAAAGCATTAGAAACTGCTGGAAAACAAATCTTAGAAAGCGGTTCTAAAAAACTTGGAGATGAAGTAGGAAGATGGCTGCTGATAAGTTAGTTTCAGTTATAAAACCTAAACCAAAAGGTGAGATCATTTTAAAAGAACTTACAAAGGCTGCCAAAAAAGATGCAGCTAAAGTTGCGGCTGATAATATAATTGAAGAAGATGTTAATACAAAAATTAACAGATTACTATCCGGAAGAGGAACCAAAAATATTAATGCGAGAATTAATCGATTAATTAATAAAAAATAATCTAATTACTAGTATATATAGATGTTTCGAAGTCATCAATATAATTCTAGATATGAACATGTACCTATTCAGTTAGATACTCCCGTAACACAACCAGGAAATGCTACCAGACAAATAAAAAGTGGTTATCAATTTTCGGTAAATGATAGAAATTCTTACTTTGATTGGTATAATGCATATTTTGAAATCAGTTTTCGAGTAAACAAAGTTGCTGATGGAGTCAATTTCATAGACACTGACAGAATTGCTTTAATTAACGATGCGGCTTCACTGATTGATCAAATGCAAGTAAGGCAAAATGGAAAAATAGTTTACGATGGAAATAATCTTCACAGATTTGTTAATATCAAAAGCTTGCTTGAAATTTCTGACGATTATGCAAAGACAACCGGAACAAACGAATACTTTTATTTGGATAATACGACTGCTGCAGAATCTCGAGATGATCAAGCCGGTTATAATTCAGGATTTTCGATTCATCATGCTTTGATCATAACTAATCAAAAAGTTGACTCTATAATTCCATTAAACAAATATTCCTTCTTTGGAGGTCTGGAAACAAACATGCTTCCTCCTGGCCAAATTCAAATTAGCTTGCAACTGACAAATGATAATGTGTTAATTTTCAAATCAAGTGGTGATGATGGTCGAGTAGTTATTAATAAATTAGTTTTGTGGATACCCAGAATGATATTTAACTCAGATGGTTTAAGTTACGTAATGACAAATCATATGACATCAACAAGATGGACTTATCTTCGTGAAATGATACAAGAAAGCGGAAGTTCTCAACTAACTGAATCCGTATTTAGAATAACAGCTGGAGTCAAAAGTCCCAAACATGTGAATGTGTATTTACAAAGGTCAGACAAGAGTTCACACCAAGAGCGAAATCCTCAGCTTTTGGATACTTTTAAACTAAATGTTGGTGATGCTGCTTCTTATTTGCAAACAGCCAGATTGGAAGTTGGAAATGGAGTTTATTATCCAGAAACTGAATACAGTTATGATAATATTATAAGAATATTCAGAGATGTTATTAATTATTCTTACAAGCAAAATGATAAAAACACTGGAACTTTACTCAATACGGGTAATTTTAAAAATCTCTTCGGAATGATATATTTCGATTAAGTTACAAGGGAAATGAGGTTAGTGTTGATCCAAAACAACTAAATTTGAGACATAAATTAAAGACAGCTCCAGGAGCTCCTTATAAAGCTTATGCTCTCGTTCTTTATGAGGAAGATGTTGTTATTGATACTGTTGGAAATGAACTAGTTATTGTTTAATCTAACATAATATATATGACTTACGTAAATTATGCAGTAAATTTATCAGATGGGCAAAAACAGAGTTTAGCGAGGGCTTATGAAGATAAGAGTGAATTAACACTCAGGTTGAAAAATAACCAACTAACTGGGAAATTCCCCTTGTCGCTAACAGCTACTCAGATTAACAATATTAACAAAGCTATATCTGGTGGACGGGGATTAGACATAAATATATCAAAATCACAAAGGAGGTCTCAGTCTAAAAATGGAGGCTTTTTAGGTGCATTAGCTGGTTTGTTAACTAAAACAATATAACCAACAGTTGCTAAATTTGCTCCAAAGATATTAGGGCCTTTAGCAACAGGGGCACTTAGTGGTCTGGCAAGTACTGGAATTGGTAAAATATCTGGAAATGGAATGGTAACTTTCCTGCTGATAAAAAACAAACACTTCTAAAATCAAATAAATAACCAGCTGCACAAAAGAACAAAATAGCAAAGTCAAACGGTTGCTGCACTATTAAACTAACACAAAAACAACTGCAAGACGTACTGGCATGTGCTTCTAGTAATAATACGGTAACTGTTCCTAAAACGGTAACTGTTCCTAGTAATAACAAACAGCAAGATGTAACGGCAACTGTTCCTAGTGATAAAAAACACACACTTCTAAAATCAAATAAATTAACAGCTGCACAAAAAAATAAAATAGCAAAGTCAAAAGGCCACTGCCCTGTTAAACTAACTAAAAAACAACAGCAGGACGGAGGATTTCTTGGAATGCTTGCATCACTAGGAATTCCATTGATTGGATCTCTTATTAGTGGTTTAACTGGAAAAGGTTTGCAAGTAGATAGAAGAAGACAAGGTTTGCAAGTAGACTCACAAATTAGACCATATAGAAGTATCCCATTCATAAAAAAAAAAAAATAAAAAAAAATGAACCTATATCTAACTTAGATATAATAAAATGGGTTAAGCAGCTATGTCTACAGAACTTCAGTGGGGTGTAAAGCAAAAACAAATTACCAGCAAAACAAAATAAACAAGAATGTGGTATTATTCATCTTGATGATCATATTGGACCTGGCACGCACTGGACTTGTTACTATAATAGTTATTACTTCGATCCGTTTGGCTTGAGCCTACCAAAAGAAGTTTTAACTTACATGTCTGATATAAAATACAACACCATTCAATATCAAAATAAAACAAGTGTCCTGTGCGGATATTTCTGTTTGTACTTTGTCAAAAAGTTACAAGGAGGAAATAGTACGTATGATATTCTTTACAAATTATTAAAACCTTACAAACCAGTAAAAAATGAAAAATCATAACATCATATTTTGTAAACGAAGTTTAATCTAATCATATTATATATGAGTTATTGCATAAAAGAAAAAAAGGTTACTGAAAATGTTGATCCTAAATATGTTTTAGCAAAAAATGGTAGAAAAATGTTAAAAGCAACTTGTGCATCTTGTGGTATTACTAAAACAAAGTTTGTTAAAAACACAGAAGGTGGAAATATTGATATTCATAAAGCTTTGCTCCCTTTGCTACCCAAAGAAGGGCTAACACTTCCTGGTTATAAATATTGCGGTCCTGGTAATCCACTTGATAGCGGAGAACCGGTAAATGAATTAGATTCTGTTTGTAAAGATCATGATTATTGTTATGATGAAAATCCTAGTAATAAATCAATGTGTGATAAAAACATGTTGACCGGTTTAAAAAAAAGTAAATCTAAAACTGTTGGAGAAAAGATCGCTAAGAATTAATTAGTAAAACCAGTTATTAGTGCAAAATATAAACTAGGACTTGGAAACTCAAAAAACTAAAAAAGGCGTTGAAATGGACTGACAAGTTAGCAGATGAACTTCATAAGCCTATACGACGAAAGTTCACTCAACGCCGTGTGATTGTTAATGAAATTGATAAAATATGGTCTGCTGATTTGGTTGATATGCAATCGTTTTCATAAAGTATAATAAAGGTACTAAATACTTGCTTACTGTTATTGATTTATTTAGTAAATTTGCTTGGGTTAGTCCAGTTCCAAATAAAACTGGTTTAGAAATTACCAAAGCATTCCAACAAATAATCAGTACAGGAAGATAATGTACATTGCTGTGGGTTGACCAGGGTGTGGAGTTTTATAACAAGACGTTTAAGCAATTCCTTGATGACAATAATATCAAAATGTATCACACTTTTAATTTTGGGAAAGCTGTAGTAATTGAAGGATTTAACAGGACATTAAAAGAAAAGTTGACAAGTATAATAATACAAAACATCGGAGTATTAAAATGACACCGATTGAGGCTAGTGATGAAAAAAATAAAGGAACAGTGTATTTCAACTTGTATGGAAAGATGAAAAGTACTCAGATTAAGCCAAAGTTTAAAATAGGGGATAATGTTAGAATTAGTAAATATAAAAGAACGTTTGAGAAAGGTTATACCCCGAATTGGACTGAAGAAATATTTGTTGTTGATGAAATTCAAAACACAAATCCTGTGACATACAAAATAAAAGATTTAAACAATGAAAACATTGATGGCAGCGTTTATGAATTAGAAATGATAAAAGCTGATCAAGAAGTATTCAGAATTGAAAAAGTAATACGACGTGATTACAAAAAGAAACAAGCATTGATTAAATGGAAGGGCTACAATAAGGATTTCAATAGTTGGGTTCCATTTAAGGATATTGAAAATATTAAAAAAAGGCTTAAAAATAATTATATATAGTATTATATAATGGAACAAGAAAGATTAGAAAAGGTTTGTAGAAAACTTAACAATTTAAAAGATAAATATAGAAGAGAATTAATGACAAGCAAGCAACTCCAAGTAGAATATGAGGTAGTCCGTGATTATTTTATGGACACCAAAATAAAGCGATTGTTGGTTGAAATGGATAATTACGAACGCGAGCTGGATAAAAACAGAGAAGAGCTTCTTGAACTGAAATACAAAATAGCAAAGTGTAGGAAAATAAAATACTCCATGGTAAAAGATGATAAGCAGAGCGATAATGAAGACTACTGCCCGGTTCCTTCTGACTTTGCTTAATGAGTCGCAAATGTTATGTTATTAAAAATGACAACCGGATTGATTAGTAGTATAGATACTGAGAGTACCAGCGGAGTTTTCCTGAGCGGGGTGCTTGAGAAAACTGTTGAAGTATGTTGGTGTTGATTTCGGCGTGACTTACATTTATGAAAGTTACGCCTGAGTCCCCACTGGCATATTTCACTAGTTGTTCTCATTCCCAGCGAGGGGAAACTGTGCTGGTACTCTTAGTATCTATACTACTCATACAGAGTTGAGGTAGTACATAGACATGTACATACAGAGTTAAGGTAGTTCATAGACATGTACATTCAGAGTTAAGAATGTTCATAGACATGTACATACGTAGTTTAGGTAGTTCATAGACATGTACATTCACAGTTAGGAATGTTCATAGGCATGTACATACATAGTTGAGGTAGTTCATAGACATGTACATACAGAGTTAAGAATGTTCATAGCCATGTACATTCAGAGTTGAGGTAGTTCATAGACATGTACATTCAGAGTTAAAAATGTTCATAGACATGTACATACATAGTTAAGGTAGTTCATAGACATGTACTTTCAGAGTTAAGAATGTTCATAGAGATGTAAAGTCAGAGTTGAGGTAGTTCATAGACATGTACTTTCAGAGTTTAAAATGTTCATAGACATGTACATACATAGTTAAGGTAGTTCATAGGCATGTACATACATAGTTAAGGTAGTTCATAGTCATGTACATTCAGAGTTAAGAATGTTCATAGACATGTAAATTCAGAGTTAAGAATGTTCATAGACATGTACATTCAGAGTTAAGAATGTTCATAGTCATGTACATACGTAGTTAATGTAGTTCATAGACATGTACATTCAGAGTTAAAAATGTTCATAGACATGTACATACAGAGTTAAGGTGGTTCATAGGCATGTACATTCGGAGTTGAGGTAGTTCATAGACATGTACATTCAGAGTTAAGAATGTTCATAGACATGCACATACAGAGTTGAGGTAGTTCATAGACATGTACATTCAGAGTTAAGAATGTTCATAGCCATGTACATACGTAGTTAATGTAGTTCATAGACATGTACAATCAGAGTTAAGAATGTTCATAGACATGTACATTCAGAGTTAAGAATGTTCATAGACATGTACATTTAGAGTTAAGAATGTTCATAGACATGTACATACAGAGTTGGGGTAGTTCATAGACATGTACATTCAGAGTTAAGAATGTTCATAGCCATGTGCATACGTAGTTAATGTAGTTCATAGACATGTACATTCAGAGTTAAAAATGTTCATAGACATGTACATACAGAGTTAAGGTTGTTCATAGACATGTACATACAGAGTTGCGGTAGTTCATAGACATGTACATTCAGAGTTAAGAATGTTCATAGCCATGTACATATGTAGTTAATGTAGTTCATAGACATGTCCATTCAGAGTTAAAAATGTTCATAGACATGTACATACAGAGTTAAGGTGGTTCATAGGCATGTACATTCGGAGTTGAGGTAGTTCATAGACATGTACATTCAGAGTTAAGAATGTTCATAGACATGTACATACAGAGTTAAGGTTGTTCATAGACATGTACATACAGAGTTGAGGTAGTTCAAATACATGTACATTCAGAGTTAATAATGTTCATAGCCATGTACATATGTAGTTAATGTAGTTCATAGACATGTACATTCAGAGTTAAAAATGTTCATAAACATGTACATACAGAGTTAAGTTGGTTCATAGGCATGTACATTCGAAGTTGAGGTAGTTCATAGACATGTACATTCAGAGTTAAGAATGTTCATAGACATGTACATACAGAGTTAAGGTTGTTCATAGACATGTACATACAGAGTTGAGGTAGTTCATAGACATGTACATTCAGAGTTAAGAATGTTCATAGCCATGTATATACGTAGTTAATGTAGTTCATAGACATGTACATTTAGAGTTAAGGTGGTTCATAGGCATGTACATTCGGAGTTGAGGTAGTTCATAGACATGTACATTCAGAGTTAAGAATGTTCATAGACATGTACATACAGAGTTAAGGTAGTTCATAGACATGTACATACATAGTTAAGGTAGTTCATAGACATGTACATTCAGAGTTAAGAATGTTCATAGACATGAACATACATAGTTAAGGTAGTTCATAGGCATGCACATTCGGAGTTGAGGAAGTTCATAGACATGTACATTCAGAGTTAAAAATGTTCAAAGACATGTACATACAGAGTTAAGGTAGTTCATAGACATGTACATTCAGAGTTAAGAATGTTCATAGACATGTACATTCAGAGTTAAGTTAGTTCATAGACATGTACATACAGTTAAGAATGTTCATAGACATGTACATACAGATTGTTACTGTAGTTCATAGACATGTACACACAGTGAAAAATGTTCATAGACATGTACATGCAGATTGTTACTGTAGTTTATAGCCGTGCACACAGAGGTAAGAATGGCTCATAGACATGTACATACAGAGTGTTAAGTTAGTTCATAGACACGTACACAGAGTTAAGTAATTTTAGGTAATAATGCATAGAGAGTCGCACATTGTTAAACTGTTGTTTAATTTGATAATAAATGCAGTTTTTTATTCCACAAAAAGAATTACTAACATCACTCGACACTGAAGGTTAGCTGGAAGACATACAGCTATAAAGTATGGTTAATTCTTTTATAAAATAAACGTTTTACAGAATCAATTTCATCTTTACGAGTCTATGTAGTTCTGTATGAATTTCTACTGATAATTGCTTGTCCTAGCCTAAGCATACATTTATATATACGTTAAGTCCAGAAGTGTTAACGGCCGTTTATATCGTTTTCAATGATTTCTACTGCTTTGCAATAAATGTTGATTCCAAAGTTAGAGCTGTTCCAGTTTGCGGGACATTGGTGCTGAGACTGTTGTTTACAGTGTTCACTAAGTGGCAATGGGATCCATTCAAATATTGGTCTTCCATCTTGTGCAACCGTAATTTCTTCGTCATCTGATATGTTGTAATTTACTC
This sequence comes from Cyrtodaria siliqua, assembly GCA_037043455.1. Taxonomy (NCBI): domain Eukaryota; kingdom Metazoa; phylum Mollusca; class Bivalvia; order Adapedonta; family Hiatellidae; genus Cyrtodaria; species Cyrtodaria siliqua. The sequence goes on along the minus strand of JAWPHD010003903.1, from coordinate 150,567 downwards.
CATCATTTTGTGCGAGAGCTACTGGGTTATTCATCTGCCCAGATGTCAACAAACGTAACGGCGACGAACGCACTGTACGTAACCTGTGTGATGCCCATGCATGTCTCCATATGTTTAGTTTTTCATTGATCTTTGACAGGTACACATAATGAAGGGCAAACATGTTAATTTCATTTAATACATCAAGTATGCCTTCATCCTCCATGAAATAAAAAGGTGCATGATAAAAGCCCAAAACTCCTTCATAGACATCACGCCAAAGGCGCTCTACTCTTTGATTGTGCACGCCTGTTCCTGCTATTACACTGCCAGGACCTCGACTTTGAAGCATGAAGTCTGCTATTTTCACATTTTCCATACCTTTATCAGTTCTCACACGCAAAGGTAAAACAAATTCGTCAACACCTTTCTTAAAGAAACCTAGTAATGTATCTGCCTTGTTGCTATCTGCACACTGAAGGAACATGATCAATCTACTAAAACCATCTATACCAGCAGCAATTACAAAAATGCCAACGTATAAGTTTGTGGTTAGTATCTATATGCCATACATGGTTTGGACCCTGCGCATTATATACACGGCGGTGAAGGCGACCTTTTTGTCTTGGTCATGTTCATAAAGGATGTCTCTGAGCCGATATCTTGGAACCTGTACAAATATTGAATTGTTAATTGTATTTATCCTATACTTGCCTAAAATACTTTTTTAATACGTACATGATACAAATCATATCAATCTACCGGGCAATAAAACTTTATTGCATTGGTGAATAAAGTCATATCAATAAAATTCCGGAAGTCTATTTATAATTAACTGACAACTAACAGGATGTGATATGAACATGTTCTGTTCTTATTCTATTTGTCATATACTTTTAAAAAAAAATTGCGACTTTGTTCTATATTTTAATACGTTTCAAAACCTTTAAGGTCTCACTTAACAAACCAACGAGAGGCCCATGAGGGCCTGTATTGCTCTGCTGCTGGCTATATGGAGTCGTTGAACACAACAACATGCGACATCAACATGTGCAACTAGGCTTGGTACAGATCATTCCCTGCCAAGTTTAACTGAAATCCAGCCAGTGGTTCAGGAAAACTTTTCTGGATAAAGTGTTTGTATATTATGACATAACTCATTTCACCAGAACACTGCGATGATACGCGCAACTAGGCTTGGTACTCACCATATCTGCCAAAATTCGTTGTAATTCTTCCAGGACTTCAGAAGAGACTAGTATGGCTAAAGTTTGTGTATCAAAACCTTTAAAGGGCTGTAACTCCTCAAAAATCATTCAACCGGAACACGGTGATGACATGCACAACTAGGCATCATGGTACTGATCATCCCTGCAAAGTTTTACTGAAATCCGGTCAGGGGTTCAGGAGAACGTAATCCGGACAAAATGTGTGTATTAAAACCTTTAAAGGACAATAACTCTGCCAAATCTATTTCAACCAAAATACGACGATGATATGCATAACTAGGTTTGGAGTTGCTGCTGATCATGCCTGCAAAGTTTCGTTGAAATCCAGCCAAGGGCTCAAGAGAAATAGTCCAGATAAAGTTTGTGTAGTAAAACCTTTAAAGGGCCATAACTCAGCCAAAAAGTATTCAAGCGGAACATAGTGATGATATGCACCACTAGGCCCGGTACTGATCATCCCTGCAAAGTTTCGCTGAAATTCGGCTAGTGGTTCAGGAAAAAAGTCCGGACAAAGTTTGTGTATTAAAACCTTTAAAGGGCCATAATTTTGCCAAAAATCATTCAACTGGAACATGGTGACGATTTGGTACTGATCATCCCTGCTATGTTTCATTAAAAGCTTGCCAAACGAAAGCCCTATCGTCTTAATGAGGCAAAGTTTTCAAACTTGTCCGAGCTTTCATTGATATTAACAGTGTGTGCAAGTTTGGTAAAGATCAAATAATACATGAAGGTGCTAGAGTGTTCACAATGCAGACAATGCAATTTTCCAGAAAAAACAACGGCCATAACTCTAATGTTACTAATCCGATTTGGCTGGTTTTCGAACTTATCCGAGCTTTCAGTGATATTAACCATCTGTGAAAGTATGATAAAGATCGAATAATAAATGAAGATGCTAGAGTGTTCACAAGGCAGAAAATGGATTTTTTAGAATAAAACAAGGCCCATTAACTCCGGTGAAATTAATCCGATCTGGCTGGTTTTCAAACTTGTCCGAGCTTTCATTGATATAAAGACATTGGCAAGTTCGTAAAGATCCGATTAATAATGAAGGCCCTAGAGTGTTCACACGGCAAAAGTTAACGGATGGACGACGGACTACTTGTCATCCCATAAGCTAAAAATGGGCCAGCCCCTAAACAGCGAAATAAATCAAAACAAACCAAAAATGAAGAAAAAAAAAAGCAAAACAAACTAAAAAGCAAAACAAACCAAAAAAAGTGTCATCCCCTAAAAAGGAGGCCAGTTGCTAAAAACCTACCAGCCCCTAAAAAGCAAAACAAACCAAAAAATAAAAAAAACAAAATACCGAAACAAACCAAAAAGGGTCGGTCTAAAAAAGGGGAAAGTCCTAAAGAGGGTTAGCCCCTAAAAAGCGAAACAAAACAATTGAATTGGGGTTTTACGGCACTTAGTATCATCACGTGAACCGTATTTCAGGTGTAATAACAATCCATAAAAAGTGTTAAAGTGAAAGCCACATGAAGTTCAATATGGAGTGAAAATCTCAAATAAAGAGCCATGATTCTGTAATAAATTATGCATCAACCATTTGTGATGTAGAAGGCCATAAGGTAATCAGTTGTTACGTGTACATGAAGTTTGGGAACAATCAATTCGAAAATGTTTGAGAAAAAATGTGTTAACAGGTTATTATACAATATTAGAGTGGAAAATATTAAGTCAACACAATAAATAAAATAAATTAGGCAATCAATGATGGGTGATGTACAGGGACATAATGTCATCAGTTGTTATCAGTTGTTATGCGTACATGAGGAAAAATCAATTCGAAAATGTTTCAGAAGAACTGTGTTAACAGTTCATTATCAGAGTGGAAAATACTAAGTCAAAGAAAGGGCCATAATTCTGTAATAAATTAGTTAACTACATTAGGTAATCAATTATGGGTGATGTGCAGAGACAAAGTCATCAGTTATTATCTGTACATAAAGTTTGGGAACAATCAATTCGAAAATGTTAGAGAAACAAGAGGCCCAAGAGGGCCTGTGGACGCTCTACTGGCTAATAATAATATGGCTCTTATAACATCAATGAAGCGAGTGACTCGTCTTAAAGAGGAAAAATATAGCATTTTTAACTAAATCAAGAGCCGTAACTCCGCCGTTACAGGTCCGATCTGGCTGGTTTTCGAACTTGGCCAGTAGAGATAATAAAAATAAAAAAATAAAAATTAAAGAAAAAACAAAACAAAACAAACAAGAAATATCACTGTGATAAATGCCCCCGAAGTGTCCTTTGACCTCTATGTATGACATTGACCTTGGAGCCATGGACCTGGATTTTGTGCACGGCACGTCGTTTGGTTGTGGTGAGCACTTGTGCCAAATTATTTGAAAATCCGTCCAGGCATGCAAAAGTTATTGACCGGACACGATTTGACCTCTAAGTGTGACCACAGACCTGGATTTTATGCGCGACATATCGTCTTGTTGTGGTGATCACTTGTGCCAAGTTATTTGAAAATCAGTCCATGAATGCCAGAGTTATTGACCGGACACAATTTGACTTTTGACCTCCAAGTGTGACCATGACCTTGAAGACTTGGGTTTTGCGCGTGACAAATCGTCTTGTTATGGTGATCACTTGTGCCAAGTTATTCAAAAATCCCTGCAGGGGTTGTGACGTTACGGTCCGGACACAAAATGGCGTACCTGTTTTTGACCTATGAATTTCAAGTGTGACCTTGACCTTTGAGGTACGGACCTGGGTTAATCAAAAATCCATGCAAGGATTTTGAAGGTACAGTCCGGACACGAATTTTTTTTATAGAAGACAAAAATAATAAAAAAAAATATCTGGTAAAGTTTGGTAAAGATCAGATGAAAAATGAAGGCCCTATCGCACAAAATAATTATTTTTTAATGAAATCTAGGGCCATAACTCCTATGTTACTGGTCCGATCTGGCTGGTTTTCGAACTTGTTCGAGCTTTTATTGACATTAACAATATGGTAAAGTTTGGTAAAGGTCGGATAAAATCAAAGTACCGAAGGTACTGAGAGCATGGTGAACTATGATTTGTGCATCCATGTAATGGAAGGTTTCTTTCCAATCACGCATGACATGGATGGACTGAAAATGTGTCAACTCTTCTTAATAACAATACATCATTGCATGTAATAATACATAAATAGATTGTTTAATGTATCTGGAACTAAGGCGATTAAAACAAGATAAGGTAAGGTATATACAGGAATAAAGAAAGGAACAAAAGGAATGATTGGTTATAATGAAAATTAATCTTCAAAACGCTTCATCATCTTCTCAGGTGTTAAAGTGTATAAAAACATCACCAGTCATCACCTGTCATCAAAGTTTCAGTCATTAGAAATGAATATAGCGTCAAAAAGGTCAAGACAGCTAATTTTGCCAATTCAAGGGGAGGTAATTCATAGACCCTTTGACCAACATAGCTGAATTAAAATAGGAAACAACCTTGCATTGATATCGACCTACTATGCAAGTATGATTAAAATCAAATGAACACGAGTGTAGTCAGTAGTCAGAGTGTAGCTGAAAGACAGCCATATCCACCGCTGCACAAAGATGTATAATATACACATTTAAACATGGAATGTCACTGTAAAATGACAAATTCTCCCTGAAGCTTCCGTCTTCCAAAAAGTGTGACCTTCAACTAAAAGAACATATGTTTTAAACACAACTTGTAGTAGAGACATACAGACTACACATTTACAAAACATAACTTATAAATCTTTGTGCTCATTTGATTTTAATCTCACAACTCGGAGTATCCCTGGTCTCGGGATACCGTTGTTATTTATTCTCACAACTCGGAATACCACTGGTCTCGGGATACCGTTGTAGTTCATTCTCACAACTCGGAGTACCACTGTTCTCGGGATACCGTTGTGATTTAATCTCACAACTCGGAGTGAACATGATGTTGATACACAATTATTTCGTTGTTATATTGTTCAACCATGTATGTGAATGCTACTGAGAATTTCACGATTCATATCACTAATTGTAATTTTTACGTAGATTTTATTTTAAGTCGGCAAATTGACAATAATCACCAAAGTCACGGTAAATTTCGTTTACTACCTTAGGTCTAAACAAAAAGTATTTTGTTTCTTGTCACCCAACCAAATCGCCGTTTTTACCCTCGACACAACAACTTTTATCCCTTCATTTTTGTGTTGCTTTGTTGTGTTTTGGCCTTAACAGAATATAATTCAATCAGTTTTGCATGTAATTTGAAAATTGTAATAAAAGGTAACATATTTGTGTTTAGATCTACTCTTGTTGTGTAATGTATATCTCTCAATGCTATAGTCATACGTTCGAGTCCCGCTTGTTACGCGTTTGCACATTGAATAATGTTTGACAACTACTCACTAACGCGCGGCAGGACTGTGGTTCTACGAGTGTGTTTCAAAACAGATGAGGTCTACCTCTACCTCTACCAAATTGACGCATAGATAAAAGTCGTAAAAATCTTTAAAAAATCCCCCCACTCTCCACACACAGACACACACACAATTTGTTTTCCGACTTAAGTCTAAAAGGGAGTACATCAGGCCTTGTATGGGGGTCTATAGGTGTCCGATTTAATTTTGATTGATAGTGTTTTCTATCGTGAACTGACTGAAACAATTTTATAATTTAAGCTGTTTCTAGATAAATTCTGATGTACCCCCTTTTAAGACCATTGGACATGAATTAAACAAACTTTTTTGCCTAAAAAAAAATATAATTAGAATAAAAAAAATTGGGTTCTGCTCAGATTCGAACCCATGCCGCTCGCTTTTTAATCCATAATTTTATGGGACTGCTGCTCTCCTGACTGAGCTAATAATCCTTTACAAATTCTGATGATCTATAAGGTATTTATTCTAAAACCGCAGTGTCCGAATTGACCCGATCTATACCCAGTCAGATCTTGTTGATCGCCGACACGATCGGCACACGTATTCAGGATTATTTTACGACCGAAACAGTTATTTTAACTTCATAGCAAGGGAGGTAAAGACTTCAGAATACTACACAGCCTACTTCAAAATAAGCTGAAATCTTATTCCGGAGAATAGGCAGCAACAACTTTTTACAAAGGATAGTAGCTTATGCGATAACCATTACTGACCAAACCTATTAAATATTATATGAAGACTATAAAGGCCATGTATGTTTCTTAAATATATAAATCCAAGAAAGATGGAAGATATGCGTTTCATGGTGTTGCAACAAGAGAAATAAATTATAAAATTAACTGGTTACAAATCTCAATCACTATCCTAGGAGAACAATACAGCGTATGAATCTATTTTACGCAAGATCACGTGATGATCATGTGATGATGATGATTGATCTATTTATAGAACGCACAGCTAAACGATGAAACAATAGATGAAATAGCTATATAAATAATATAACTTAAACAATGTATCGAGGAAATTATTTGAAATTTCTAAATGACATTACCTTATTTGTATCCGCACTAGAAAATAAGAAACACCTGTTAAAATATGGGTCTTCTTTTTCAGGCAATGCGTCGATTCATCAGTGAGGCTGTAGTTAGGATTCGTGAAAAAAACACGGTAACTATAGCTTGGTGAACAAGTTCACCATGCTAAAAACGAAGGCCCTATCGTCTTAACGAGGCAAAATGTAGCATTTTTAACTAATTCAAGGGCCATAACTCCGTTGTTACTGGTCCGATCTGCCTGGATTTCGAACTTGTCCGAGCTTTCATTGATATTAACAATCTGTTAAAGTTTGGTTAAGATCTGATGTAAAACGAAGGCCCTATCGCCTTATCGAGATAAAAGTTAACGGACGACGGACGGACGACGGCCAACACACCATCCCATAAGCTCTGCTGGCCCTTGACCAGTAGATCTAAAAATGAGTGAACAGGTCATTATTATACAATATTACTCATTGAAATTAAAGTGGAAAAATCGAAGTCAAACAAAGGGCGATAACTCTGTAATAAATTAGGCAATCAATGATTGGACATAAGGTCATCAGTTGTTAAGAGTATATGAAGTTTGGGAACAACATATGCATATGTAAATATTAAAAATGTGTAAAATGTTGATGTTCCTAAATAGATCTAATTTATAAGCTATATAAATGATCAGTTTGGGAATAATGTAACCTTTATATTTTTTTGGCGTAATATCTGGTTCAGCATATTTTCACCACAGTTCGGAAATTGTTCAATTTTTTCTCTTACTATATAAACTTCCAGTTGATCATCGTCTATTTCCGAAAAATCTAATTTACGCAAACTAAATATGCGCATGCGTCTGTAAACAGTGCTCTCCGACACAGATAATAGTTTAGCAATCTCACTTATTTTAAAGCCGATTTCAATCAGATTTTGTAACAGCATAAGGGATATTTCAAATTCCGGTTGTCCAGCTGATCTACTTTTACATGGTTGTATGCCAGAATGACTCAAACACTCAACTCTTAACTTCACCATCTCCGATCTGTTTACAACTCCTAAACATTGCATGTCATAGAGCGACAATTTACATACTATATCTGGAGAAATTTTCTCTGATGTTAAAGATGGAGTAAGTCGTTCCAATCCAAGTTTATGTAAAATCGATTCCATAGATTCCGGTTTTTTCCGTGCCGGTCTAACTACACTGAATCAACAGGATGTGCTCGCCTGGTGCAGTCGAAAGTAGTTCTGTATTAAAGAGTGCTAATCTTTTTTTTCTTTAAAAACTTTTTTTAGTGCAGTTTCCTGTTATTTTTTGGCTGTAACTGTATTCTGGACATGTTGTTGATCGCGAGCGTAAGCTCGCCTTACGGTTAACGCGTTGTTGATTTTCTGAAATTGCCATACTAAGGCAATAAAAATCTTCGTCAAACTGCTAGAGTTACCTGCCCGTAAAGTTGCATCGTGCAAGTAAAACGGTGCACCGTGCAGGTGAATCGTATTTCTAGCACGTCGTTATAACCTCACATGAACGCCGAGCGGAGCGAGGTGTTATTCGAAGGAAAATAAAGCTAATTACACCGAGATTACATGAATCGGATTACATTGAGAGAAGCGACGTTATACAGCTAATTTCACCGAGCGAAGCGAGGTCTTGTGCATTGAATATAACATACATGTAAATTAATTTTGTTTTTGATTCTCTTCTCTTCTATTCTATTCATTCGCTGGCTCAGTCCATTCAATTCAACATATTTATTTTTTACAATCGAATTTGTTCAAAAACAATAAAATCCACGATTTAATGTTTGATTACGTTTAAATAAAAGTGAATGCGTCAATATTTATTATTTAAAAAAATAAAGACAGAATATAATAGCCTGGTTCTCTGGCTTAAAATAGAATAGAATAGAGTAACTTTTATTTTCCAATCAAGGACCATCACTGGAATTATACTCACAGTACTAGGTACTACCTTTGTGAAGGGCAAAACTATAACCAGTCTTTGACTGCAGTAATATGATAAGTTAAAATGATTCATTTAGAAACACCAACAGATGTAAAATCAATCCAAAATATGAATCAAATTTTATGTAGAAGCACTCGAGCAGATGTTTTGATTTTGCATTGAGTTTAGAAAACTCCACTGATGTACACTGTAAGGCATAACAGTATGAGTACTGCACACATTATTTAATCGCTCTAGTCTATTAACTTAAAACGACGCTTGCCACTGTTCAGCAACAACAAAATCAACAATTTAATGCTTGATTATGTTTAAATAAAAGTGACTGCGTCAATATGTAAGTTAGTTTTACTAGATCTATTTTTTTTATATATTGATCTACATGGGGTGATTTTCACTTGAGATTGTGTGAACTGTGTCATTGCTTTTTGTTCAAATTGTATTTCACGACCCACCGCGCCATTTAAGTCTCAATTAGAGCGGGTGCACCTATTTACGAACCTGTTCCCAAATCCGAACACACTTTGAAATACTAATATTAAAGTCGAATTTAAACAAATTCCGCGAATATGACGTCATTAATATCATATCATTTCCTTTCTCTTTCGCCTCGGCGCCATATTTTCAATGAGCTGGTTGTTTTGATAGAGAATTGTCTAATTTTCTTGGAAGCCTTACTTTTGGTAAGTAAACTTAAATGTTTGCTAATGTTTTGCACCAATTTTGTAAGAATATATGTCACTGTATATGTATGGTCAACTTGGTGACTACGCATAGTTAGCATGCGGAAACATGTACTTTTCATGTGTGATGGTCGTGGTAATGAAGTGACGTCTCGTTTCAGAAGGACAGCGGTGTTCGGAATTACATTCAAAATATTTACCATTGTTTTCAATTCAGAACAAAATATAACGAGTAGATCCTTTGCTTATTTCTTTCTTAAAAATTACAACTTTACTAATTTAACCATACAAACTATAATTCGATGTATAACTACTAAATGTGTGATGAGGGTGGTATCTTCTATTAAGTTAGAACCAAGCAAGATGTCCGCAAATGATGAAATGCCAGCAACATTAGTTCCATCAGCCACGATTCAAACATCAACTGCAGTCACAGTAAATTGTTGTTGCTGTTGCAGCTTTGTCAACACCAACTGCAGTCACGGAAAACGTTGCTAGTGTTACAGCCTTGTCAACTGACACTCAAACTTCAACTGCAGTCACGGACATCGTTGCTAATGTTACAGCCTTGTCAACTGACACTCAAACATGAACTGTGCACAGTCATGGAAAATGTTGCTAGTTTTGCAGCTTTGTCAACATCAACTGCAGTCATGGAAAACGTTGCTAGTGTTGCAGCCTTGTCAACTGACACTTAAACATCAACTACAGTCACGGACATCATTGCTAGTGTTGCAGCTTTGTCAACTGATATAATGAGCTCCAAATGTCAACAAATCTACCAGCATCAACGATAGAATTCAATGAGCCCCAGCTTACGGCAACACCTATCACTACTGAATCCTTGACTACATCGGCATCGATCCCCAACGTTGGTTCTCCAGTTGCATCGTGCTTATCAGTGTCTGTTGCCGCTAATCCAGATGCTACTGGCGATGCATCACCACTCTCCAAATACCTAACAACGCCAAAATGTATTAAGGAATCTGCATGAAAACCGAACTTGCGAAGGGTTAGATGCCAAAGACTGTAACAGGATCTAAGTACAGACAATTGCTGAAAGAAAAAATTGAACAAAAGGAGAATGAAATTAAAAAAAGGAAAAGCGAAAGCAAGACTCCAAGAGCGTTAAGAGAAAAAACTTAAACTAACAGAAGAACTGAAAATGAAACTGAAGAAATGTAAAAGAGCGCGAAGAAGCTAAAATGAAACAAAACGAGAAAGAGGCTTGGTAGAGAAAAACTACTAAAGAGACACTCTGATTCGGATGACTGCTTGAAGGTAGATGGAAAGTTATGCTACCTATCTATATAACGTTCGGTAATAGACGTTGTGGTAGCTGAGTGTTTCTTTAATCATAATACATTGCCGTTTTAGCGAATATTGTATCTAATAGTATACCGAACAATATATTTTTCCGTTTAGATGTTCGTAAATATAGGTGCACCCGCTCTACACTTATTAATAATAAAATTTACCTGAAACAATAGATATATGAAATAATAATTATTCGCCTACCTTTTTATCCTTAAATTGTTTTTGCGAAACCAAAGGCGGTAAGTGAAATATCCTTTTTTTTTTTTACTTGAAAGCACAATTGTAAACCTTTTTTGTTCTTTGTAGACAAAGTGAAGCACCTACTGTACTGTAGACGTAAAAGTACGTCACCATTATGACAATTTTCAAAGCTGATTACGTCAGTCAGTGACGTTCGACGCAATTTTAATTTCAAGAGGGGATGTAGAGAGTGGTGACTTGGAACAAACTGATTATTTCAAATGACACATCAGCAATGATTTGTTTGTTTGTTTGTTTGTTTGTATGGTGTTTTACGTCATTTTCAACACATGTAAGGTTATATATGATGGTGGATTTTTGGGTGGTGAAGGCAGACCACCCACTTGTCCTGGGTAGAACCAGTACTATAGAACCAGTACTATACACCTCCCGCCATCCGTAAGGATCGACACATCCTCACAAGTCGAGCTCCCAGTGGGATTCGTTGCAGTGGGTTTACAACGCAACATTCAGTATCACATGAAACAATTCATTTCTATTCCTTCCTACCTGATCATTGCTGCTAATTAAGTGAAAGCTTTTACATTTAGGAAATAGGAATAGATTGGATCATCCTGAGAAGTCTCATAAAAAAAAAAGTATGCATACATAATTATACTGATCATGCTTATTCAAGTTTATCTGACACTTACTCACTATTTAAGTCATTTTTTTCACAACTGTGGCCGATTTGCTTCACAATTATTATTATTAATTTATTTCTTTTATTTATTATTAGATCTATCATGATTATTATTTTATTTATTTTGGAAAACATTTCCACCACTTAACTTGTTCAATATTGTTTTGTTCTGGATATGTTCATAGAAGAAAGTTTATCTAATAATCCTGCTCCCACAAAAACAATGCATGTATTCAATACTTTTTTCACAAATTAGGCAGTTTTCGCGCTTTTTTTTCTCCACCAAAATGACCATCTTCACAATTTTTAGGGGGTAAAAGCCCTGCCAACATTACAATGGAAATCAAACTGCAGTGCTTGGTTTGATTTAGTTTAAACTTATTTATTTTACATCGATTGTAACGAAAGCTGAGACTATGAACTTATTTGAATCACTCTCGATGTCTTCCTGGGTAGAACCATTACTAAGCAAGGCATATAAAGTGTCTTGCTCAGGGACACAACGCAATGGCGGGAACCGAACTCACGACTTTCGGATCATGGGTCCAACACTCTACCACTAGACCACAGCGCTCCACGGTTTGATTTGGAAGTAATAGAGTATAATGTGTAGATCCCCATTTCGATTTCGAATAGTTATGATTAAATGATTTGTTGAATTAGGTTTTTTATGTGATGATCGCAAAGTTTGTATGTGAATAGTAGTGGGTTGCGTTTTTTGTGTGTCCCTTAGAACGGAGCAACTGAGTTGGGTTTAGAAAATCCCTATGTTATAAGTTATTACAGTATGAGTAATATTACACAATGTAACCATTTTATTTACTTAAACCGACGCTCGCCATGAGGCAGTGCCTTATTCATATTATTTGAAAATGCAGCTCATCATGTTTTTGACAGTTTTTGATATAAATTTGAGAAGTGAAAGTAGACAGGGTATGAAATTGCAAGGGGTAAACATAGTGTTGACCTTTGACCCGGTGTTAGTATACAACTCAAGAAATGTTTCTTAGAAGGTATTAAACCCCCTATTTCCTTCTTGATGTTAAATAGCAGACATGTTTATTTGCATGATGAAGTAAGTTTCCCAGAATTCTAATGAGGTTTGAGTTTTTAACAGGTTGTCAACATTCTAACTTTACTGTGGAAGGGCAATGGAGACTCATTTACGCTATTATAACCTGGTATTCACTAAATACCTACCACTTCGATTACATTACGTCATCTTCTTGCGTACACCGAGTTAACTCCCTTGATCTCCAACTCTTCCACGGTAAACAACATGAAAACGAGCGGTAAAATGATAAATTCGTTAAAATGTTAACATAACCTGACGTTTAACTAGATTGGTAACAAACGAAATGATTACATATGAACATTGTTCAAATAGAAATCGACTGTTATGTATGTTGAAGAAACATACAGCTCAATCGAGAGATTTACAATCCACTCGATTCAGAAATCTCTCGATTGAGACGACCTCCTATTGCGTTCGAGGGTGGGTGAGCAGCGAACAGACGTTTGAGAAAGTAAGTGAATGTCACGCCAGACATCAATTGTGAGAATTCGTTTTCTAAGCAGTGGAATCACCTATATCTATATGTTAACAAATAACCATACTATTTCCAAACTGATTTTTTTATAAGTGATATTATGCAAATACATTATGCTGATCCTTATCTTCTACAAAGGTGTCTTAAAGATAGGGGAAGGAACATGGCTCGTGTCGTGTTGGTGTAGGAAGGGGGTGGCCAACTACTTCAAAACATGTCACCCATCACTTGTATATAGACCAACCACTTCAAAACAGGTCAGCTACCATAATTATATAGACCAACCACTTCAAAGTAGATCACCTACCAGAAGTATATAGACCCAACCAGTTCAAAATGGGTCACCTACCAGAATTATAAAGACCAACCACTTCAAAACATGTCACCATCATATGTATACAGACCAACCACTTCAAAACATGTCACCCATCAGTTGTATATAGACCAGCCACTTCAAAACATGTCACCTATCATATGTATATAGACCAGCCACTTCAAAACATGTCACCCATCAGTTGTATATAGACCAGCCACTTCAAAACATGTCATTCATCGTATGTATATAGACCAGCTACTTTAAAATATGTCACCCATCATATTTATACAGACCAGCCACTTCAAAATATGTCACCCATCATATGTATACAGACCAGCCACTTCAAATCATGTCACCCATCATTTGTATGTAGACCAGCCACTTCAAAACATGTCACCTACCATAATTTTATAGGCCAGCAAGTGCAAAACATGTCAACCATCATTTGTATATAGACCAGCCACTTCAAAACATGTCACCTACCATAAGTATATAGACCAGCCACTTCAAAACAGGTCACACATCATTTGTATACCTACCAGCCACTTCAAAACATGTCACCCATCATCAGTATATAGACCAGCCACTTCAAAACAGGTCACCCATCGTCATCGTATGTGTATAGACCAGCCACTTCAAAACATGTCACCCATCAGTTGTATATAGACCAGCCACTTCAAAACATGTCACCTACCATAAGTATATAGACCAGCCACTTCAAAACAGGCCACCCATCATATGTATACAGACCAGCGACTTCAAAACATGTCACCCATCATTTGTATATAGACCAGCCACTTCAAAACAGGTCACCCATCGTATGTGTATAGACCAGCCACTTCAAAATAGGTCACCCATCATATGTATACAGACCAGCCACTTCAAAACATGTCACCCATCATATGTATATAGACCAGCCACTTCAAAACATGTCGCCATCATTTGTATGTAGACCAGCCACTTCAAAACATGTCACCTACCACATTTATATAGGCCAGTCACTTCAAAATATGCCACTCATCATATGTATACAGACCAGCCACTTCAAAACATGTCACCCATCATCAGTATATAGACCAGCCACTTCAAGACAGGTCGCCCATCATTTGTATATAGACCAGCCATTTCAAAACATGTAAACTACTATAATTATATAGGCCAGCCACTTCAAAACAGGTCAACCATCATAAGTATATAGACCAGCCACTTCAAAACATGTCACCCATCATTTGTATATAGACCACCCACTTCAAAACAGGTCACCCATCATTTGTATATAGACCAGCCACTTGAAAATATGTCACCGGTCATATGTATACAGACCAGCCACTTCAAAACATGTCACTCATCAGATGTATATAGACCAGCCACTTCAAAAAATGTCACCCATCAAATGTATATAGACCAGCCACTTCAAAACATGTCACCCATCATTTGTATGTAGACCACGTTCAAAACATGCCACCTACCATAATTATATAGGTCAGCCACTTCAAAACATATCAACCATCATTTGTATATAGACCAGCCACTTCAAAACATGTCACCTACCATAAATATATAGACCAGCCACTTCAAAACAGGTCACCTATCGTATGTGTATAGACCAGCCACTTCAAAATAGGTCGCCCATCATATGTATAAAGACCAGCCACTTCAAAACATGTCACCCATCATCAGTATATAGACCAGCCACTTCAAAACATGTCACACATCATCTGTATATAGACCAGCCACTTCAGAACATGTCACCCATCATATGTATATAAACCAGCCACTTCAAAACATGTCACCCATCATATATATATAGACCAGCCACTTCAAAACATGTCCACCATCAGTTGTATATAGAACAGCCACTTCAAAACATGTCACCCATCGTATGTATATAGACCAGCCACTTCAAAACATGTCACCCATCAAATGTATATAGACCAGCCACTTCAAAACATGTCACCCATATTATGTATATAGACCAACCACTTCAAAACATGTCACCCATCAGTTGTATATAGACCAGCCACTTCAAATCATGTCACCTATCATATGTATATAGACCAGCCACTTCAAAACATGTCAACCATCAGTTGTATATAGACCAGCCACTTCAAAACATGTCATTCATCGTATGTATATAGACCAGCTACTTCAAAATATGTCACCCATCATATGTATACAGACCAGCCACTTCAAAATATGTCACCCATCATATGTATATAGACGAACCACTTCAAAACATGTCAACCATCAGTTGTATATTGACCAGCCACTTCAAAACATGTCACCTATCATATGTATATAGACCAGCCACTTCAAAACATGTCACCCATCAGTTGTATATAGACCAGCCACTTCAAAACATGTCATTCATCGTATGTATATAGACCAGCTACTTCAAAATATGTCACCCATCATATGTATACAGACCAGCCACTTTAAAACATGTCACCCATCATATATATATATAGACCAGCCACTTCAAAACATGTTACCATAATTTGTATGTAGACCAGACACTTCAAAACATGTCAATTACCACAATTATATAGGCCAGCCACTTCAAAACATGCCACCCATCATATGTATACAGACCAGCCACTTCAAAACATGTCACCCATCATCAGTTTATAGACCAGTAACTTCAAAACAGGTC
Organism: Cyrtodaria siliqua; assembly: GCA_037043455.1. Lineage (NCBI taxonomy): Eukaryota > Metazoa > Mollusca > Bivalvia > Adapedonta > Hiatellidae > Cyrtodaria > Cyrtodaria siliqua. The sequence continues at coordinate 134,546 of JAWPHD010003903.1, read as the reverse complement.
GCCCATCATAAGTATATAGACCAGCCACTTCAAAACATGTCACCCATCATTTGTATATAGACCAGCCACTTCAAAACAGGTTACCCATCATTTGTATATAGACCAGCCACTTCAAAACATGTCACCCATCATTTGTATGTAGACCAGCCACTTCAAAACATGTCACCCATCATTTGTATATAGACCAGCCACTTCAAAACATGTCACCCATCATTTGTATATAGACCAGCCACTTCAAAACATGTCACCTACCATCATGTGTATATAGACCAGCCACTTCAAAACATGTCACCCATCATTTGTATATAGACCAGCCACTTCAAAACATGTCACCTACCATCATGTGTATATAGACCAGCCACTTCAAAACATGTCACTCATCAGATGTATATAGACCAGCCACTTCAAAAAATGTCACCCATCAAATGTATATAGACCAGCCACTTCAAAACATGTCACCCATCATTTGTATGTAGACCACGTTCAAAACATGCCACCTACCATAATTATATAGGTCAGCCACTTCAAAACATGTCAACCATCATTTGTATATAGACCAGCCACTTCAAAACATGTCACCTACCATAAATATATAGACCAGCCACTTCAAAACAGGTCACCTATCGTATGTGTATAGACCAGCCACTTCAAAATAGGTCACCCATCATATGTATAAAGACCAGCCACTTCAAAACATGTCACCCATCATCAGTATATAGACCAGCCACTTCAAAACATGTCACACATCATCTGTATATAGACCAGCCACTTCAGAACATGTCACCCATCATATGTATATAAACCAGCCACTTCAAAACATGTCACCCATCATATATATATAGACCAGCCACTTCAAAACATGTCCACCATCAGTTGTATATAGAACAGCCACTTCAAAACATGTCACCCATCGTATGTATATAGACCAGCCACTTCAAAACATGTCACCCATCAAATGTATATAGACCAGCCACTTCAAAACATGTCACCCATATTATGTATATAGACCAACCACTTCAAAACATGTCACCCATCAGTTGTATATAGACCAGCCACTTCAAATCATGTCACCTATCATATGTATATAGACCAGCCACTTCAAAACATGTCAACCATCAGTTGTATATAGACCAGCCACTTCAAAACATGTCATTCATCGTATGTATATAGACCAGCTACTTCAAAATATGTCACCCATCATATGTATACAGACCAGCCACTTCAAAATATGTCACCCATCATATGTATATAGACGAACCACTTCAAAACATGTCAACCATCAGTTGTATATTGACCAGCCACTTCAAAACATGTCACCTATCATATGTATATAGACCAGCCACTTCAAAACATGTCACCCATCAGTTGTATATAGACCAGCCACTTCAAAACATGTCATTCATCGTATGTATATAGACCAGCTACTTCAAAATATGTCACCCATCATATGTATACAGACCAGCCACTTTAAAACATGTCACCCATCATATATATATATAGACCAGCCACTTCAAAACATGTTACCATAATTTGTATGTAGACCAGACACTTCAAAACATGTCAATTACCACAATTATATAGGCCAGCCACTTCAAAACATGCCACCCATCATATGTATACAGACCAGCCACTTCAAAACATGTCACCCATCATCAGTATATAGACCAGTAACTTCAAAACAGGTCGCCCATCATAAGTATATAGACCAGCCACTTCAAAACATGTCACCCATCATTTGTATATAGACCAGCCACTTCAAAACAGGTTACCCATCATTTGTATATAGACCAGCCACTTCAAAACATGTCACCCATCATTTGTATGTAGACCAGCCACTTCAAAACATGTCACCCATCATTTGTATATAGACCAGCCACTTCAAAACATGTCACCCATCATTTGTATATAGACCAGCCACTTCAAAACATGTCACCTACCATCATGTGTATATAGACCAGCCACTTCAAAACATGTCACCCATCATATGTATATAGACCAGCCACTTCAAAACATGTCACCCATCATATGTATATAGACCAGCCACTTCAAAACATGTCACCCTTCATTTGTATATAGACCAGCCACTTCAAAACATGTGACCCATCATATGTATATATACCAGCCACTTCAAAACATGTCGCCATCATTTGTAGGTAGACCAGCCACTTCAAAAAATGTCACCTACCAAAATTATATAGGCCAGTCACTTCAAAATATGCCACTCATCATATGTATACAGACCAGCCACTTCAAAACATGTCACCCATCATCAGTATATAGACCAGCCACTTCAAGACAGGTCGCCCATCATTTGTATATAGACCAGCCATTTCAAAACATGTAACCTACCATAATTATATAGGCCAGCCACTTCAAAACAGGTCACCCATCATAAGTATATAGACCAGCCACTTCAAAACATGTCACCCATCATATGTATATAGACCAGCCACTTCAAAATATGTCACTGGTCATATGTATATAGACCAGCCACTTCAAAACATGTCACCCAGCAAATGTATATAGACCTGCCACTTCAAAACATGTCACCCATCATTTGTATGTAGACCAGCCACTTCAAAACATGTCACCTACCATAATTATATAGGCCAGCCACTTCAAAACATGTCAACCATCATTTGTATATAGACCAGCCACTTCAAAACATGTCACCTACCATAAGTATATAGACCAGCCACTTCAAAACAGGTCACCTATCGTATGTGTATAGACCAGCCACTTCAAAATAGGTCACCCATCATATGTATAAAGACCAGCCACTTCAAAACATGTCACCCATCATCAGTATATAGACCAGCCACTTCAAAACATTTCACCTATCATATGTATATAGACCAGCCACTTCAAAACATGTCAACCATCAGTTGTATATAGACCAGCCACTTCAAAACATGTCATTCATCGTATGTATATAGACCAGCTACTTCAAAATGTGTCACCCATCATATGTATACAGACCAGCCACTTTAAAACATGTCACCCATCATATATATATATAGACCAGCCACTTCAAAACATGTTACCATAATTTGTATGTAGACCAGCCACTTCAAAACATGTCACGTACCACAATTATATAGGCCAGCCACTTCAAAACATGCCACCCATCATATGTATACAGACCAGCCACTTCAAAACATGTCACCCATCATCAGTATATAGACTAGCCACTTCAAAACAGGTCGCCCATCAATTGTATATAGACCAGCCACTTCAAAACATGTAACTAATCATAATTATATAGGCCAGCCACTTCAAAACAGGTCACCCATCATAAGTATATAGACCAGCCACTTCAAAACATGTCGCCCATCATAAGTATATAGACCAAGTACTTCAAAACATGTAGCCCATCATTTGTATATAGACCAGCCACTTCAAAACATGTCACCCATCATTTGTATATAGACCAGCCACTTCAAAACAGGTCACCCGTCATTTGTATATAGCCAGCCACTTCAAAACATGTCGCCCATCATTTGTATATAGACCAGCCACTTCAAAACATGTCACCCATCATTTGTTTATAGACCAGCCACTTCAAAACAGGTCACCCGTCATTTGTATATAGACCAGACACTTCAAAACATGTCACCCATCGTATGTATATAGACCAGCCACTTCAAAATATGTCACCATCATTTGTATGTAGACCAGCCACTTCAAAACATGTCACCTACCACAATTATATAGGACAGACATTTCATAACATGCCACCCATCATATGTATACAGACAAGCCACTTCATAACATGTCACCCATCATCAGTATATAGACCAGCCACTTCAAAACAGGTCGCCCATCATTTCTATATAGACCAGCCACTTCAAAACATGGAAGCCATCATATATATATAGACCAGCCACTTCAAAACATGTTACCATCATTTGTATGTAGACCAGCCACTTCAAAACATGTCACCTACCACAATTATATAGGCCAGCCACTTCAAAACATGCCACCCATCATATGTATACAGACCTGCCACTTCAAAACATGTCACCCATCATCAGTATATAGACCAGCCACTTCAAAACAGGTCGCCCATCAATTGTATATAGACCAGCCACTTCAAAACATGTCACCCATCATTTGTATGTAGACCAGCCACTTCAAAACATGTCACCTACCATAATTATGTAGGCCAGCCACTTCAAAACAGGACACCCATCATATCTATACAGACCAGCCACTTCAAAACATGTCACCCAACTTTAGTATATAGAACAGCCACTTCAAAACAGGTCACCCATCGTATGTGTATAGACCATTCACTTCAAAATAGGTCACTTATAATAAGTATATAGACCAGCCACTTCAAAACATGTCACACGTCATATGTATATAGACCAGCCGCTTCAAAACATGTCAACCATCTGTTGTATATAGACCAGCCACTTTAAAACATGTCACCCATCATATGTATACAGATCAGTCACTTCAAAACATGTCACCCATCATATGTATAAAGACCAGCCATTTCAAAACATGTCACCCATCAGTTGTATATAGACCAGCCACTTCAAAACATGTCACCCATCATATATATATATAGACCAGCCACTTCAAAACATGTCCACCATCAGTTGTATATAGACCAGCCACTTCAAAACATGTCACCCATCGTATGTGTATAGACCAGCCACTTCAACTATTGAATAAATATGTAGACCAGCCACATCAGGTCACCTACCATAATTATATAGACCAGCGAATTCAGAACATGTCCAGTTACTTCAAGACATGTCACCCATCATAAGTATATAAACCAGCCACTTCAAAACATGTCACCCATCAATTGTATATAGACCAGCCACTTTAAAACATGTCACCCATCATAAATATATAGACCAGCCACTTCAAAACATGTCACCCATCATATGTATATAGACCAGCCACTTCAAAACATGTCACCCATCATATGTATATAGACCAGCCACTTCAAAACAGGCCACCCATCATATGTATACAGACCAGTCACTTCAAAACATGTCACCCATCATCAGTATATAGACCAGCCACTTCAAAACAGGTCACCCATCGTATGTGTATAGACCAGCCACTTCAAAATAGGTCACCCATCATATGTATATAGACCAGCCACTTCAAAGCATGTAACCTACCATAATTATATAGGCCAGCCGCTTCAAAACAGGTCACCCATCATAAGTATATTGACCAGCCACTTCAAAACATGTCACCCATCATAAGTATATAGACCAGCCAATTCAAAACATGTCTCCCATCATTTGTATATAGACCAGCCACTTCAAAACATATCACCCATCATTTGTATATAGACCAGCCACTTCAAAACATGTCACCCATCATATGTATACAGATCAGTCACTTCAAAACATGTCACCCATCATATGTATAAAGACCAGCCATTTCAAAACATGTCACCCATCAGTTGTATATAGACCAGCCACTTCAAAATAGGTCACCCATCATATGTATATAGACCAGCCACTTCAAAGCATGTAACCTACCATAATTATATAGGCCAGCCGCTTCAAAACAGGTCACCCATCATAAGTATATTGACCAGCCACTTCAAAAAATGTCACCCATCATATGTATAAAGACCAGCCATTTCAAAACATGTCACCCATCAGTTGTATATAGACCAGCCACTTCAAAACATGTCACCCATCATATATATATATAGACCAGCCACTTCAAAACATGTCCACCATCAGTTGTATATAGACCAGCCACTTCAAAACATGTCACCCATCGTATGTGTATAGACCAGCCACTTCAACTATTGAATAAATATGTAGACCAGCCACATCAGGTCACCTACCATAATTATATAGACCAGCGAATTCAGAACATGTCCAGTTACTTCAAAACATGTCACCCATCATAAGTATATAGACCAGCCACTTCAAAACATGTCACCCATCAATTGTATATAGACCAGCCACTTTAAAACATGTCACCCATCATAAGTATATAGACCAGCCACTTCAAAACATGTCACCCATCATATGTATATAGACCAGCCACTTCAAAACTTGTCACCCATCATATGTATATAGACCAGCCACTTCAAAATATGTCACTCATCATATGTATACAGACCAACCAACAGCAGACCATACTCCAGACATGGACAGATTGTCGTGATGAAGGACATACAGCTTATAAAAGAAATGGAGAAAGATAAGTTGTAAGTGCATGCTTTTATTTGTTTTATTTAAGAAATACAACATTTCCAGCGGGTTTATATTCTCCCAGATCAATAACAGCCTACTAACAACTGATGGGTGGTACTTGAAGACTATAGACACCAAGGGCCGCATGCATGTTTCGATGTGTTTCAAGTCCCAAACACCAGGTTTTGATCTTGCACAATATAAACCAGCTGAAAATATTATTATTTTTTATCCAAGATGGACTTTTGTGCATTACATACACACATGTTGAGAGATTGGACATAATACAAATTCTCAAAACTTACACTGAATGCCCATCTCTCTCTCCACAACAAACAAAGCAAATGTATAGCTTTATCCTGTTTTAACAGTTTCAACTTTTTGTTCGAACATCCCATTGCTTTTAAAATAACGCAATTGTTGTTTTGAATGTTTTCTGACGTTTCACTTAGTTTAAAATGACGTCCTAACAGTTGAAGGGCGTGCCGTCCGAGTTCTTAATAGGTTCTTAATAAAGCCCGCTCAATAACCAATCACCATTGAGTATTTTAACAAACTATCTTAGATACTGTTCTGTACTGTAGAATAGTTACTGTTATAATGGATTGTTTTTTCTAAGAGCTGTATACCTTAATTTGGAGGATGTAAATGTCACTTTACTTCAGTCTGGCCATGCTGTACATTGAGCATATGCTCAACAAAGAGGCACTAGCTGCAATAGCAGCAAATGTATCGAACATCAGCTACACAGAAGCAGACTTGCTGTGTTCAGAGTTGGAACAGAAGTCAAGAAATAAAGCTGTAGACGAGTCCTTGACATTATGTAAGTACTCAATAGTTTGTTTATTACTTCAGAAGCTTTGTTCAGTTTTTAGCTCTACTGGCCGAAGGCCAGCAGAGCTTATGGGATGCCGAGTTGTCCGTCGTCCGTCCGTCCGTCCGTCCGTCCGTCGTTAACTTTTGTCTCGTTAAGACGATAGGGCTTTCATTTTCATCCGATCTTTACCAAACTTTATCAGGTTGTTAATATCAATGAAAGCTCGGATGAGTTCGAAAACCAGCCAAATCGGACAAGTAACAGTGGAGTTATGGCCCTTGAGTTAGTTAAAAATGCTATATTGCTATATTTTACCTCGTTAGGACGATAGGGCTTTCATATTTCATCCGATCTTTACCAAACTTTAACAGGTTGTTAATATCAATGACAGCTCGGATGAGTTCGAAAACCAGCCAGATCGAAAAAGTAACAGCGGAGTTATGGCCCTTGATTTAGTTAAAAATGCTATATTGCTATATTTTGCCTCGTTAAGACGATAGGGTCTTCATTTTTCATCCTATCTTTACCAAACTTTACCACATTGTTAATATCAATAATAGCTCAGACAAGTTCGAAAACCAGCCAGATCGGACCAGTAACAGCAGAGTTATGGTCCTTGATTTAGTTAAAAATGCTATATTTTGCCTCGTTAAGACGATAGGGGCTTCATTGTTCATCCGATCTTTACCAATCTTTATCAGATTGTTAATATCAATGAAAGCTCGGACAAGTTTGAAAACCAGCCATATCGGATTAGTAAAAGCGGAGTTATGGACCTTGATTTAGTTAAAAATGCTACATTTTGCCTCGTTAAGACGATAGGGGCTTCATTGTTCATCCGATCTTTACCAACCTTTATCATATTGTTAATGCCGTTGAAAGTTCGAACATGTTCGAAAACCAGCCATATTGGACCAGTAACAGCGGAGTTATGGCCCTTGATTTAGTTAAAAATGCTATATTTTGCCTCGTTAAAATGATAGGGGCTTCATTGTTCATCCGATCTTAGCAAACTTTATCAGATTGTTAATATCAATGAAAGCTTGATCAAGTTCGAAAAACATTCATATCGGATTAGTAACAGTGGAGTTATGGCCCTTGATTTAGTTTAAAATGATATATTTTGCCTCGTTAAGACGATATGGCCTTCATTTTTCATCCGATCTTTACCAAACTTTATCAGATTGTTAATGTCTACGAAAGCTTGGTCAAGTTTGAAAACCAGCCAGATCGAACCATAAACAGCGGAGTTATGGCCCTTGATTTTGTTAAAAATGCTATAATTTGCCTCGTCATACGATAGGGCCTTCATTTTGCATCTGATCTTTGCCAAACTTTAGAAGATTTTATGACTTTTGTTTTTACGTTATTATTTTTATTTAGTTTTAAATTTTCTTATTTTTTTATTTTTTATTTACTTTTTTTACTTTTTTTTTTTTAATTTAATATTATTTTTTCATTTATTTATTTTTTTATTCATGTTTTTTTTTTTGGTTTTCAATATATATTTATTGATTTATTTTTTCTTTAATTTTTTTTTATTTAATTTTTTTATTTTTAATTGATTTAATTTTTTTTTTTTTATTTTAATATTATTATTTTTTTTTTTAATTTTTTTTTTTTTTTAATTGATTCATTTTTTAAAAATTTTTTTTTTGATTATTATTATTCTGTAAAAAAAACATTTTTTTTTATTTTTTTTATTTTTTTTTTTTTTTTTTTTTTTTAGCTCTGTGTTGGACCAGTCGGACCAGTAACAGAGGAGTTATGGCTCTTGATTTAGTTAAACATGCTATATTTTGCTTCGTTTATACGGTAGGGCCTTCATTTTTCATCTGATCTTTACTAAACTTTACCAGATTGTTAATATCAATGACAGCTCGGATGAGTTCGAAAACCAGCCAGATCGGAAAAGTAACAGCGGAGTTATGGCCCTTGATTTAGTTAAAAATGCTATATTGCTATATTTTGCCTCGTTAAGACGATAGGGTCTTCATTTTTCATCCTATCTTTACCAAACTTTACCACATTGTTAATATCAATAATAGCTCAGACAAGTTCGAAAACCAGCCAGATCGGACCAGTAACAGCAGAGTTATGGTCCTTGATTTAGTTAAAAATGCTATATTTTGCCTCGTTAAGACGATAGGGGCTTCATTGTTCATCCGATCTTTACCAATCTTTATCAGATTGTTAATATCAATGAAAGCTCGGACAAGTTCGAAAACCAGCCATATCGGATTAGTAAAAGCGGAGTTATGGACCTTGATTTAGTTAAAAATGCTACATTTTGCCTCGTTAAGACGATAGGGGCTTCATTGTTCATCCGATCTTTACCAACCTTTATCATATTGTTAATGCCGTTGAAAGTTCGAACATGTTCGAAAACCAGCCATATTGGACCAGTAACAGCGGAGTTATGGCCCTTGATTTAGTTAAAAATGCTATATTTTGCCTCGTTAAAATGATAGGGGCTTCATTGTTCATCCGATCTTAGCAAACTTTATCAGATTGTTAATATCAATGAAAGCTTGATCAAGTTCGAAAAACATTCATATCGGATTAATAACAGTGGAGTTATGGCCCTTGATTTAGTTTAAAATGATATATTTTGCCTCGTTAAGACGATATGGCCTTCATTTTTCATCCGATCTTTACCAAACTTTATCAGATTGTTAATGTCTACGAAAGCTTGGTCAAGTTTGAAAACCAGCCAGATCGAACCATAAACAGCGGAGTTATGGCCCTTGATTTTGTTAAAAATGCTATAATTTGCCTCGTCATACGATAGGGCCTTCATTTTGCATCTGATCTTTGCCAAACTTTAGCAGATTTTATGACTTTTGTTTTTACGTTATTATTATTTTTTATTTTTAAATTTTCTTATTTTTTTATTTTTTATTTACTTTTTTTTACTTTTTTTTTTTAATTTAATATTATTTTTTCATTTATTTATTTTTTTATTCATGTTTTTTTTTTTGGTTTTCAATATATATTTATTGATTTATTTTTTCTTTAATTTTTTTTTCTTTAATTTTTTTATTTTTAATTGATTTATTTTTTTTTTTTTTTTTTATTTTAATATTATTATTATTTTTTTTAATTTTTTTTTTTTTTTTAATTGATTCATTTTTTAAAAAAAAAAATTTTGATTATTATTATTCTGTAAAAAAAAACATTTTTTTTTTTTTTTTTTATTTTTTTTTTTTTTTTTTTTTTTAGCTCTATGTTGGACCAGTCGGACCAGTAACAGAGGAGTTATGGCTCTTGATTTAGTTAAACATGCTATATTTTGCCTCGTTTATACGGTAGGGCCTTCATTTTTCATCTGATCTTTACCAAACTTTACCAGATTGTTTAGTTATGGCCCATGATAAAGTTAAAAAGCTGTTTTTTGCTCGAAACTTTCAAAAAAACTTAAATGGCAGTCAGTCGCTTCATTGATGTTATAAGAGCCGTGTTAGCCAGTAGAGCGTCTACAGGCCCTCTTGGGCCTCTTGTTATTAGATGCGACTTTCCATCAAATTCATGACAAGAAACGTTGGGGGAAAAAACTGTCATTGACAGTAATGATGATTTATTCAGATTTATCAGATTTTGTTAAAAGGACATTTCTCAGTATAAGAGTGGTCAAGATATTACTATATTCTTTAAAAATTAACATTATTCAAATGTGTGAAGTTGTCCAGTTCATGACTAGATTAATATTTGTTATGTTTATACTTTTTAGGTGCAGATAGAAAACAGAAGTATGGACTGTGAGGAGCCTCCTTCTAACTGAATATTTTAAAACGCATAGTACTAAAGCCTGTGAAACTTGATGTATGCTGTTGGAAAATGCCTTGGAATGACACCAAACACCTTATCATCCATGACTAAAGACAGTTAAATGTACTCAAGAGTTTATCTTTTACAAAAGAGGATCTTGAATGAGTGCATTTCGTTTCATATAAGAGAAGAGCACTGCAGGCGATGCAGGTTCTTGGCTGAGAAAAGTAAATAAGAGTGATGATAAATGTTGATCATAACAAGTTCATTAAGAAGGTCAAGGTCATTTCACGGTGGCCTCTTTTTTATACTTCAGTGCATCACTAATCTTAGTATTTCTAGAAAGTTGAAGAGTTTATCTAATCATGCAGTGTCTTAGGAATTGAGATTTACAGTTTTGTTGACCAGAATAAGTCTGTTAAGTAGGTCATTGGCATAGTGAACTATGTTTGGTATTGGCATTCATCAAAGTGTTATTCAAAAAGTTTTATGACTTTCAAATAGTTTCAATACCTGAAGGTTAAAGACTGTGTAAAAGATTATATAATGTCCTAAGAAAATAACCAATTTTTATCCGGTAGGACATAAGTAGGTCAAGGTCTGTGATGGTGATGCGACATAGTGATTGATGTGTTATAGTAAATCTATATACATGTATAGGAAATGAGATATGTGGCTTGAAAAGGTTCGTACACATACATACCATGGGTGACATGTTTGGAATGGTTGGTCTAAATACAAATGATGGGTGACATGTCTTGAAGTGGCTGGTCTATATACAAATGATGGGTGATATCTTTTAAAGTGGCTGGTCTATATAATTATGGTAGCTGACCTGTTTTTTAGTGGGTGGTCTATATACATATGATGGGTGTCATGTTTTGAAGTGGCTAGTCTATATAGATACGATGGGTGACATGTTTTGAAGTGGCTGGTCTAATTACATATGATTGGTGACATGTTTTGAAGTGGCTGGTATATATACATATGATGGATGACATGTTTTGATGTGGCTGGTCTATATAATTATGGTAGCTGACCTGTTTTGAAGTGGCTGGTCAATATACAAACGATGGGTGACATGTTTTGAAGTGGCTGGTCTATATCCATATGATGGGTGACATGTTTTGAAGTGGCTGGTCCATATACATATGCTGGGTGACATGTTTTGAAGTGGCTGGTCTATATACAACTGATGGGTGACATGTTTTGAAATGGCTGGTCTTTATACATATGATGGGTGACATGTTTTGAAGTGACTGATCTGTATACATATGATGGGTGACATGTTTTGAAGTGGCTGGTCTATATACATATGATGGGTGTCATGTTTTGAAGTGGCTAGTCTATATAGATACGATGGGTGACATGTTTTGAAGTGGCTGGTCTAATTACATATGATTGGTGACATGTTTTGAAGTGGCTGGTATATATACATATGATGGATGACATGTTTTGATGTGGCTGGTCTATATAATTATGGTAGCTGACCTGTTTTGAAGTGGCTGGTCAATATACCAACGATGGGTGACATGTTTTGAAGTGGCTGGTCTATATCCATATGATGGGTGACATGTTTTGAAGTGGCTGGTCCATATACATATGCTGGGTGACATGTTTTGAAGTGGCTAGTCTATATACAACTGATGGGTGACATATTTTGAAGTGGCTGGTCTATATACAAATGATGGGTGACATGTTTTGAAGTGGCTGGTCCATATACATATGATGGGTGACATGTTTTGAAGTGGTTGGTCTATATAATTATGGTAGCTGACCTGTGTTGAAGCGGCTGTACTATATACAAATGATGGGTGACATGTTTTGAAATGGCTGGTCTATATACATATGATGGATGACATGTTTTGAAGTGGCTTGTCTATATAATTATGGTAGCTGACCTGTTTTGAAGTGGCTGGTCTATATACAACTGATGGGTGACGTATTTTGAAATGGCTGGTATATATACCAATGATGGGTGACATGTTTTGAAGTGGCTGGTCCATATACATATGATGGGTGACATGTTTTGAAGTGGCTTGTCTATATAATTATGGTAGCTGACCTGTTTTGAAGTGGCTGGTCTATATACATATGATGGGTGACATGTTTTGAAGTGGCTGGTCTAAATACAAATGATTGGTGACCTATTTTGAAGTGACTGGCCTATATAATTATGGTGGGTGACCTGTTTTAAAGTGGTTGGTCTATATACAAATGATGGGTGACATGTTTTGAAGTGGCTGGTCAATATAATTATGGTAGCTGACCAGTTTTGAAATGGCTGGTCTATATACATATGATGGGTGACATGTTTTGAAGTGGCTGGTCTATATAGATACGATGGGTGACATGTTTTGAAGTGGCTGGTCTAATTACATATGATTGGTGACATGTTTTGAAGTGGCTGGTATATATACATATGATGGATGACAGGTTTTGATGTGGCTGGTCTATATAATTATGGTAGCTGACCTGCTTTGAAGTGGCTGGTCTATATACAAATGATAGGTGACATGTTTTGAAGTGGCTGGTCTATATCCATATGATGGGTGACATGTTTTGAAGTGGCTGGTCAATATAATTATGGTAGCTGACCTGTTTTGAAGTGGCTGGTCTATATACATATGATGGGTGTCATGTTTTGAAGTGGCTGGTCTATATACATATGATGGGTGACATGTTTTGAAGTGGCTGGTCTATTAATAGATACGATGGGTGACATGTTTTGAAGTGGCTGGTCTATATACATATGATGGATGACATGTTTTGAAGTGGCTGGTCTATATACAAATGATGGGTGACATGTTTTGAAGTGGCTAGTCCATATACATATGATAGGTGACATGTTTTGAAGTGGTTGGTCTATATAATTATGGTAGATGACCTGTGTTGAAGCGGCTGTACTATATACAAATGATGGGTGACATGTTTTAAAGTGGCTGGTCTATATACAAATGATGGGTGACATGTTTTGAAATGGCTGGTCTATATCCATATGATGGATGACATGTTTTGAAGTGGCTGGTCTATATACAACTGATGGCTGGCGTATTTGAAGTGGCTGGTCTATATACCAATGATGGGTGACATGTTTTGAAGTGGCTGGTCCATATACATCTGATGGGTTACATGTTTTGAAGTGGCTTGTCTATATAATTATGGTAGCTGACCTGTTTTGAAGTGACTGGCCTATATAATTATGGTGGGTGACCTGTTTTGAAGTGGTTGGTCTATATACAAATGATGGGTGACATGTTTTGAAGTGGCTGGTCAATATAATTATGGTAGCTGACCACCTGTTTTGAAGTGGCTGGTCTATATACATTTGATAGGTGTCATGTTTTGAAGTGGCTGGTCAATATACAAATGATGGGTGACATGTTTTGAAGTGGCTGGTCTATATACATATGATGGGTGAGATGTTTTGAAGTGGCAGATCTATATACAAATGATGGATGACATGTTTTGAAGTGGCTGGTCTATATAATTATGGTAGCTGACCTGTTTTGAAGTGGCTGGTCTATATACAAATGATAGGTGACATGTTTTGAAGTGGCTGGTCTATATTCATATGATGGGTCACATGTTTGGAAGTGGCTGGTCTATAAAATTATGGTAGCTGACTTGTTTTGAAGTGGCTGGTCTATATATATATATGATGGGGGTCGTGTTTTGAAGATGCTGGTCCATATACATACGATGGGTGACATGTTTTGGAGTGGCTGGTCTACATACATACGATGGGTGACATGTTTTGAAGTGGCTAGTCAATATACATAATATGTGACATGTTTTGAAGTGGCTGGTCTATATAATTATGGTAGCTGACCTGTTTTGAAGTGGCTGGTCTATAAACAAATAATGGGCGACATGTTTTGAAGTGGCTGGTCTATATCCATATGATGAGTGACATGTTTTGAAGTGGCTGGTCCATATACATATGATGGGTGACATGTTTTGAAGTTGCTAGTCTATATAATTATGTTAGCTGACCTGTGTTGAAGCGGCTGGTTTATATACAAATGATGGGTGACCTGTTTTGAAGTGGCTGGTCTATATACATATGATGGATGACATGTTTTGAAGTGGCTGGTCTATATACAAATGATGGGCGATGTATTTTGAAGTGGCTTGTCTATATACAAATGATGGGTGACATGTTTTGAAGTGGCTTGTTCATATACATATGATGGGTGACATGTTTTGAAGTGGCTGGTCAATATAATTATGGTAGCTGACCTGTTTAGAAGTGGCTGGTCTATATACATATGATGGGCGACATGTTTTGAAGTGGCTGGTCAATATAATTATGGTAGCTGACCCGTTTTGAAGTGGCTGGTCTATATACATATGATGAGTGTCATGTTTTGAAGTGGCTGGTCTATATACAAATGATGGGTGACATGTTTTGAAGTGGCTGGTCTATATACATATGATGGGTGACATGTTTTGAAGTGGCTGGTCTATATACAAATGATGGGTGACATGTTTTAAAGTGGCTGGTCTATATAATTATGCTAGCTGACCTGTTTTGAAGTGGCTGGTCTATATACATATGATGGGTGTCATGTTTTGAAGTGGCTGGTCTATATAATTATGGTAGCTGACCTGTTTTGAAGTGGCTGGTCTATATACAAATGATGGGTGACATGTTTTGAGGTGGCTGGTCTATATAATTATGGTAGCTGACCTGTGTTGAAGAGGCTGGTTTATATACAAACGATGGGTGACCTGTTTTGAAGTGGCTGGTCAATATACATATGATGGATGACATGTTTTGAAGTGGCTGGTCTATATACAAATGATGGGTGACGTGTTTTGAAGTGGCTGGTCTATATACAAATGATGGGTGACATGTTTTGAAGTGGCTGGTTCATATGCATATGATGGGTGACATGTTTTGAAGTGGCTGGTCAATATAATTATGGTAGCTGACCTGTTTAGAAGTGGCTGGTCTATATACATATGATGGGTGACATGTTTTGAAGTGGCTGGTCAATATAATTATGGTAGCTGACCTGTTTTGAAGTGGCTGGTCTATATACATAGGATGGGTGTCATGTTTTGAAGGGGCTGGTCTATATACAAATGATGGGTGACATGTTTTGAAGTGGCTGGTCTATATACTTATTATGGGGGACATGTTTTAAAGTGGCTGGTCTATATACAAATGATGGGTGACATGTTTTGAAGTGGCTGGTCTATATAATTATGGTAGCTGACCTGATTTGAAGTGGCTGGTCTATATACATATGATAGGTGTCGTGTTTTGAAGTGGCTGGTCCATATACATATGATAGGTGACATGTTTTGAAGTGGTTGGTCTATATAATTATGGTAGCTGACCTGTGTTGAAGCGGCTGTACTATATACAAATGATGGGTGACATGTTTTGAAGTGGCTGGTCTATATACAAATGATGGGTCACATGTTTTATAATGGCTGGTCTATATCCATATGATGGATGACATGTTTTGAAGTGGCTGGTCTATATACAACTGATGGGTGTCATGTTTTGAAGGGGCTGGTCTATATACAAATGATGGGTGACATGTTTTGAAGTGGCTGGTCTAATACTTATGATGGGTGACATGTTATAAAGTGGCTGGTCTATATACAAATGATGGGTGACATGTTTTGAAGTGGCTGTTCTATATAATTATGGTAGCTGACCTGATTTGAAGTGGCTGGTCTATATACATATGAGAGGTGTCGTGTTTTGAAGTGGCTGGTCCATATACATATGATAGGTGACATGTTGTGAAGTGGTTGGTCTATATAATTATGGTATCTGACCTGTGTTGAAGCGGCTGTGCTATATACAAATGATGGGTGACATGTTTTGAAGTGGCTGGTCTATAAACAAATGATGGGTCACATGTTTTATAATGGCTGGTCTATATCCATATGATGGATGACATGTTTTGAAGTGGCTGGTCTATATACAACTGATGGCTGACGTATTTTGAAGTGGCTGGTCTATATACCAATGATGGGTGACATGTTTTGAAGTGGCTGGTCCATATACAACTGATGGGTGACATGTTTTGAAGTGGCTTGTCTATATAACTATGGTAGCTGACCTGTTTTGAAGTGACTGGCCTATATAATTATGGTGTGTGACCTGTTTTGAAGTGGTTGGTCTATATACAAATGATGGGTGACATGTTTTGAAGTGGCTGGTCAATATAATTATGGTAGCTGACCTGTTTTGAAGTGGCTGGTCTATATACATATGATGGGTGTCATGTTTTGAAGTAGCTGGTATATATACAAATGATGGGTGACATGTTTTGAAGTGGCTGGTCTATATAATTATGCTAGCTGACCTGTTTTGAAGTGGCTGGTCTATATACATATGATGGGTGTCATGTTTTGAAGTGGCTGGTCTATATAATTATGGTAGCTGACTTGTTTTGAAGTGGCTGGTTTATATACATATAATGGGTGTCGTGTTTTGAATTGGCTTGTCTATATACATACGATGGGTGACATGTTTTGAAGTGGCTAGTCAATATACATAATATGTGACATGTTTTGAAGTGGCTGGTCTATATAATTATGGTAGCTGACCTGTTTTAAAGTGGCTGGTCTATATACAAATAATGGGTGACATGTTTTGAAGTGGCTGGACTATATCCATATGATGAGTGACATGTTTTGAAGTGGCTGGTCCATATACATATGATGGGTGACATGTTTTGAAGTGGCTGGTCAATATAATTATGGTAGCTGACCTGTGTTGAAGCGGCTTGGTTATATACAAATGATGGGTGACCTGTTTTGAAATGGCTGGTCTATATACATATGATGGATGACATGTTTTGAAGTGGCTGGTCTATATACAAATGATGGGTGACGTGTTTTGAAGTGGCTGGTCTTTATACAAATGATGGGTGACATGTTTTGAAGTGGCTGGTTCATATACATATGATGGGTGACATGTTTTGAAGTGGCTGGTCAATATAATTATGGTAGCTGACCTGTTTAGAAGTGGCTGGTCTATATACATATGATGGGTGACATGTTTGAAGTGGCTGGTCAATATAATTATGGTAGCTGACCTGTTTAGAAGTGGCTGGTCTATATACATATGATGGATGACATGTTTTGAAGTGGCTGGTCTATATACAAATGATGGGTGACGTGTTTTGAAGTGGCTGGTCTATATACAAATGATGGGTGACATGTTTTGAAGTGGCTGGTTCATATACATATGATGGGTGACATGTTTTGAAGTGGCTGGTCAATATAATTATGGTAGCTGACCTGTTTAGAAGTGGCTGGTCTATATACATATGATGGGTGACATGTTTTGAAGTGGCTGGTCAATATAATTATGGTAGCTGACCTGTTTTGAAGTGGCTGGTCTATATACATATGATGGGTGTCATGTTTTGAAGGGGCTGGTCTATATACAAATGATGGGTGACATGTTTTGAAGTGGCTGGTCTAATACTTATGATGGGTGACATGTTTTAAAGTGGCTGGTCTATATACAAATGATGGGTGACATGTTTTGAAGTGGCTGTTCTATATAATTATGCTAGCTGACCTGTTTTGAAGTGGCTGGTCTATATACATATGATGGGTGTCATGTTTTGAAGTGGCTGGTCTATATAATTATGGTAGCTGACCTGATTTGAAGTGGCTGGTCTATATACATATGATAGGTGTCGTGTTTTGAAGTGGCTGGTCCATATACATATGATAGGTGACATGTTTTGAAGTGGTTGGTCTATATACTTATGGTAGCTGACCTGTGTTGAAGCGGCTGTACTATATACAAATGATGGGTGACATGTTTTGAAGTGGCTGATCTATATACAAATGATGGGTCACATGTTTTGAAATGGCTGGTCTATATCCATATGATGGATGACATGTATTGAAGTGGCTGGTCTATATACATATGATGGGTGTCATGTTTTGAAGTGGCTGGTATATATACAAATGATGGGTGACATGTTTTGAAGTGGCTGGTCTATATAATTATGCTAGCTGCCCTGTTTTGAAGTGGCTGGTCTATATACATATGATGGGTGTCATGTTTTGAAGTGGCTGGTCTATATAATTATGGTAGCTGACTTGCTTTGAAGTGGCTGGTTTATATACATATAATGGGTGTCGTGTTTTGAAGTGGCTGGTCTATATCCATACGATGGGTGACATGTTTTGAAGTGGCTAGTCAATATACATAATATGTGACATGTTTTGAAGTGGCTGGTCTATATAATTATGGTAGCTGACCTGTTTTGAAGTGGCTGGTCTATATACAAATAATGGGTGATATGTTTTGAAGTGGCTGGTCCATATCCATATGAAGAGTGACATGTTTTGAAGTGGCTGGTCCATATACATATGATGGGTGACATGTTTTGAAGTGGCTGGTCTATATAATTATGGTAGCTGACCTGTGTTGAAAATGTTGGGTTATATACAAATGATGGGTGACCTGTTTTGAAATGGCTGGTCTATATACATATGATGGATGACATGTTTTGAAGTGGCTGGTCTATATACAAATGATGGGTGACGTCTTTTGAAGTGGCTGGTCTTTATACAAATGATGGGTGACATGTTTTGAAGTGGCTGGTTCATATACATATGATGGGTGACATGTTTTGAAGTGGCTGGTCAATATAATTATGGTAGCTGACCTGTTTAGAAGTGGCTGGTCTATATACATATGATGGGTGACATGTTTGAAGTGGCTGTTCAATATAATTATGGTAGCTGACCTGTTTTGAAGTGGCTGGTCTATATACATATGATGGTTGTCATGTTTTGAAGTGGCTGGTCTATATACAAATGATGGGTGACATGTTTTGAAGTGGCTGGTCTATATACATATGATGGGTGACATGTTTTGAAGTGGCTGGTCTATATACAAATGATGGATGACATGTTTTGAAGTGGCTGGTCTTTATAATTATGCTAGCTGACCTGTTTTGAAATGGCTGGTCTATATACATATGATGGGTGTCATGTTTTGAAGTGGCTGGTCTATATAATTATGGTAGCTGACCTGTTTTTAAGTGGCTGGTCTATATACATATGATGGGTGTCGTGTTTTGAAGTGGCTTGTCCATATACATACGATGGGTGACATGTTTTAAAGTGGCTGGTCTATATACATACGATGGGTGACATGTTTTGAAGTGGCTAGTCAATATACATATGATGGGTGACATGTTTTGAAGTGGCTGGTCTATATAATTATGGTAGCTGATCCGTTTTGAAGTGGCTGGTCTATATACAACTAATGGGTGACATGTTTTGAAGTGGCTGGTCTATATCCATATGATGGGTGACATGTTTTGAAGTGGCTGGTCTATATACATATGATGGGTGACATGTTCTGAAGTGTCTGGTCTATATAATTATGGTAGCTGACCTGTGTTGAAGCGGCTGGTCTATATACAAATGATGGGTGACCTGTTTTGAAGTGGCTGGACTATATACATACGATGGATGACATGTTTTGAAGTGGCTGTTCTATATAATTGTTGTAGGTGACCTGTTTTGAAGTAGTTGGTATGGTGGCTGCTTTCTGCCATGTCGTTTTGTCATCTTGGCGGATCGCCCGCCAAGATCACAAGATGAGAAAACGATGGATTTCACGCACCAAGACGACATTTGAAAGGCGCCAAGATGACAAATAAATATGGCCCGTTGTCGTCTTTTCGCGTGGCGACTTGTCTTGGTGCTTTATTTTTGTCGTTCTTGGGGGCCTGCCAGAATGACAAAACGAAAAACCAACAAAAGGCTGTATTTGTTGTCTTGCCTTTGCAAACGACAAAATGAAAAGATGACAAAATGCTGTATTTGTGGTCTTGTCTTAGCGCAAGACAAAACGAAAAGATGACTGCCAGAACGACAAAACGAAAAGACGACAAAATGCAGAACAACAAAAATAAAGCGCCAAGACGACATGTGATAAGATGACAATGGGCCACATTTATTTGTTGTCTTGATGTCTTTCGCGACCCGCCAAGACGACATGGCAGACATCAGCCACCATAAGTTGGTCTATAAAATTCTGGTAGATGACCTGTTTTGAAATGATTGGTCTTTATAATTCTGGTACGTGACCTGTATTGAAGTGGTTGGTCTATGTAATTATGGCAGGTGACCTGTTTTGAAGTGGTTGGTCTATAAAAGTATGGTAGGTGTCCTGTTTTGAAGTGGTTGGTCTATATACTTCTGGAAACTGACATGTTTTGAAGTGGTCTGAAATGAGGGATGGCATATTTTGAAGTGGTTGGTCTTTATAATTCTGGTAGGTGACATGCAGTCGTGATGCCCAAGCGTCGCTTCTACCACTTTTGTCTTCCTTTCCATCCAACTTATCAATATGGAAGCATTGAAAGCATGAGGATTCCAGGCATGAATCATATGAAATGGTATTAGATCCTTAGCTGCCTCTACATGTGTACAAAATGCAACTTAACATACTCTTTGAAGAATGAACATTGCCATAGTACTTATTTTACCTGATGAGCACACACAGTATACAATACCTTGTCTGCATAATATAGGCCTACTGAGGAAGAGTATTTTACGAAACACTCATGACACTGTGAATAAAACTCGTGACCTCGGACAGGGAGGTGGGAGATTAAAAGGTTTGCCATGAAATAAGTTGTTAATACGGAACAAAATATAAATTATGTGAAATATTACAAAATATGGCTACATGTGACATGATATGAACAGGTGAGCATTTCATGTATGGAATACAAACACCATACAACGTGGCGCAGTCGATAACGTGGCGCATTTAACCGATCCTTGCATTCTACGGCATTTAAATTATGTAAAATATTTAACCGAAGGCCCCCGGGTTCAATCCTCCTTTTGGTGCCACTGAGTTTCGTCGGTGTGTTGTTAGGCAAGACACTTTCCATTAGCCTCGTCCGTCGGATGGGGATGTAAACCGGGCGGTCCCGTGTATCGGTCTATCCTCCAAGCACGTTAAAGAACCATAGGAATCTATTCGATAATAAGAGTAGGGCACCGTTCCTAGATTCCTATGTATCCTTCCCCTCTCTCTAGGGCGGCGCTAAATAACCTATACTGTGTTGATAAGTCGTTAAACAACATTCAATTATATTCAATTACCTCCAGGCCCACCCCCATGGCTAATTAGGATCTCAAATGATTGTCGGCTGATTTGTCGGAACATGGGTGATTTGGACCAGATGTTAACGTGGAAATTGAATATTATTTTACATAATTTTAATGCCGTAGAATGCAAGGATTATTGGATTGACAAACTTGCGTGAAGATGTATCAAAAATGTATGTTAAACCTTCCAAAAAAATATCCATCTCACATGTGTGGCTTATAGGTCTCATTCTGAACAGATTTTAACTCTTGTTATCTATAGGACATACCTTAGGAATTCAAGAGAGAGAGAGAGAGAGAGAGAGAGAGAGAGATAACGGCCAAAATAAAAATAATCTATGATAAAATATGTCTGTGTTCTAATTAAGCATTGTTTGGAACATAAATAGTAAGCTCTGAATTAATACAATAGTATGTATTAATACAGAAATCAGGAAATTATATTGCGTTCCAAATCGCGCACGGTCCGAATCAGCCAGGTACCGAACGAGTGGCCTAATTTCAATGTAAATTGGCTAATTTGTAAAATACTACTATCTGTACCACATTCTACAAAGTGTATTCACTATATGATCGTGGATAACAACTTTTTCGAGTCTACTTTTAGAATTAATCGTGAATACCAGACCGAATTGCTCCCATTTGCAGTCTATTGTGTATGTTCGATTGCGCAATACGACAATGTGTATACAAAATGACGTCATCATTTTCCGTGTACACCATATGGCTGGTAACTAGCCTCTCCCTTTATAGGTGTGAAAGCGCTAATTATTTTTCCATAGGCCACAATGTAAAAATGAGAACTTCTGCTGACTTCTTGCAACTTCAAATAAAGTATGGATAATGTAGCACTGTTATTTTCATGAAGTCCTACCTCTGTCCTTTTGAAAAATCACCAGAAACCATGGGGTCACAAGACATGTAAGAGAACCCCATCATGTTGACAACCGCAAGTCAAGGTCACAGCTGTTTCTTGCAGAGCTGCTCTCAATGTTTGTATCATGTGGCCCTGCATTCGAATTCTGCAACATTTTTAAAAAATAACCCATCAGAAGTCATAAATAAGCTTCTAATATATATAGCAACAAAATACAGCAACAATTTGCCAACCTTTTTCCACATAAAGTGTTTTTTATCAACAAAAAAGGGGAACTACTTTTAGTAATAGGGACTACATTCGACTACACCTCGGAGATTTTTATGTTAATTGGTGGTAGTAAACCTTATAACCTGCCAAGTTCGACTAGACGGCGCCGTTAAAATCACACTCCCTGTTAGATTTCCGATAAAATCGTAACATCTTTAAAACAAGAGTGTTCCGATTGATCTCATCATCATAATGAAAAAACCACCGCATATAATAGAAAAAGAACTGCATAAAATAAGAAATGCACCACGTATAAAACCGTTTGTACCGAATATAATGCAACTGAAACCACCGAATATAAAGACGTATCCACTACATATATTAAAATATGCACCATATATAAAGTCAACAGAAGCACTGCATATAAATACAAACATACTTCATATAATGTTCAAAGGCCCTCATATATTAGATAAACTACCGCATATAGAAATAAATGCACTACATATAATGATAACTGGACCGCATATAATGGTATATCTACTACATACAATGATTAATCTACTGCATATAAATACTTTTCTACCACATATAAATATTTATGTACCACATATAAAGGGAAATGCACTGCATATGATGAAATATCTACCACATATAAAGGGAAATGCACTGCATATGATGAAATATCTACCACATATAAAGGGAAATGCACTGCATATGATGAAATATCGACCACATATAAAGGCAAATGCACTGCATATAGTAATCATGTATACCTTGACGTGTTCGTTGGCGGACGGACTATAAACCTTAGAATTACACACACACACACATTAATCGGCAACATCATAAGACAGTCATGGCGTTCCATATTGAAGGATAAGCCATCGTATGGTGGTTGCAAATGAAAACTCTACATCTATTTAAAATAATATTTCATTAAGTCTATACATGTGCCGAAAATGCTTGGACACCAATATAGAATACAGTAAGAAAAGTGTAGGACAGTTAAGCTATGCTCTATATTATATTATTGAGGAGTGGCTTGCACCCCTGCCCCGACCCCCTGTTACTATGTCTATGCATAATCGTCTGCAAAGTACACTATAAATAGATCCCGGTAAACACACGTCTCTAAACATAGTCGGGGGCGTCCGTGGCCGAGTGGTTAACGTCTCTGACTTGAAATCACTTGCCCCTCACCGCTGTAGGTTCGATCCCTCAGGGGCCTAGGAATCTTTATGTGAGGAAGCTATCCAGCTGGCTTGCGGAACGTTCTACCCAGGTGCCCGCCCGTGCACGAAAATTGCCCGGAGGGGCACCTGGGGTCTTCCTCCACCAATGGAAGCTGGAAAGTCGCCGTATGACCTTAGCTGTTGGTGCGACTATAAAATCCAATTCAATTCAATCTAAACATAGTCACCTATATTAAGAAATTCGTGTGTGTGTATTAAAAGCGTTTATTTATCCTCGCTGTATTGCACTAAGCATTTTAGCGAGCAGTAAAGGACTGGTAAGGTAGGAAATACGTTTTATGAAATATTTCGATAATTAACCAAATTCCTGGCTTGAACGCACGATCCCTGGGTTACTAAGCCGCGATGCTAACCATTACACCACGGCGCTACCTTATAAGAAATTCGTCATTGAACGAGCCTAGTTATAGCCATTGATACGCTTACTAATGTTCTAAAAATAGATTTGGTTTTCCGCTAAATTGAACGATCCTAGTTATAGCCATTGATACACGTAAATGTTCTAAAATTAGATCTGGTTTTCCGCTGAATTGTGCAATTTAAAGAGTCCCTCGCATGAAGTTTTCATAAATGATGATATATAAATACCCGATAGATGTGACTTTAGGAAAAGGCAAAACTGATCGTTATAAAAAAATGTCTCAACTGTATAGGGTTGTAGGGGAGTTAGTAAGGGATAAATTTAATTCTTATATATTTAATTCTTCTAAAAAAGACAAACGTAAGTACAAACAATTTATTATAGCTGCATATGTTTCTGATGAGGAAATTAATAATGAAGACTATTCTTTTATAGATAAGTATTTTGATGAAATAAAGGATTTAAATATTACAGATTCAATCATGGAGCAGAATTTTATATATCTGCATAGATCAGTTATCATATTCAACAATAATAATTCACATGGTGAGGCTAGACTTTTTGAAGCAATCAGGAAATCAATGTTGATGATTAATAAATACCCGATAGATATGACTTTAGGAAAAGACAAAACTGATCGTTATAAAAAATTGTCTCAACTGTATAGGGTTGTAGGGGAGTTAGTAAGGGATAAATTTAATTCTTATATATTTAATTCTTCTAAAAAAGACAAACGTAAGTACAAACAATTTATTATAGCTGCATATGTTTCTGATGAGGAAATTAATAATGAAGACTATTCTTTTATAGATAAGGATTTAGATAAATTAAATCATTTAAATATTACAGATTTAAACATGGAGCAGAATTTTATATTTCTGCATAGATCAGTTATCATATTCAACAATAATAATTCACATGGTGAGGCTAGACTTTTTGATCCAAATGGAGCAATCAGGAAATCAATGTTAAATTATCCAAATGAAGCAGTCAGAAATTCAATGTTAAATCGGCCTTATAGTTCAATGAATGAGGAACCGAATTTGTTAAAGGAACTCAAATCAAAATTTAGACCGACCAACAAAAAATTTAGAAGTAAAAAGTACAGCATATTTTTATTTTCTTATTACATTCCATGTGCAATATACGGGCACATGTGTTCGAAGTTAATAGCGAGGTATGCCGAAGAAAATAAGGAAAAAATTGTAGTTGCATATGAAACAATTTTTAGAAAATCTAAGAAAGAGAAAGAGTCAATTGATTTAATGCGAACAGCAAATAACGTACATCTACTTAAACTTTCTACATCACCTCCTGGTAACTATTTCGGTCAAATTCCTCAGTTCAAACTTAGCAACTGTAAATATCTTCTTAAAATAAATTTAGATAACACGATAAAAAGTATAAGATTACCTACTGAATATAATCAATTTACCACAGATAAACCTTGCAAATATAAATATCTTCTTAGCATAAAAGCACATGAAACCATGTCAAGAAACGAAACAATATCAGTTCAACCTTTCAAATATAAATATCCTCTTAAAATAAAATTACATCATGCTAACATCAAAACAAACAGACATGTATGTATTAAAAAAAATAGTAAAACAAACAATTCAATGAAACTTAACAAAAAGCAAACATACATACATATATAAAAAAAAAAAAAGTTATTAAATTTAATATATTTGAGTCAATAACTATAATATACTGCACCCTCCCCACACCCCGCCCCGACAACCCCCCCCCCCCCCCTTTTTTTTTTCTCTCATGATATGGGAAGCTATCATGTGGAAGTACACATTTTTTTCTCTATATTAGAGAGAGTTAACAAACCAAAATAACTCAAGTGATTTATTATCTTCTTTTTAAATATAAAGTAAACCAGATAAGGTAGATTTCAACATATTATAAGACAGTAACCTGTTGTTTTGTTTACCGATTGAATGAAAGTATTTGGCTGGAATGAGTGTGTTGAAAAATAGGTATATATTTATATTTGTAAAGTGTGCGGTGGGATGGTTCCTAGACCCACAACACACTCATTGACCAGATAAGGTAGATTTCAACATATTATAAGACAGTAACCTGTTGTTTTGTTTACCGATTGAATGAAAGTATTTGGCTGGAATGAGTGTGTTGAAAAATAGGTATATATTTATATTTGTAAAGTGTGCGGTGGGATGGTTCCTAGACCCACAACACACTCATTGACGATTGAATGAAAGTATTTGGCTGGAATGAGTGTGTTGAAAAATAGGTATATATTTATATTTGTAAAGTGTGCGGTGGGATGGTTCCTAGACCCACAACACACTCATTGACGGGGAAAATAAATGGGCTGACCATTATTGGTAGCTGAAAAAAAATAAAATAAAAAAAAAAATAATAATATACTGAAAGAAATAAGTTTGGCACGGTCTTTTGTATATCTAGGTTAAAGAAACCGAATATAAATACCTTCTAAAATTAAAATCTATTGATGGCATAATAAAAAAATTAAAATTAAAATTAAAAGACAGTAACCTGTTGTTTTGTTTACCGATTGAATGAAAGTATTTGGCTGGAATGAGTGTGTTGAAAAATAGGTATATATTTATATTTGTAAAGTGTGCGGTGGGATGGTTCCTAGACCCACAACACACTCATTGACCAGATAAGGTAGATTTCAACATATTATAAGACAGTAACCTGTTGTTTTGTTTACCGATTGAATGAAAGTATTTGGCTGGAATGAGTGTGTTGAAAAATAGGTATATATTTATATTTGTAAAGTGTGCGGTGGGATGGTTCCTAGACCCACAACACACTCATTGACGATTGAATGAAAGTATTTGGCTGGAATGAGTGTGTTGAAAAATAGGTATATATTTATATTTGTAAAGTGTGCGGTGGGATGGTTCCTAGACCCACAACACACTCATTGACGGGGAAAATAAATGGGCTGACCATTATTGGTAGCTGAAAAAAAAAAAAAAAAAAAAAAAATAATAATATACTGAAAGAAATAAGTTTGGCACGGTCTTTTGTATATCTAGGTTAAAGAAACCGAATATAAATACCTTCTAAAATTAAAATCTATTGATGGCATAATAAAAAAATTAAAATTAAAATTAAAAGACAGTAACCTGTTGTTTTGTTTACCGATTGAATGAAAGTATTTGGCTGGAATGAGTGTGTTGAAAAATAGGTATATATTTATATTTGTAAAGTGTGCGGTGGGATGGTTCCTAGACCCACAACACACTCATTGACCAGATAAGGTAGATTTCAACATATTATAAGACAGTAACCTGTTGTTTTGTTTACCGATTGAATGAAAGTATTTGGCTGGAATGAGTGTGTTGAAAAATAGGTATATATTTATATTTGTAAAGTGTGCGGTGGGATGGTTCCTAGACCCACAACACACTCATTGACGATTGAATGAAAGTATTTGGCTGGAATGAGTGTGTTGAAAAATAGGTATATATTTATATTTGTAAAGTGTGCGGTGGGATGGTTCCTAGACCCACAACACACTCATTGACGGGGAAAATAAATGGGCTGACCATTATTGGTAGCTGAAAAAAAAAAAATATATATACTGAAAGAAATAAGTTTGGCACGGTCTTTTGTATATCTAGGTTAAAGAAACCGAATATAAATACCTTCTAAAATTAAAATCTATTGATGGCATAATAAAAAAATTAAAAAAAATTAAAAAAATAAAAAAATAAAAAAATAATAAAATTTCAAAATGTTACTCTTTTATTCAAAATGTCGGCCCTTGGCCTTTCTCAGGAGAAAAAGATTTCACAAAAGACTAATGTCACGTCCATTCTGTGTATTAGTGACGGAGGTTATGACTCAGCGTCATGGCCGCGCTTCATGTCTAACATAACGTCGTTTCCCGCAATTACATCGCCAATCATACCAAAATCGAGAGAAGATCATTTAAAACCAAAAAGAAAAAAGAAAAAAAGAAAACAACAGAAACAACGATAGGACGCCAGACATGAGGGGTATTTTGTCAAAATACCAAAAATTTACTATATAAATCGGAACGGATAGTAGAAGTCTTCAAGGATCAAGCTATGGTAGCGTTCAGGCGAGACAGGAGTTTGTGTGATACATTGGTTCACGGGAAAACAAACAAGAGCAATTGCTAAATCAACGCCTAAATGTAAATTCAATAGTTCAAGAAGGTAACATTTCAAGAATCATTCCGCGCAGGCAGAAACACCAATAAATAGATATTTTGAAGACTACAGTAAAGATAACATGCGTGTAACAATATTACAAAAAGTGTTTTATGAAGGTCGGATATATAGACAATTAATACTAGATCTTTGGATAAGAAAGCTTGATACTAAAGCACCGGTTGGGTGTAATATAAAGTTGTTGTAATATGTTTGAACTATTGTGAATTGTGGCGAATTCGGGAAATGATATATAACGTCGTTCTGAGCCATAACACGACGTCATTGTGGGAAATGCCATGACGCTGAGTCATAACTTCCGTCGCTATTACTTAGAATGGACGTGACATAAGTGTTTCGTGAAATCTTTTTCTCTTGAAAAAGGTCAAGGGGCCGAAATATTAAGGGGCCATTTGGAAATGTTGAATCAAATAGTAACATTTTGAAGTTTTAATACTACTTTTCTTTATGGAAGATTTCTTGAAGATTATATTAAGTAATATATTTTACACGTCCTCAGTTCAACCTCAGCAAATTTAAATATCTTCTTAAAATAAAATCACATGATGTCATGATAAAAAAAAATAACTATTAAATAATATATTTGACATGTCCAAAGTTCAACCTTTGCAAATATAAACATATTCTTAGAAAAAAATCGCAAAGTCACATCTGTCGGGTAAGTTTTCATTTATCCCTCCCCCAACCGCATCTTCTACATTTTTGGTGCGGTGAGGGGGGCCCTTGCCAAGCCTACAGACCTCATCGTGGTGCAAGGGTGACAACGCTGATGCCTTAGAAAATTTCAAGATAATAATGTTTTAAGACATCAGCGGCTAACGTGTAGGCAAACTGATAAACGTTTTAGTGAAAAATAACTTCTATTTAAAAAAGTAATATCATAAAATCTATAAATAATGTTATTGATAAATAGAAAATATTATGTCAGTGCCTTTTACTATCAAGTTTAATAGGTGAGGTTTAGAAAACGAAGAATGGCGAGCCATTTTTCGTTTTCGTGCCGGACCTAATAAACTTGATAGTAAAAGACACTGACATACTATTCTATTTATCATGTAGATTATCCACATTTTCTGTATGAATTACTATTATTATCTATTTCGCAGAATGTTACGCTTATCGAGGACGCCGCCATGCTGTTGTTTTTTGTTTGTTTGTGTTATGACGTCAGATAACGTTGCGTACATGACGTCAGATAACGTTACGTACAATGAACGCCGAAGGATTCCGCACTGAGTTTGCTTTATTGACCAGTGCCTAATAAAGCAAAATTGATTAATAGGTCAACCCTATATTCGGCAGAAAAGTGCATATCTACATGATAAATACACGTTCTTCCTGTCAAGTAAACAATAAGGGGCTGGAGACGAGCTTGAAGAGTAATGGATCGATATACGAATACAATCGTCTTAATGTGTTTCAGGTTCATATGACCCATGATTTGTTTTATTTAAGTATTATAAATACAATAGTTTGGTCTTGAAAGCTAGACGCCTCGGTTAGTTTTTCTTTCATGAATCAATAATAATAATTCATATGATGCTTTAAGGCCCTCTTACATTTTGGTTTAAGTGGACTTTATATTTACAATTAATATTGGTGAAACAAGCCGATTCGCCGAGTTGTTCAGACCAAACATTTTCAAATCAATAACTAACCCTTAACCCGCAAAACACGCTATAATATCCTTTGCGTACATTGTAAATCCAGATCAGCCTTTGACTGATCAGGGTATACAATGTCCGTCTGCTGATCAGTCATTCCCCCCCCCACCCCCCAAACCTCCCTTTGTCACATAAATGGAATGGTGTTGATTCAAAGAAAGGTGTTTTCGTATTATTTGAGTTTACACCAATCATCAGCTCCAGTCCCTTAGAACTGTGCATTGTCTGGCGTGACACGGTTGCCCGAGGCTTAGTAGTTATAAGACTAACCCTGCAATCATGAGTGTGAATTCGGGGACAAGTAGACTATACTGCGTACCGGGTACCAGTCTACTTGGTACTCCCGAATACACACTCATGACAAGCCACGTTTAAAAATGTGGGGAAAAACGCGCACCAATTCTATGCGCGCGTTTCTACAAAATACAAAGTTGATTATCAATATAAAGGTATGGTTTTTGACAGAAGAATTATATATTCTATTGAATGGTATGTTTGACAATAACAGTGTTGACCGATAAGATACTGAAATCGGCAAGCAACAACACCCAGTGACATCTGAAAAATTAAAATGTTCGTTGCTAGCTAGACGGTGCTCAGGTAAAAAAATACCTCTACAAATTGCCAAGAAGAAGATCGTCTTCACCTGTTGACAGTCTGTGGTGAAAATTATACAGGTCCTGGCAGATTTCAAGAATGAAATAATTACCGAAGCATTGTGGTGTCTTGGTTATAGCGTCTGCCTTGCATTCAGAAGGTCGTGGGTTCGAGTCCCCTGACCGCGTCATACCAAAGACTTTAAAAATGGAGTAGTCACTTGTAACCTTTGCCTGACGAGCAAATAATGGGTAGTTCTACGACTGATTGACCAGTGTCAGAATAATGTGACTGGGTGGGTGGGGGTATCATGTCTACTACGGTGTGGTATTCCAGTGTGGCAGCACTATATAATAAAGAAACCATTGAGTTCGCTGCTTCAAGTAGACATACATCACATCACACAACAACACACAGATAAAAGTCCAGACATTGTGCCTATAAACGTCGGGTAGGACGCCTGTCGTAGGTGGAGGGACTATAATCCTTAGAAATACACACACACACAGAATGAAATAATTATTGCTAAAATACAAATAATTGCTGGAAAGACTCCACGAAAATGGAACACAGATATAAACACTGACTGACTGGAACTTGGACAATGCTGAGCTGGTAAGTTTTTAATAATTATTTTGCTGACACTCCTTTTTGCATGTGTACTATGTCGGAGTGATTTAGTAGGTAACTGGTCAACTCGTACTTTAGTCAACTCGTACTCATTTTGGTCAACTCGTGCTCATTTAAATTTTCAAATCGTCAACTCGTACTCATCTCGTACTCACTATTTATTTCTTGTGTTCAGGTAATTAAATTTGTTACATATTATGCTGTTATGTTATGCATAAAACATAAATAATACATCTTTTTAAGTATAGAATTACACCAAAATTATAAAGAAAATGATTTTTACATTCATTTGTATATGGGAGTAATTCATGGATTTCATGATTTACTTTGTGGAGATTATAAAGAAAACAACAACAAGATGTGTTACATATTAATATTTAAAACAAAACTTAATACAACATATTAATTTTATAAAATGTACAATATATACAATATATACACTATTCCCTTACACCTTACTCAAACACATCGAATGACAATCAGCGAAAGTTATATTTCTTATTCTTTTTAAAAAAACACACCAAACAGTCAGTTGTAAAAACATTAACGCAACGGAATTGTTCTTTTCTTCTGAATCAGTTGTCTTCTACTTGTCAGGAAGAGTCAGTGTTGGTCTATAGACAATGGATACCGCCTTTATGAGTCCGCTAGCGGTGAGCTCCCCATCGCCATTAAAACATTAAAAGTCGAAATATGGAATTGAACATAACACATAAACATCTATTCTTTTTTTCTCTCAAAATTGATTTAAATGTCTAACTATATTTTAAAAACAATATATAAAAAGAGAGAGAGAGGATTACAGGATTCATCTCTTTCTCTATGTCGCAGTAATGTTCATTAACCATTAACCTGACATTACATAATGGTGTGTTCTTTCTTTCTTTTAATTTTATACATTCCAGCTTATCAAATTAAATTACAATTAGGTGCATTAACATAGTATTTATGATATCAGACACAAGAAAGCGAGAAAAATACAGGGAGCTATATCGTGTGTCTCGTAATCAAAAACATGAACAAATGTTTTGAAAAAAAAATCATTATAATACATTATAATTTCATTATAACAAACTATGAACAAACACCAATAAAAATGAGTACGCGTTTTTTATGACGAGTACGAGTTGACCAATATATGAGTACGAGTTGACCAA
Source organism: Cyrtodaria siliqua (assembly GCA_037043455.1). NCBI lineage: Eukaryota > Metazoa > Mollusca > Bivalvia > Adapedonta > Hiatellidae > Cyrtodaria > Cyrtodaria siliqua. The sequence continues at coordinate 101,686 of JAWPHD010003903.1, read as the reverse complement.
AATAAGTACGAGCTGACTTAAGTACGAATTGACTTAAGTACGAGTTGACCCAGAAGCATTTAGTATTCAACATGTAAGCTCAGGGGACTTGTCATTTATAAACACATATACTGGGGGAGACCTTTGGAAAAAAAATTATTACAGAGTACCAAACTACCTTTTTTTTTAGAGCATGCATAGAAAACACACCTATTTTTCTTTTTGGCCTTGAGCATTTTGTTCCCCGCTTTTGGACATGCATACCCTTGACCTGAATTTCATGGAATTTACTAGTGTTTTCACATTTTTTCAGTATTTTTCACTACTGTAGCTCAGCAGTGGCGTAGCTGCACTAAGGCACTGCAGGACCGGGCCTGCAGATTATTCTGAGTAATGCCAAATCTAAAAACTGCGAGGGGGGAGGTGTGTCTAATTAAAATTAAGCAAAAACATGTATGTTTTAGCATTTTAACTGCATCTCGAGAATGCACCAGAATGCGCCAGAAACACTCTATTTATCAAAACATTTCTTGGGGAGGATGCCCAGACCCCACTACAGTGCTCAGAAATTAAGCGGACCTGCAGCTTCAAAAAGGCCAGCTACGCCCCTGCTCAGGTCTGTTCATGCCCATACATTGGAAGTTTCGTACGCATACATACTCTTCACGTAAGTGAACATGTAAACTGGGTACAGGGTACGAAACATCTGATGGCCGCCGCCAGGGTACAAAATGACCAATGACGAGGGTACGCAGCATCCAACACATTTTAGACAAAAAACGAAACGTACCCAATTTTTCGTAAGAAGCATCCATAACTAGAGACTTGTCCAACAAGTTAAAACCATTGTTTGATAGAAATTCCAAAAAAAATTTTGATGGAGAAAATGGTTGTATCAATTAAAAATATGCCCTATATATAAAAAGCAATTTTCATGTGTGAAATTTTTATTTCTCGACCAATATTTAAAAATAAGATATTTACCACCAAAATGTCTGTTTTAATACCAAGTGCTATATAAAACATATTAAGGCACTCCCGGTTATCAAATTGTGTCTGAAAAGTAAAACAAACCTTTGGCGGAAACTATAGAGCCTTAAACAATAAGATTATAATTTAATGTGAAGATAAGTTACTTAAAACAAATCACGGCCAATAGCGAATCTAACACAGGGTTAAAACACGTTCAAGTTTGTATGAATGAAAACACATTTTTTAAATGTTTATATCGTTCGACGTTACCGTTAATGATCGATAACTTTTAAACGTTTTCAACTAACAAATAGTGGATCTATTGACTTTCGAGAGAAAGAAATCAGTTAAAATGGGACAAGAGCAGTGTTTTTTTCCCCTTATATAAGTGATACCAAAAAATGATACTATTCCCAAAGCAAAAAAGTAGGAAAGAAAAAATTCTTAATTCAAACATGTGTAAATATTTTACACTGAAACATTAAACAGAAAAAGATGGAAAATATTTACATTTATGGGAGGGTCACAATGAATTACTACAAGAGAATGTGTATATATACATGTATATATATGGTAATGTGTTTGCAAAGTATATAAACATACAATATTGCTTTTGTTAGTCCCCCACCGGTCCCGTGGGGACTATAGGGTTCAACCCTGTCCGTTCGTCCTTCCAAAATGCTTGTCCGGGCCATATTTTCAATACTATAAGACTTTGAGATACCAAACTTGGTATGTGGATACATATTGGGATAGTGGTGTGTCGCGTACCAAAATAAGGTCACTGTGAACTTGACCTGTGATCTCTGTCATAGAAAATGCTTCTCCGGACCGTATTTTCAATACTATAACACTTAGAGATACCAAACTTGGTATGTGAATACATCTTGGGATAGCAATGTGTCGCGTACCAAAATAAGGTCATTGTGACCTTGACCTGTGACCTCTGTCATAGAAAATGCTTGTCCGGACCGTATTTTTAATACTATAACACTTAACACTTACTATAACACTATAACACCGAACTTGGTACGTGAACACATCTTGGGATAGCGGTGTGTCGCGTACCAAAATAAGGTCATTGTGACCTTGACCTTGATCTTTGACCTCCATCATAGAAAAATTCTGGGAAATGTTTGTCTGGGCCGGTGGGGGACTATGGATTGCCCTGCAATTTTTGATGCTCTTGTTAAATAGTGAAAAATTCCCAATTGAGGCAAAACCACGCACATTTTCACAATTGAATGGGTACCTGTATCATTCCCAAAACGGTGACAAAAAATTGCTAAAGAGTATCTTTTTCCCTTTTTTGGTGGGAATTGCTTTTTAGCCGGATTGCAAAGCAAATCCAGGCTTATGGTTTGGTCTGTCCGCCCAATTTCTTTGGTTTCTGGCCATTCAGTTATAACTATTTTAATCAGGGTTATTGTTTGGGGGTGGGGTGGGGGGGGGCATGTGGGTGGGGGTGGAGTGTTCCTACATATTAAAGAACTTACAAACATTTTTGACTTTTTATGTGACTGAAAACAGTGAATCCGTGTCCTGTGGACATAATTTTCTATATTGTATTTTCTAATACAATTAGGCCTGGCTCAGAGCTGTAGATACATGTTGACTGCAATGAGTATTTACTTATCAGATTCAAAATGAATGAGGCTTAAAAGAAAAAAGTGTTTGTTTCCGCTAACCCGACCAACCGTATTATTTAGACGCCGACCCTAACTTTTTTTATTGCAAAAAAAATAATGAAAGTTGAACCCATGAACCAAGGTTTCTTATGGAGAAAAAAAACATGCCTCCAGTGAGATTTGAACCCACGACCCCTTGGGTTTCCAGTGTACATTATTGAAAAATGGCCCTAACCATGTATTATCTAGGTATTAATACCTTCCCCAGTACTTTTTATCATATTAAAAGCGTTTTTTTCATTGACAAAAATAAGGACATTAATAATAAAAATTAAAAAATTAAAAAAAAGTTTTGCCTACCTACCTACCTACCTACCTACCTACCCTATTGTTTTTGAAGCCGTTAGCGGAAACAAACCATTTTTAGCTCGACTATTCGAAGAATAAGAGAGCTTATGTAATCACCCCGGCGTCGGCGTCGGCGACCCACATCAAGGTTTGCGTGTAAGCTGTGTTTACAAATCAATATCTCTTACATTTCTTATCCTAGCACAACCAAATTTGGCCATGGTCTTCCTTATAGCATTATCTTAAGGGCTGCTTAAGTAATTTTGGTTCTTGTAATCTCTGGGCTCCCATGGAACCCAAATTCTGATAGCCCTTAAAATGTGTCTATTGCACATCAAATTTTGCGTGTAAGCTGTGTTTACAGGTTTATATCTTTTACATTTATTGTCCTAGCTGAACTAAATTTTGGAATTGGTTTCCTTATTGTGTGTTGTAAAGGGTTGGGTAAGTAATTTTGTCTTCTGCAAATTCTGGGCTCCCATGGAAACCAAATTGTGATGGCCCATAACATGTGCAATAAAGGCAGATCTAGGTTTGCATGTAAGCATGTATATATCTATAATTTTGGTTTGGGATTTCCTATAGCATTATGCATTTTATTCATACTTCACCCATATTGGGGCATTGGTTCCCTCCTCCCCCCCCCCGCCCACACTCCCCCCCCCCCCCACTCACCCCTTTTCTTTATTTATTTTGTATTATTTATTTTTTTACATATGTATGTGTTGTTTTAGTCAATTCTTACACATATATGTTGCCCCCTCCCCCCCAACCCACCCCTCTTCCACCCCCCCCCCCCCCCCACAACGAACTTGAAACTCTGTTATTGTTTTTTTTTTACATATTTCTGTGTTGTTTTAGTCAATTCTTACACATATGTTGCCCCCTCCCCCCCAACCCACCCCGCCTCGCACAGCCATTCCCCCCACTTGAAACTCTATTTTTTTTTTACATATTTCTGTGTTGCTTTTGTCAATTCTTACACATGTTGCCCCCTCCACCTGCCTCCCCTACCCCGCCACCCACCCCCACCCCACACCGCACACTCGAAACTAGATTTTTTTTTTTTTACATATTTCTGTGTTGTTTTGGTCAATTCTTACACAATTCTTACACATAGCTTCTTACACATTTATGTTGCTCCCTCCTCCTCCACCCCCTGCCTCTCCCCCACCGCCCCCATGGCTCTTCCCCAACATCCCCCCACACACGCTCAAAACTTTTCTTCTTTTTTTTTACATTATCTGTGTTGTTTTGGTAAATTCTTACACATAGCTTCTTACACATATGTGTTGCTCCCTCCCCCCACGCCCTGGCTCTCCGCCCACCCACACACACACGTTTTTTGTTGTTTTTTTACATATTTCTGTGTTGTTTTGGTCAATTCTTACTCATAGCTATGTTGCACCCCTCCACCCCAACCACCCCGCCCCACGCTCAAAACTGGAATATTTTTATTTAATGTTTATTGTTTTTTGCATATATCTGTGTTGTTTTGGTAGCTTCTTACACATATATGTTGCTCCACCACCTCCCCCCCCCCCCCACCCACCCCCTGCCTCTCACCCACCCCACCCCCCACCCCCCACACACTCGGAACTTTTTTATTTTTATTTAACATATTTCTGTGTTGTTTTGGTCAATTCTTACACATAGCAATGTTGCCCCCATCAACCCCACCACCCCCCCCCCTCCCCACCCCACCACCACGCTCGAAACTGGAATATTTTCATTTAATGTTTATTGTTTTTTACATATATATGTGTTGTTTTGGTAAATTCTTACACATAACTTCTTACACATATATGTTGCCCCTTCCACCCACTCCCTACCTCTGCACCCCCACCTCCAACTACACCTTCCCCTACCCCCCCCCCCCCCACACTACCCCCACCACTTGAAACTTGTTTTTTTTTAAATTTACATATGTATGTGTTGTTTTTGCTTTTTGTCAATTCTTACACATAGCTATCTTTTCCCCACCCCCCCCCCCACTCCCACCCACCCCCCACTCCCACCCCACTCGAAATATTTTTATTTTTATTTTGTTTTACCATATTTCTGTGTTGTTTTGGTCAATTCTTACATAGCTGCTTACACATATATGTTGCCCTCCCCACCCCCCGCCTCTCCCCCATCACCACACAAACTCGATTTTTAATTATTATTTTTTACATATTTTTGTGTCGTTTTGGTGAATTCTTACATAGCTTCTTACACATATACGTTGCCCTCACCACCCCCACTCCCCCCACCACCCACCCCTGCCTCTCCCCCACCCCCACCCCTAACCCCCACTCAAAACTCGATTTTTTTAAAAAAAAAATACATATTTCAGTGTGGTTTTGATCATTTCTTACACATAACTATGTTGCGCCCCAAACCCCACCACACATTGTTCTGATGATATATACTAGCTATATAATTTTCCATATAATTATCCCGTTTACTTTGCCTTGAGCGTTTAAAACTAATGGTGCTATATTCACCAATCACACTAAATCCAGATCGCCTCTAGTCCCTTTAAGTTGAATATCTCATGAAGGGGTGTTTCACGTTGTTTTTGCTTTTTCTGGATGACAAAAATATTTTTTTCTTTTTCAGGTTGACTACATGAAGTACATGTACAGGGATCCTCTGAAAATGTACAAGGTGCAGAACACGGGACGTCACTTCCGTGCAATCCATTTGAAGCAGTTTTAACACTACATCTGTAGACATTATATAAGAGCGACATTGGCAAAACAAATGACAATTTGTCTGATGTAGAGTTAAGATAACGCGCTTCATGAAATTTGCCATTTACTACCAGCATTTAAAAGCGCACAAATGCCAAGTGAATTACCTTATTCCCATTGCTATAGACCAAACAATAGTGTCTTGTGAGAATGATATTAATGATAAAAAAAGTATTAGAGAGACAACTATGGCCCGTGTATTTTAAGACATTGGAATATCTGTTTTCTATTGAGACATATTGGATGTGAGAGCAATAGCTCTCCACCAGGAAAGTGACGGTCAAAAAATCAACAGTATTCCTTAAAGGGAGTGTTAAATAAGTTCAAGCTTAAAGGGACACATGGCATTCATGCATTATAATAAGTACAGCGATTTATTAATCCTGTATCATTTTGACTTTAAAACTGCTTGCATATATTTAAATAAAAAAATAAAAATTCTGTTTCCTTTTATTATTCTACATATTTTTTAAATATATTATTGCTGCAATATTATCAAAAGTCAATAATATATAAAAACAATTTACTTTGAACTATTTTAACAATTAATATTAATGATTGAACAAATGCAAGTTACGAAAAAAAAATAACGCGACGCCGTGAGTTTTTAAAAAATCAAGATTGCCGTGTGTCCCTTTAAATGAACTAGTCAAAACAACTGTGACAACATCATGCAAAATTACGAGACAAATTTTAAATAATACTAATATGGAAGCTCACTATTTTATATTCACAGTCATGGTCATATTAATGTGTTAGTAGATTGTTCGAAGATATACAGTTCAAAGATATACGTCTTCGATCGGTAACTTTTGCTTGTTAACAAGACAGGGGCTTCATTTTTAAGTTGATCTTTACCAAACTGTGTCAGTGTCTTTGTATCAAGGAAAGCTCGGAGAAGTTCAAAAACCAGCCTGATCAGAACTGAATGTTGTTTAACGGCTCATCAACACAGTATAGGTTATTTAAAGCCGCCCCAGAGAGAGCGGAAGGATACATAGAAATCCGGGAACCGTGCCCTACTCTTATTATCGAAGATTCCTATGGTTCTTTAACGTGCTTGGAGGATAGACCGATACACGGGACCGTCTGGTTTACGTCGCCATCCGACGGACGTGGTTATGGGAAAGTGTCTTGCCCAAGAACACACTGACAAAACTCAGTGAACCCGGGGCCTCCGGTTACTAATCCGCCGTGCTACCGACTGCGCCACGCCAGCCCTCTCAGCCTGATCAGACCAGTTACACCAGAGTAATGGCCCTTGATTTTCTTAAATATGCTATATTAGGAACTGGGGGTCGTGGGTTGAAATTTATTATTATTTATTTCAATTCTACTTTATTAGCTCGGCGCTTATGCTGTGGTGCGCCGTCCGTAAACTTTTTTTTGTGGCGACTATTGACAGATTTTCATGAAACTTCACAGGAATGTTGCTCTTGATGTTTAGTTGATCCTAGCATTTATTCAGGTCGGCCGGAAATTATTTTTTAAAAACTAATTTGTAGCAACTGTAACTTCTTGAAAACTATAAGTGATATTGATAAGGGACTTTTTCTAAAATGATTAACATGACATGATGTTGGTTCTTGTTGCAAATTATTTTGATTCAACATTAAACATGACTGCCAGTGGCCATCCATGTTTACATAGAGTTATATAGTAAAAAAACTTGTAAAGACTACTCCTCTGAAACTACCCGACAGATTTTCATGAAACTTCACAGGAATGCTGAGCTAGCTATCAAAACCTACCAGTACAGCTTCAAGGTCATTGACCTCTTGTTTTATATTATTTTTTTGGATATTTAAATATTTTTTATTTATGTTTTGATCATTCATTACATGTGCTTTTTTTAATTTTTGGTTGTTCAAGAAAAATATTTTAAATCTTTTTATTTTTTATTTTTTTATTTTTTGAAACTTGTTTCAGTTTAATGTTTATTATTATTTATTTTTTAAAATTAAAACTGTGAGTTTGTTTTAATTGTTAACATGGGTCAAAGGTTTAAAAAAAATTGTTATTTTTATTTGCATTTTTTTAAAGGAAGTACTGAAGGGAATTTTATGATGACAACCCATGCACAAGAGCCATTTTGGCCAGTAGAGCGTCCACAGGCCATATTTGGTCTCTTCTTTTGTTCTTATTCTACTATGTTGTGAAACTATTGTTGGAGCAATATAATCATCAGTCAGCAAAAATAATTATCATTATACTATTCTTTCTTATAATTTATATTAATGATTAAACAAATGCAAGTTATGAAGAAAAACTAAGGGTGAGAGTTTTAAAATATCAACATAGATTGTCCCTTTAAATTAAGAAGTGGAAAACGGTGACATCAAATTATTTTTTTTTGAAATTACCTCCATTTCAGTTTGGTAAAAATGTTGTTCACTAAATACTGTTTCGATTCTGTTTTATTGGCAAGATCAATGATAATAAAATATATTATTATTACCATGTGCTCACGTTATATTTCGTCAGTTGGTAGTGTGTTGGCTTTGTTTGAAAATTTAGTTAAATATTGACACTGGAAGAGCTTGAGACTTGCTTAGCAATTCAGTTTATTTGAGAGAAAAATAATCACTTTGTTCGACATGTTGCTACACAACGATACATTCACTGTTAGTTTACTTATGTTTTAATTTTAAGTTGCAAGCATTATAACCATATACTGGTAAATTTTCGAACAGACATCAGTTGAAATGTCACAACTCAGTTTTTAAATTAATATATTATCATAAACAACTATGATATTATTAACTAAACCAACAGACTGGCAGTTCATAGAGCGAGATGATTAAAGTAGTAATTTCTCTACTTGCTCCTCGGGGGAGTACAAAAAATTACCCTCTCAGAGGCTGATCTTGATTTGAAATTACTTCAAATATCTGTAATACCACACACTGGCACACAGATATATAACAAGTTAATTTTTGGTATGGTGCTTTAGGTCATTTTCAACACATCTAATGTTTTATATGACGGTCGATTTTCTGTGGTGGAGGTAGAGAAAAAAAATCGGCAGTCTACACCCTTCTAGTTTAATCACGGTGGCGAATCCAAGTGACTTTTTTTATACGTCCGTCCTAAGACAGGACGTATTATATCTTGGCGTTGTCCGTCCGTCTGTCCGTTACGTTTTGCGATGTCCGCTCTCTAACTCAAACATATTATCCAATCATTATGAAACTTGGAAATAATGTTTATAGGCATAATATCTCGGTCAAGTTCGAAAACCAGCCCAATCGTCTTAGTTACAACGGAATTATGGCCCTTTAATTATTGAAAATTGACAAGTTTGCGATGTCCGCCCTCTAAGTCGAACAACTATTATCCAATCCTTAAGAAACTTGAAAATAATGTTTATGGGCATAATATCTCGAGCAAGTTCGGAAACCAGCCCAATCCCAACGGTAACAACGGAGTTGTGGCCCTTTATTGAAAATCGCCCCGGTAACAACGGAGTTGTGGGCCTTTAATTATTGAAAAGTGACAATGTTGACGATGTCCGCTCAATAACTTCAGTATTTTTTGTTTAATCTTTATGAAACTTTGAAATAATGTTGATGGGCATAATATCTAGGTCAAGTTCGGAAACCATCCTGATCGTCCCGGTAACAATGGAGTTATGGCCATTTACTTATTGAAAATTTTGATGATGTCCGCTAAATAACTTTAATATTTGTTTTTCAATCTTGATGAAACCCGGTCATGTCCGAAAACCAGTCCAATCGCCCTGGTAACAACGGATTTCGTATTATGTCGTGGCACTAACACTTACAATCATTTATCACAGTGACAAACAAGAAATGAATGATGCAAAGCATCAATTCGCCGACAATTTAACAGTTACTTCATACATATACACTTTCTTAAAACATTTATTTTAATATACTACTACTATCATATCAGGATATTTGGTAAAACTAGTGCGTTAATAGCTCTTTACAAAAACAAAAGAGCTGTCATTAATTACTTCTCCTTCCAGTGCATTTTAGCAAACCAAAGCACAAATATATTCGCCGGCAGAATGGGCGTATTTTGTGTCCGATGGAGACTCTTGTCAATCGTAAAATGTAAACAGCACGCTTGATTCAGATTTATAAAATATTTAACGAATTGTACTCGACTAAAACACAAGTACCCCTCCAAAGTCAGTTTTTTCCTCCGCCGCAAAGAATAATTCCATGCATCCAGTACTTCCGGAGACTAGCCCTCCGAAAGTGTCGGATTTTCAAAGAAATCTATGACCGTGTACATTTTCGGAAGGCTAATCTTAGAAAGTACTGGAGGAATACATTTTTTACCGTTTCCGGAGGAGAGAAGACCTCAGTTTGTACAGGTATATACGCTTTAGGTGAAAACAATTCTTTAAATGATGTTATGAAGCAAAAACCTGAATCGAGCGTTTTTTTTATATTTATTTTGCCGAGAACCCGATCAAAAAGTCACATGGTTTCGCCACCGTGTTAATTATATCTCAGGGGAACAATTAATTCATACTGACAGATTTATGGATCCGAATGTACGGACGGATAGACAGACAGGGATAGACCTATAGTACCCTCCGGTTCAAACCTTTATGGGACTAATAAAATACAGGTAACATGGTTATATATTTTTGGTGTTATAGCAAGGTTCTCGACAGAGCCATTGCGTGACGGATTATCTTATCATCTACGCGCCAAAACACCAATAGCATATACTTAACTCAATTTATGTTCACAAAAAAGTAGTTACAGGCAAACGTAATTGTTCATTATGTACTCTGAAATCGTGGAAAATTACACCTCCATCTCAAATCCTGAATCCGCATCTGCCGTAAGTCACTGAATGAATTGAATTGGGTTTAAGGCGCACCAACACATGAAAGGTTATATGGCGCCTAACAGGAATGAACGTGTCCGGTTCATACTCCATTTACATCAAGATAAAATATGGAGAATGGGCATAGAACCATCTTACCTGAAGAACTGCATAGTTGCTGCAAATTTTATATACTCCATTTACGATAGAGCCACGGTTCAACGTTTCAAAGACCATGAATGAGCATGATAAAAATGACAAAATGAATATGAATGATGGTGGGGCGGGGGCGTATGTGTTTGTGATATTGCAGTGGTTGTATTCTACCTCGGGGTGGAGGGGGCGTATGTGTTTGTGGGGGGGGGGGCGTATGTGTTTGTGATATTGCAGTGGTTGTATTCTACATCTTGGCGGGGTGCTGAAAGCACTTTTTTTGTAGTTAACTACGCCAGTGACATGTACATATGTCTATGATTGTGGGGGGGGGGGGGGCAGTGGGGGGGAGCTGAAAGTACTTATTTTTTAGTTAACTACGCCAGTGACATGTACATATGTCTATATGATTACATCCAGCACAAGTCAACGTCCACACTATTTTCGCGCTATTAAAAGTTTAGTTTACTAATATTTTATTGCAGATATGTTACAATACATCAATTCAACATCACAATATTCATAGAAACATATGCAAATGGGCTGAACTAGAAGCTATTAAAAGTGATATTAAATGCAATTACATGTATATACGGGCTATTAATCAGTAACTTAGCACGTAATCGGACATATTATCACAATCACGGTACTGACAATATGTCGTTTACGATTCCTTTTGTCGTTTTATCTCGGCGTGACCCAGTGGACGTCAAACCCCGGAGGACCCATGTTCAAGCCTCATCGACGCCACATATTCGTCGGTGCGTTCTTGGGCAAGACACTTTCCCTTAGCCCCGTTGATTGGACAGGGATGTAAAACGGGCGGTCTCGTGTATTTGAGTCTATTTTCCGAAAAAGAACCACAGGAATCCGGCTATCTAAGAAATAATGGTTTATTACGTCTCTGGTGTAGGGCACGTTCCCGAATTCCGATCTATTATGTCCCCGGGGCGGCTTTAAAAGATATTTAAAAAAAGAACAGAAAAAAAGAGGGCATCTTCTCCTCCATGGTCATCTGAAAGTGAAGACAAACAACCTATGGCATTAGCGTCCTATTCTGGAACTATTCAAACACGCCAGCATGCGATTGCCTTTATATTAGCTATTGACATTGACCTTCCAGCGTTCAATCTACTCTCTTTTTTTTTTTACATTCATAACATTTTCAATAGGAGCATGCCACCGTACCACCTCCGCCCCGATCGATTATGTCCCCATATATGGGGCGGCTTTAGAAAAAATATCTTTATATATGTAAAAAAGAAGTTTAAAAAAAGAGGGCATCTTCTCCTTCATGGTCATCTGAAAGTGAAGACTAACAATATATGGCACTACCATCATATTCTGGAACTATTCAAACATGCCAGCATGCGGTTGCCCTTATATGAACTTCACTATTGACATTGACCTTCCAGCGTTCAATCTATTCTTGTTTTTTTTACGTTCCTAACATTTTCAGTGGGAGCATGCCACCGTACCTTAGTGGTTGGGCTAACTCAGGAAAGAATCAATGACGGTGATTGCATTTACATAAGTTTAATGCAACTTTTAAAATATGTTTACTATATATACAATTATCTAAAAAAAACAAGCGAATACACAAATGAACTATGAAAAGAATGTTCTCCTGAACGTTTAAGACGTTCTTAGTATTGTTATAAATACTGAATGTCTAAGACACTAAAGTGTTGTTAAAGCTATAACAATGTTGATCTAGCGCGATAACTGTGATGCGCGAGAGCTCAAGAAGATGATGATGCGCGAATTCAATGGATGAGTGTCATCAAATGCCTTCTGTAAGGGTTGATGACGCGATGCAATGATAGTTAACCTCCACTGAGATTGTGAGTAATATTCCTCCAGTGAGGATTGGTAACGGGCCCACCTTGTGTCCCGGGGGTTGTCGTTAGTAAAACCTGGCTGCGCAGGTACGGGGACCGTCTCCACCGCTTGTAAACGTTATTCGTGGAAGCTTAGCTCCACTCCTGGATATCCAAACCTAGATGGCTTACTCCAACCCTGGATGGCTTATATCCTGGATGGCTTAGGCACATGTTGCCTATGAAATTTGCCGTCCAATCTCTGTTCCAACAAAGTACTATCGACGATCCCGGCGAGAGCTAGAAGACAATGGGTTTTATAGCAAACATTACGCCCAAATCATTATTTCCCCCGTTCAGTCCGTGACAAACGTGGCTAAATCTACAGAATTGAATCTACACGAGAGGCCCCTTATACAATTTTGCCATTTAAGGAAAATATACGTGTTACATGAATAGATCATGAATATTGTGAAATTGTTTCAACTCGAACAATAGATTTTGGGTGTAACCGATAATTTACAAGAGCTATGTACGACCAGTACGCTCTACCCGTGACATTTTGTGACAACCGCCGCCCCGATCTATTATGTCCCCATATATGGGCGGCTTTAAAAAAAAGAGGTTCTTCATATACAATCGGCAAAATATTTGGAAATGGAATGGTAACTATCACTAGTGATAAAAAACAAGCACTACTTGAATCAAGTATGCTAACACCGTCACAAAGAAAAAAGATTAAAAAGTCAAAAGGTTACTGCCGTATTAAACTGACAAGGCATCAACAACAAGACGGGGGATTTCTTGGATTGCTTGCATCATCACTAGGAATTCCTTTAATTGGATCTCTTATTAGTGGTTTGACGGGAAAAGGTTTACAAGTAGGCAGAAAGGGAAAAGGTTTACAAATAGACTCACAAATTAGACCATATAGACGTATCCCATTCGTAAAAAAAGTTAATTTTCAAAAACGAGCCTATCTCTAGCCTAGACATAATAAAGTGGGTTAAGCGGTTAGACGTTAAAAACTTCAGGGGAGTGTTTAGCAGGAACAAATTACCGACACAACCAAAATAAACAAGAATGCGGTATTATTAATCTTGATGATTATACTGGACCTGGTACACACTGGACTTGTTACTGTAATGAGTATTACTACATCCCGTTTGGCTTGAGTCCACCAAAAGAAGTTTTAAATTACATACCCAACATAAAATACAATACCATTCAGTATCAAGATAAAAAAATGTCCTGTGCGGGATATTTCTGTCTGTACTTTGTCAAAAGGTTGCAAGAAGGAAACAGTTTGTACGATATTCTTTATAAAATACTTAAACCATACAAACCCGTGGAAAATGAAAACATAATACGATCATATTTTGAAAAACAAAGTTTAGTTTAATCATATATATATATATTATGGTCTGCTGACTTGGTTGATATGCAATCGTTTTCAAAGTATAAAAAAGATACTAAATATTTGCTTACTGGTATTGATGTATTTAGTAAATTTGCTTGGGTTGTACCAGTTCCAAATAAAATGGTTTAGAAATTACCAAAGCCGTTCCAACAGATAATCAAGCACAGGAAGACAGTGTAAATTGTTGTGGGTTGATCAGGGTGTGGAGTTTTATAACAAGACGTTTAAGCAATTTCTTAGTGATAATAATATCAAAATGTATCACAATTTTAATTCGGAAAAGCTGTAGTAATTGAACGATTTAACGCGGACATTAACAGAAAAGATGTGGCAATATTTTACAGCAATCAATACAAACACGTATTTAGTCACGCTGGCGTCGGCGTCGGCGTCCCACATCAAGGTTTGCGTGTAAGCTGTGTTTACAAATCTATATCTCTTACATTTCTTATCCTAGCACAACCAAATTTGGCCATGGTCTTCCTTATAGCATTATCTTAAGGGCTGCTTAAGTAATTTTGGTTCTTGTAATCTCTGGGCTCCCATGGAACCCAAATTCTGATAGCCCTTAAAATGTGTCTGTTGCACATCAAATTTTGCGTGTAAGCTGTGTTTACAGGTTTATATCTCTTACATTTATTGTCCTAGCTGAACTAAATTTTGGAATTGGTTTCCTTATTGTATGTTGTAAAGGGTTGGGTAAGTAATTTTGTCTTCTGCAAATTCTGGGCTCCCATGGAAACCAAATTGTGATGGCCCATAACATGTGCAATAAAGGCAGATCTAGGTTTGCATGTAAGCATGTATATATCTATAATTTTGGTTTGGGATTTCCTATAGCATTATGCATCTTATTCATACTTCACCCATAATGGGGCATGGTTTCCTCCTCCCCCCCCCCCCGCCCACACTCCCCCCACTCACCCCTTTTCTTTATTTATTTTGTATTATTTATTTTTTTACATATGTATGTGTTGTTTTAGTCAATTCTTACACATATATGTTGCCCTCTCCCCCCACCCCCCAACCCACCCCGCCTCTCACAGCCATTCCCCCCACTTGAAACTCTATTTTTTTTTACATATTTCTGTGTTGTTTTAGTCAATTCTTACACATGTTGCCCCCTCCCCACCTGCCTCCCCTACCCCGCCCACCACCCCCACCCCACACCACACACTCGAAACTAGATTTTTTACATATTTCTGTGTGTTTTTGGTCAAGTCTTACACAATTCTTACACATAGCTTCTTACACATTTATGTTGCTCCCTCCTCCTCCACCCCCTGCCTCTCCCCCACCGCCCCCATGGCTCTCCCCCAACATCCCCCCACACAAGCTCAAAACTTTTCTTCTTTTTTTTTACATTATCTGTGTTGTTTTGGTAAATTCTTACACATAGCTTCTTACACATATGTGTTGCTCCCTCCCCCCACCCCCTGGCTCTCCGCCCACCAACACACACACGTTTTTGTTGTTTTTTTACATATTTCCGTGTTGTTTTGGTCAATTCTTACTCATAGCTATGTTGCACCCTCCACCCAACCACCCCACCCCACGCTCAAAACTGGAATATTTTTATTTAATGTTTATTGTTTTTTGCATATATCTGTGTTGTTTTGGTAGCTTCTTACACATATATGTTGCTCCACCACCTCCCCCCCCCCAACCACCCCTGCCTCTCACCCCCCCCCACCCCCACACTCGGAACTTTTTTTTTTTATTTTACATATTTCTGTGTTGTTTTGGTCAATTCTTACACATAGCTATGATGCACCCATCAACCCCACCACCCCCCCCCCCCCCTCCCCACCCCACCCACCACGCTCGAAACTGGAATATTTTCATTTAATGTTTATTGTTTTTTACATATATCTGTGTTGTTTTGGTAAATTCTTACACATAACTTCTTACACATATATGTTGCCCCTTCCACCCACTCCCTACCTCTGCACCCCCACCTCCAACTACACCTTCCCCTACCCCCCCCCCCCCCCACACACTACCCCCACCACTTGAAACTTTATTTTTTTTAATTTACATATGTATGTGTTGTTTTTGTTTTTTGTCAATTCTTACACATAGCTATCTTTTCCCCACCCCCCCCCCCCTCCCACCCAACCCCCACTCCCACCCCACTCGAAATATTTTTATTTTTATTTTGTTTTACCATATTTCTGTGTTGTTTTGGTCAATTCTTAAATAGCTGCTTACACATATATGTTGCCTTCCCCACCCCCCGCCCCTCCCCCATCCCCACACAAACTCGATTTTTAATTATTATTTGTTTACATATTTTTGTGTCGTTTTGGTGAATTCTTACATAGCTTCTTACACATATACGTTGCCCTCACCACCTCCACTCCCCCCACCACCCACCCCTGCCTCTCCCCCATCCCCACCCCTAACCCCCACTCAAAACTCGATTTTTTTTTTAAAAAATACATATTTCTGTGTGGTTTTGATCATTTCTTACACATAACTATGTTGCGCCCCAAACCCCACCACACATTGTTCTGATGATATATACTAGCTATATAATTTATTATTCTCTGACAAATCGAATAGTCGAGCAGCCCTGTTCTCCGACAGCTATTGTTTTTTTTGGCCTGAGTAACAAAGAACTCTTTCAGAGTAAACACTTGCTTTAAATAGTTCATGCGTTCAAAATGGATGTGAATTGATACATTTTAAAGCAAACAACTAATCTGATTAAATGGAAGTAACAACAAAAGAAACACTGTATGGCCTTAGGCTTAATGTTAGACACATGCTTGGAGCAATATTCATCATGTAACTATGGAATAAACTGTTCCACAAGACAATACATACAAATATAATACTCATGAGTTTTAAATGTTATGAGTTTTTGTGTTAAGTTGATGAGTAATGATACATTTTAAAAAACTGAGGGTGTTTTGTAAAAAAAGTATGAGTAAAATTTAAAAAAAATCTACAGCTTATCTACACCTCTGCGGTCTCTGATACATATTCTGTTCTTTATACATTGAATGTATACATGTAATTTACATGTAGACTGTCAACACCGGGATGCAATCTGGAAGAATTATGACAGTTATATGCAATTTATGGTTAATCCAAACACAAACACGACCATCATATATAGACAGTGTGTTTCAGTTGCGTATTCTCTGTGCATATGCATAAAAGTTTAACCACAATTATTGTAAATGAATAAGTTTGGTTTGGAAAACTTAACTTCATATTGTACTATACCTAGGGTTTTCCATATAATTATCCCGTTTACTTTGCCTTGAGCATTTAAAACTAATGGTGCTATATTCACCAATCACACTAAATCCAGATCGCCTCTAGTCCCTTTAAGTTGAATATCTCATGAAGGGGTGTTTCACGTTGTTTTTGCTTTTTCTGGATGACAAAAATATTTTTTTCTTTTTCAGGTTGACTATATGAAGTACATGTACAGGGATCCTCTGAAAATGTACAAGCTGCAGAACACGGGACGTCACTTCCGTGCAATCCATTTGAAGCAGTTTTAACACTACAACTGTAGACATTATATAAGAGCGACATTGGCAAAACAAATGACAATTTGTCTGATGTAGAGTTAAGATAACGCGCTTCATGAAATTTGCCATTTACTACCAGCATTTAAAAGCGCACAAATGCCAAGTGAATTACATTATTCCCATTGCTATAGAACCAACAATAGTGTCTTGTGAGAATGATATTAATGATAAAAAAAATATTAGAGAGACAACTATGGCCCGTGTATTTTAAGACATTGGAATATCTGTTTTCTATTGAGACATATTGGATGTGAGAGCAATAGCTCTCCACCAGGAAAGTGACGGTCAAAAAATCAACAGTATTCCTTAAAGGGAGTGTTAAATAAGTTCAAGCTTAAAGGGACACATGGCATTCATGCATTATAATTAGTACAGCGATTTATTAATCCTGTATCATTTTGACTTTAAAACTGCTCGCATATATTTAAATAAAAAAATAAAAATTACTCTTATTATCGAAGATTCCTATGGTTCTTTAACGTGCTTGGAGGATAGACCGATACACGGGACCGTCTGGTTTACGTCCCCATCCGACGGACGAGGCTATGGGAAAGTGTCTTGCCCAAGAACACACCGACAAAACTCAGTGAACCCGGTGCCTCCGGTTACAAATCCGCCGTGCTACCGACTGCGTCCACGCCAGCCCTCTCAGCCTGATCAGACCAGTTACACCAGAGTAATGGCCCTTGATTTTCTTAAATATGCTATATTAGGAACTGGGGGTCGTGGGTTGAAATTTATTATTATTTATTTCAATTCTACTTTATTAGCTCGGCGCTTATACTGTGGTGCGTCGTCCGTAAACTTTTTTTTGTGGCGACTATTGACAGATTTTCATGAAACTTCACAGGAATGTAGCTCTTGATGTTTAGTTGATCCTAGCATTTATTCAGGTCGGCCGGAAATTATTTTTTAAAACTAATTTGTAGCAACTGTAACTTCTTGAAAACTATAAGTGATATTTATAAGGGACTTTTTCTAAAATGATTAACATGACATGATGTTGGTTCTTGTTGCAAATTATTTTGATTCAACATTAAACATGACTGCCAGTGGCCATCCATGTTTACATAGAGTTATATAGTAAAAAAACTTGTAAAGACTACTCCTCTGAAACTACCCGACAGATTTTCATGAAACTTCACAGGAATGCTGAGCTAGCTATCAAAACCTACCAGTACAGCTTCAAGGTCATTGACCTCTTGTTTTATATTATTTTTTTGGATATTTAAATATTTTTTATTTATGTTTTGATCATTCATTACATGTGCTTTTTTAATTTTGGTTGTTCAAGAAAAATATTTTAAATCTTTTTATTTTTTTATTTTTTGAAACTTGTTTCAGTTTAATGTTTATTATTATTTATTTTTTAAAATTAAAATTGTGAGTTTGTTTTAATTGTTAACATGGGTCAAAGGTTTAAAAAAAATTGTTATTTTTATTTGCATTTTTTTAAAGGAAGTACTGAAGGGAATTTTATGATGACAACCCATGCACAAGAGCCATTTTGGCCAGTAGAGCGTCCACAGGCCATATTTGGTCTCTTCTTTTGTTCTTATTCTACTATGTTGTGAAACTATTGTTGGAGCAATATAATCATCAGTCAGCAAAAATAATTATCATTATACTATTCTTTCTTATAATTTATATTAATGATTAAACAAATGCAAGTTATGAAGAAAAACTAAGGGTGAGAGTTTTAAAATATCAACATAGATTGTCCCTTTAAATTAAGAAGTGGAAAACGGTGACATCAAATTTTTTTTTTTTGAAATTACCTCCATTTCAGTTTGGTAAAAATGTTGTTCACTAAATACTGTTTCGATTCTGTTTTATTGGCAAGATCAATGATAATAAAATATATTATTATTACCATGTGCTCACGTTATATTTCGTCAGTTGGTAGTATGTTGGCTTTGTTTGAAAATTTAGTTAAATATTGACACTGGAAGAGCTTTAGACTTGATTAGCAATTCAGTTTATTTAAGAGAAAAATAATCACTTTGATCGACATGTTGCTACACAACGATACATTCACTGTTAGTTTACTTATGTTTTAATTTTAAGTTGCAAGCATTATAACCATATACTGGTAAATTTCGAACAGACATCAGTTGAAATGTCACAACTCAGTTTTTAAATTAATATTTTATCATAAACAACTATGATATTATTAACTAAACCAACAGACTGGCAGTTCATAGAGCGAGATGATTAAAGTAGTAATTTCTCTACTTGCTCCTCGGGGGAGTACAAAAAATTACCCTCTCAGAGGCTGATCTTGATTTGAAATTACTTCAAATATCTGTAATACCACACACTGGCACACAGATATATAACAAGTTAATTTTTCTCTAACTCAAACATATTATCCAATCATTATGAAACTTGGAAATAGTGTTTATGGGCATAATATCTCGGTCAAGTTCGAAAACCAGCCCAATCGTTCCAGTTACAACGGAATTATGGCCCTTTAATTATTGAAAATTGACAAGTTTGCGATGTCCGCCCTCTAAGTCGAACAACTATTATCCAATCCTTAAGAAACTTGAAAATAATGTTTATGGGCATAATATCTCGAGCAAGTTCGGAAACCAGCCCAATCCCAACGGTAACAACGGAGTTGTGGCCCTTTATTGAAAATCGCCCCGGTAACAACGGAGTTGTGGGCCTTTAATTATTGAAAAGTGACAATGTTAACGATGTCCGCTCAATAACTTCAGTATGTTTTGTTTAATCTTTATGAAACTTTAAAATAATGTTGATGGGCATAATATCTAGGTCTAGTTCGGAAACCATCCTGATCGTCCCGGTAACAACGGAGTTATGGCCATTTACTTATTGAAAATTTTGATGATGTCCGCTAAATAACTTTAATATTTGTTTTTCAATCTTGATGAAACCCGGTCATGTCCGAAAACCAGTCCAATCGCCCTGGTAACAACGGATTTCGTATTATGTCGTGGCACTAACACTTACAATCATTTATCACAGTTACAAACAAGAAATGAATGATGCAAAGCATCAATTCGCCAACAATTTAACAGTTACTTCATACATATACACTTTCTTAAAACATTTATTTTAATATACTACTAATATCATATCAGGATATTTGGTAAAACTAGTGCGTTAATAGTTCTTTACAAAAACAAAAGAGCTGTCATTAATTACTTCTCCTTCCAGTGCATGTTAGCAAACCAAAGCACAAATATATTCGCCGGCAGAATGGGCGTATTTTGTGTCCGATGGAGACTCGTGTCAATCGTAAAATGTAAACAGCACGCTTGATTCAGATTTATAAAATATTTAACGAATTGTACTCGACTAAAACACAAGTACCCCTTTAAAGTCAGTTATTTCCTCCGCCGCAAAGAATAATTCCATGCATCCAGTACTTCCGGAGACTAGCCCTCCGAAAGTGTCGGATTTTCAAAGAAATCTATGACCGTGTACATTTTCGGAAGGCTAATCTTAGAAAGTACTGGAGGAATACATTTTTACCGTTTCCGGAGGAGAGAAGACCTCAGTTTGTACAGGTATATACGCTTTAGGTGAAAACAATTCTTTAAATGATGTTATGAAGCAAAAACCTGAATCGAGCGTTTTTTTTATATTTATTTTGCCGAGAACCCGATCAAAAAGTCACATGGTTTCGCCACCGTGTTAATTATATCTCAGGGGAACAATTAATTCATACTGACAGATTTATGGATCCGAATGTACGGACGGATAGACAGACAGGGATAGACCTATAGTACCCTCCGGTTCAAACCTTTATGGGACTAATACAATACAGGTAACATGGTTATATATTTTTGGTGTTATAGCAAGGTTCTCGACAGAGCCATTGCGTGACGGATTATCTTATCATCTACGCGCCAAAACACCAATAGCATATACTTAACTCAATTTATGTTCACAAAAAAGTAGTAACAGGCAAACGTAATTGTTCATTATGTACTCTGAAATCGTGGAAAATTACACCTCCATCTCAAATCCTGAATCCGCATCTGCCGTAAGTCACTGAATGAATTGGATTGGGTTTAAGGCGCACCAACACATGAAAGGTTATATGTCGCCTAACAGGAATGAACGTGTCCGGTTCATACTCCATTTACATCAAGATAAAATATGGAGAATGGGCATAGAACCGTCTTACCTGCAGAACTGCATAGTTGCTGCAAATTTTATATACTCCATTTACGATAGAGCCACGGTTCAACGTTTCAAAGACCATGAATGAGCATGATAAAAATGACAAAATGAATATGAATGATGGTGGGGCGGGGGCGTATGTGTTTGTGATATTGCAGTGGTTGTATTCTACCTCGGGGTGGAGGGGGCGTATGTGTTTGTGGGGGGGGGGGCGTATGTGTTTGTGATATTGCAGTGGTTGTATTCTACATCTTGGGGGTGTGCTGAAAGCACTTTTTTGTAGTTAACTACGCCAGTGACATGTACATATGTCTATGATTGGGGGGGGGGGGGGGCAGTTGGGGGGAGCTGAAAGTACTTATTTTTTAGTTACCTACGCCAGTGACATGTACATATGTCTATATGATTACACTCACAATCCAGCATACAAGTCAACGTCCACACTATTTTCGCGCTATTAAAAGTTTAGTTTACTAATATTTTATTGCAGATATGTTACAATACATCAATTCAACATCACAATATTCATAGAAACATATGCAAATGGATTGAACTAGAAGCTATTAAAAGTGATATTAAATGCAATTACATGTATATACGGGCTATTATTCAGTAACTTAGCACGTAATCGGACATATTACCACAATCACGGTACTGACAATATGTCGTTTACGATTCCTTTTGTCGTTTTATAAAAAAAGTTAATTTTCAAAAACGAGCCTATCTCTAGCCTAGACATAATAAAGTGGGTTAAGCGGTTAGACGTTAAAAACTTCAGGGGAGTGTTTAGCAAGAACAAATTACCGACACAACAAAATAAACAAGAATGCGGTATTATTAATCTTGATGATTATACTGGACCTGGTACACACTGGACTTGTTACTGTAATGAGTATTACTTTGATCCGTTTGGCTTGAGTCCACCAAAAGAAGTTTTAAATTACTTACCCAACATAAAATACAACACCATCCAGTATCAAGATAAAAAAATGTCCTGTGCGGGATATTTCTGTCTGTACTTTGTCAAAAGGTTGCAAGAAGGAAACAGTTTGTACGATATTCTTTATAAAATACTTAAACCATACAAACCCGTGGAAAATGAAAACATAATACGATCATATTTTGAAAAACAAAGTTTAGTTTAATCATATATTATATATATTATGGTCTGCTGACTTGGTTGATATGCAATCGTTTTCAAAGTATAAAAAAGATACTAAATATTTGCTTACTGGTATTGATGTATTTAGTAAATTTGCTTGGGTTGTACCAGTTCCAAATAAAACTGGTTTAGAAATTACCAAAGCGTTCCAACAGATAATAAGCACAGGAAGACAGTGTAAATTGTTGTGGGTTGATCAGGGTGTGGAGTTTTATAACAATACGTTTAAGAAATTTCTTAGTGATAATATTATCAAAATGTATCCACTTTTAATTCGGAAAAGCTGTAGTAATTGAACGATTTAACCGGACATTAACAGAAAAGATGTGGCAATATTTTAAAGCAATCAATACAAACACGTATTTAGACGTGTTACAAGAAATAAGTATAATAGCACATTAAAAGGACACCGACTGAAGCAAGTGATGAAAAAAATAAAGGAATGGTGTATTTCAACTTGTATGGAAAAATGAGAAATAATCAAATTAAGCCCAAGTTTAAAATAGGGGATAATGTTAGAATCAGCAAATATAAAAGAACGTTTGAGAAAGGCTATACTCCGAATTGGACTGAAGAAATATTTGTTGTTGATGAAATTCAATATACAAATCCTGTGACATACACAATAAAAGATTTATACAACCAAAACATTGATGGAAGCTTTTATGAATTAGAAATGATAAAAGCAAAGAAAGAAATATTCAGGATTGAAAAAGTAATACGACGTGATTACAAAAAGAAACAAGCATTGATTATATGGAAGGGTTAGAATGAGGATTTCAATAGTTGGGTCCCATTTAAGGATATTGAAAATATTAAATAAGGGTTTAAAAATAATTATATATAGTATTATTATATATAATGGAACAAGAAATAATAGAAAAGGTTTGCAACAAACTTAACAATTTAAAAGATAAATATAGAAAAACAATAATGACAAGCAAGCAACTCCAAGTAGAATATAAAGTAGTTCGTGATGATTTTATGGACACCAAAAAAAGCAAAGTTAATAAGCAAAGACGATTGCTGGTCTAAATGTATAAATATGAACTTGAGCTGGATAAAAACAGGGAAGAGCTTCTTGAACTAAAATATAAAATAGCAAAGTGTAGGAAAATAAAATACTCCATGGTAAAAAACGATATGTACAGCGATGATGAAGACTACTGTCCGGTTCCATCTGACTTTGCTTAATGAATTGCAAATGTTTTAGTTGAATCGTATGAGCAAATATATTATGTTATTAAAATGATAAACTGGATTGATAAGTAGTATAGAGAGTGGGGGTTTCAGCATAGTTTCCTAATTAATAATATGTGTCAGTTTTGTAAATGATGGTGTACTTAAGTTAACAGCCATGGCCGACACATTTTACAGTTGCTTGGCGTTCGTTGCCCGCTCTGGGAAACTGCGCCAGAACACCTACTCTCTATACTACTGATTTGCATATTGAAATTCATACCGCAAAGAACAGAGCAGAACAGAACAATATTTTATTATGTACAATATCAGGCAACATGAGTTACAACATGAGAGAATTATTATGCATGAAACAATTTATACAATTACTAATTTTGAATTAAAAGGGATCACACGCACTCACGCACGCACGCACGCACACACACACACACACACACACACACACACTACGTGATATGGTGGGACAAATTTTGATTGATTTGTATTTTAGTTGTCGAATGAGTTAGAAGCTCCTTCCTTATATTTGATAACATTTACGTTACGGTAAAAATACCGTGGAATGTATTTTTTACGCAGAGGGTCGAAATGAGGGCATTTTAAGAGATAGTAAAATTCGTCGGCAATATCAGAGTCACACAGCGTACAGCGCCTGAAGTTGTATGGGCTATTCGCAAGCCTACCAGTTTCGATAGGAAATTCTATGGCTAGTTGTTCGGAATTTGAATACATTAATACATTAGTTTCTCGGTAACTTTAGATATGGTTCAAATGAAAGGTCGTCTTTGAATAGGTTATAATTACGCCCTGTGGACGACTTTTATAGTTCTGCCCTTCATGATTGTGTAAATTGATCGATTAAAGTTTTTGTTAATGGATCGATGGACATATTTGCTTTGCAATAAATGGCGATTTGTACAAATAGTGGAATTTCCTTTGTTGTTAAGTATATTTTGAATGTATTTTAACCACTTGTATTCGTAATTAGCTGTGTTAACCATCGATTCATAACATATATATTTTACTATTTTAACAAATAACATCGTTACAAAATATTACATATACAAAACAATACAGTATAAAATAGGCAATATTAAGTAAACAAATGAATACCCAGCCTAATGAGACTTATTAGTCACTATAGAAATATCAATTGCATTATTGATTTTACAACTCATTTAATAGGTATAACAAAAGTAGAATGAAAAATACAACAACAACAACAACAAAAGAAAGGATAGATCAACATATCGTTTTTTACCATAGATAACACAATATGTAACTGCTTATTGTTCTCCAAAATACAAAACTTAACTAATAATACATTTTGCATATAACAGCCTATTACGTAGACAGGTAGTATTCTGTCTTTCCTCCATGTATAGGAGAGCATAGATACCCGTTGTTGAGTGAAGACAAGTTTTAACCCAGTAAATGAAAACACTTCACAGACAGTCAAACTACAAGACACGCAGTCCCAGTAAATGAAAACAATCAGTATGTACACGTTCTATTATATCTAAGTTTTCATATCCCAAAACTTCGCAATTGTATGTTAATATTGGTAGAACACAGTATCGTTGTTCAAAGCAGACGAAATAATTTTTAAAAAAATCCGAATTAAACTTCCTTTAAATCCATTTCGCATGTTGGTTATAAGCTTTATTATGACAATAAGCCCGTGTAAATGTTGTGTTCCTGCACGATAAACCGGTTCTTCTATTTGCATAAACACGCCTAATTTATTTAAGTGGGGGTACATATTTGACGATGTAAGTACTTTTAAAATATATTTTTCTATGTTTTAAATGTTGTAAATGTAGCTAATGATGTATCTCTTCCTTTACGTTCAATATATTGTCTCCGAGTTGTGTCTTTAGGGCGTCATACAGTAATTTAAAATTATGAAAGGCTAGTGTTTGTTAATGTATTATTTTACCGATCCGTATGTTTTTTTGTGTAACCGCGACAGTTTCAACTTATACCTAGTCAGTGTTGTATTTTGGTACATCACCAATGCAACAAAGATATGACGTTATCTATATACTATGTCCTTGTTATTGTTATATTGTATAAACAAAAGTGGAATTATTCAGGGGTTATGCGTTCACAAATACATCTAAATTATGTAGGAAATGAAATGTTTTTTGAATGTTATATGTGTTTAGATCAAAGTTTATACATATTAATTTCTTTTAAACATGATCAAGAATGCTTCATTTCATTTTACTATACACCCGTTTGAATAAGGGGACGTATGATGGTATGGGATTATCTGTCCGTCCGTCCGCCGGTCTATCCGTAAACACATTGCATAATAAAGGATTAGAACGAAAGACGATTGTACACACATTGTCCGTAGTTAGTATAAAGGATTAAAAAGAAAGACGATTGTACACACATTGTACGTAGTTCGTATAAAGGATTAGAACGAAAGACGATTGTACATACACTGCACGTAGTTAGTATAAAGGATTATAACGAAAGACGATTGTACACACATTGCACATAGTTCGTATAAAGGATTAGAACGAAAGACGATTGTACACACATTGCACATAGTTCGTATAAAGGATTAGAACGAAAGACGATTGTACACACATTGCACATAGTTAGTATAAAGGATTAGAACGAAAGACGATTGTACACACATTGCACGTAGTTAATATAAAGGATTAGAACGAAAGACGATTGTACACACACTGCACGTAAGTGTATAAAGGATTATAACGAAAGATTATTGTACACACACTGCACGTAGTTCGTATAAAGGATTAGAACGATTGACGATTGTACATACACTGCACGTAGTTAGTATAAAGGATTATAACGAAGACGATTGTACACACATTGCACGTAGTTAATATAAAGGATTAGAACGAAAGACGATTGTACACACACTGCACGTAGTTAGTATAAAGGATTAGAACGAAAGACGATTGTACTCACATTGCACGTAGTTAGTATAAAGGATTAGAACGAAATACGATTGTACACACACTGCACGTAGTTAGTATAAAGGATTATAACGAAAGACGATTGTACACACATTGCACGTAGATAGTATAAACGATTCGAACGAAAGACGATTGTACACACACTGCACGTAGTTAGTATATACAGTATTAGAACGAAAGACGATTGTTCACACACTGCACGTAGTTAGTATAAAGGATTAGAACGAAAGACGATTGTACACACACTGCACGTAGTTAGTATAATGGATTAGAACGAAAGACTATTGTACACACACCGCACTTAGTTAGTATAAAGGATTCGAACGAAAGACGATTGTACATACATTGCACGTAGTTAGTATAACGGAATTTAACGAAAGACGATTGTACATACATTGCACGTAGTTAGTATAAAGGATTAGAACGAAAGACGATTGTACACACACTGCACGTAGTTAGTATAACGGATTAGAACGAAAGACGATTGTACACACATTGCACGTAGTTAGTATAACGGATTATAACGAAAGACGATTGTACATACATTGCACGTAGTTAGTATAAAGGATTAGAACGAAAGACGATTGTACACACACTGCACGTAGTTAGTATAACGGATTAGAACGAAAGACGATTGTACACACACTGCACGTAGTTAGTATAACGGATTATAACGAAAGACGATTGTACATACATTGCACGTAGTTAGTATAAAGGATTAGAACGAAAGACGATTGTACACACACTGCACGTAGTTAGTATAATGGATTAGAACGAAAGACGATTGTACACACACTGCAAGTAGTTAGTATAACGGATTATAACGAAAGACGATTGTACATACATTGCACGTAGTTAGTATAAAGGATTAGAACGAAAGACGATTGTACTCACATTGCACGTAGTTAGTATAAAGGATTAGAACGAAATACGATTGTACACACACTGCACGTAGTTAGTATAAAGGATTATAACGAAAGACGATTGTACATACATTGCACGTAGATAGTATAAACGATTCGAACGAAAGACGATTGTACACACACTGCACGTAGTTAGTATATACAGTATTAGAACGAAAGACGATTGTTCACACACTGCACGTAGTTAGTATAAAGGATTAGAACGAAAGACGAGTGTACACACACTGCACGTAGTTAGTATAATGGATTAGAACGAAAGACTATTGTACACACACCGCACGTAGTTAGTATAAAGGATTCGAACGAAAGACGATTGTACACACATTGCACGTAGTTAGTATAACGGATTATAACGAAAGACGATTGTACATACATTGCACGTAGTTAGTATAAAGAATTAGAACGAAAGACGATTGTACACACACTGCACGTAGTTAGTATAACGGATTAGAACGAAAGACGATTGTACACACACTGCACGTAGTTAGTATAACGGATTATAACGATATACGATTGTACATACATTGCACGTAGTTAGTATAAAGGAATAGAACGAAAGACGATTGTACACACACTGCACGTAGTTAGTATAATGGATTAGAACGAAAGACGATTGTACACACACTGCAAGTAGTTAGTATAACGGATTATAACGAAAGACGATTGTACATACATTGCAAGTAGTTAGTATAAAGGATTAGAACGAAAGACGATTGTACACACACTGCACGTAGTTAGTATAAAGGATTCGAACGAAAGACGATTGTACACACACTGCATGTAGTTAGTATAACGGATTATAACGAAAGACGATTGTACATACATTGCACGTAGTTAGTATAAAGGATTAGAACGAAAGACGATTGTACACACATTGCACGTAGTTAATATAAAGGATTATAACGAAAGACGATTGTACATACACTGCACGTAGTTAGTATAAAGGATTATAACGAAAGACGATTGTACACACACTGCACGTAGTTAGTATAAAGGATTATAACGAAATACGAGTGTACACACATTGCACGTAGTTAGTATAAAGGATTAGAACGAAAGACGATTGTACATACACTGCACGTAGTTAGTATAAAGGATTATAACGAAAGACGATTGTACACACACTGCACGTAGTTAGTATAACGGATTATAACGAAATACGATTGTACATACACTGCACGTAGTTAGTATAAAGGATTATAACGAAAGACGATTGTACACACGCTGCACGTAGTTAGTATAAAGGATTATAACGAAATACGAGTGTACACACATTGCACGTAGTTAGTATAAAGGATTAGAACGAAAGACGATTGTACACACACTGCACGCAGTTATTATAAGGGATTAGAACGAAAGACGATTGTACACACATTGCGCGTAGTTAGTATAAATTATCAGAACTAAAGACAAAGCATTGCCTGTAGTTAGTATAAGGAATCAGTACTAAAGACGAATGTACACACGTTGCCTGTAGTTAGTATAAGGGATTAGACCGAAAGACGATTATACAACCATTGCCCGTGGTTAGTATACATTGTGAGAACGAAAGACGATTGTACACACATTGCCCGTAGTTAGTATAAAGGATCAGAACGAAAGACGAATGTACACACGTTGCCTGCAGTTAGCTTTAGGTCATATACCACTATTGCATTTCCCATAGGCCTCCATTATAGCCTTTTGGCCTACAACCCCTATTCCTATATCGGAACGGATGATAAAACCTAACTTTTTTAAAGAACTATCTTAGAGACACTCAAAAATGACCAGCAAATTGGGAGTATTTTTATTGCGTTCAGCCTCTAATATTGCACTGAAGGTGAGCACCCCCAGAATGGCAGTGAAGAAATTTTACTTTTTGCAAATATACTCTCAGTACAATTGTACCCATAAAAATGCAAATTTCAGTCAAAATATCCTAAATGAACATGTTTTATGTTGGAAATATATTTTTTGGATGTTTTATGGGGATTTATTATGATTTGGATAATTTAATCCAATCAGAATCTACCTTACAATCTGACTATATGCCCTAATAGACCCTATACTTTTTTCAACCAATCAGAAGCCCCAAATCAATAGTGGTATGTGACCTAAATAGACATTCAAACTGACTGAAGTTTGTTTTTTCTGCCTAAATTGTTAGATACAGTCATTCTGAGGAAAATGGTGTGTTTCATTTTTTAAAACAAAGTCATTTTCTGCAAAATGTAAGTGCTTAAAAGAGCTTTGGCTGTTAAATTCATGCGATTTTTACGCGTAAATCCAGAATTTTCAAAATGGCATATCTCGACAACCGTTCGAACCTTTTGTTTCAAATAAAGTGATTTTGAATTGATTTCATCAATAACAAGTGATTTTTAACCAGTTGAATCAATCTTGAAAATAATATCTACTGCAAAATTATATTTGTGATTTTCAGGGGTCAAAATAGCAGATATTACCATAAAAATGCCACTGTTTTTGTACATATTCAAAATCTGCCTTCAAATGAATTAATTAACATTATTCAGCAGTTTCTATATGTGAAACCATCAAGAAAATGCAACTTTTCAGTTTAAAAATGACAAAAAATAATTCTGAGACTATCCTCCCCAACTCCATTTTTAGGGCCATGCCATGTTTTACAATATGCTTATTACCACAGGACTGCCTGTAACTGTACTATTTAATTTACTTTTTATTAGATATTGTTTGTACCATCTTTACAGGTCATTTTCATGTAACCATGCAGCCAAGAAGCACTGTTTACAGTACAGATCCATGAAAATTCATTAAAATGTAGGGGGTGGGGTAGAGAATAACTTGTATAAAACATAGAAAAGGTCATATTTTTTGCCAACTAAATAATCTAATTTGTAAAATGTACTAAAAACTTTATATTATTGCATATGGACAATATTCATAAAGACGCGATGAACTCAGAGTCAGAGTTTTCCTCTACATATATTTCAAAACAGACATAAGCGACTTTTCGACATCTTTGCGGACAGATGTAGATTGTCGCTTTCTGACGTTTTTGCCAAAAAATGTATACAAAGCCCTCAGAAATGAA
Source organism: Cyrtodaria siliqua (assembly GCA_037043455.1). NCBI lineage: Eukaryota > Metazoa > Mollusca > Bivalvia > Adapedonta > Hiatellidae > Cyrtodaria > Cyrtodaria siliqua. Next base: position 70,816 of record JAWPHD010003903.1, on the reverse strand, counting down.
TAAAACTTACTAGTTATACCTTTACATTTGTCAAACATGTGCATTACAGGTGAAATGTGTATACCAGGTGTCAGGTATGGCTAATTTTGTGTCCACAACCCTTAATAAAAGAATTTATTTAAATATTTGGCATCATAAAACTTTCAAATATTCAAAAATCATGAAAAGTGTTATAAGAAAAGTCATAATACACCATAATTCAACATTTCACACACTTTCAAATCATTGTGTTAGAAAAAAAGTATGTCTACTTTCAGTTTTACCCTATGCAGAATCTAGCTTTAGATCATATACCACTATTGCATTTCCCGTAGGCCTCCATTATAGCCTTTTGGCCTACAACCCCTATTCCTATATCGGAACGGATGATAAAACCTAACTTTTTTTAAAGAACTATCTTAGAGACACTCAAAAATGACCAGCAAATTGGGAGTATTGTATTGCTTTCAGCCTCTAATATTGCACTGAAGGTGGGCACCCCCAGAATGGCAGTAAAGAAATTTTACTTTTTGCAAATATACTCTCGGTACAATTGTACCCATAAAAATGCAAATTATTTCAGTCAAAATATCCTAACTGAACATGTTTTATGTTGGAAATATATTTTTTGGATGTTTTATGGGGATTTGTTATGATTTGGATAATTTAATCCAATCAGAATCTACCTTACAATCTGACTATATGCCCTAATAGACCCTATACTTTTTTCAACCAATCAGAAGCCCCAAATCAATAGTGGTATGTGACCATAAGGGATTTTAACGAAAACCGATTGTACACACATTGCACGTAGGTAGTATAAAGGATTAGCACGAAAGTTCAAAATACAATTTCATAAAGAAACTGAGGATAAAGCCCGAGTTAAACCAATAATTTAACCTAGTAAATTGGAAGTTTGCAACAAATGTTGTGAAAGTTAAGATTTTTTTCCATGCAGACCACCAGACAACACATGAACATAATTGCACTTATATATCAAAAACAGTATACCCAGAATATTACAGAGGCTTGGAAATTTCTTTTGTTTTAAAATTAAATTTTTTCTTATGTTTTAAATGGGTTTTGCACGGTAACAAAGTCACACAGTAAAAGTATTTCATGACGCATTGAATGTTTAATCAAATGCAATATTTAAGAAAATATCTGGGCAAACAATGTCAAATTATGGTGGTATGACACTCTTATCATATCAATAGCTATTTGAAGTCCTTTGATTCATTCGGTTGTAATATTCCTTCTGACAAGTGCATCATTAATCATTAATCTGAAGTAGTCCTCGGTTCTTGTATCAGTGAATAGATTACCAAACAACCACTTAAGCCAACTTAAAGATATAGCAAATACAAAATCAGCTTGACATAATTGATAGTGTGTACTTCTATATAGCCAAGTTGCATGATTAATCCATGCATTTAGTATAAGATAACGTTCGTATTAAGAAGGGAAGAGGCCTTAACTGATATATTTTAGCATTTATCAATTTATATTACGAAAAGTACATTTTATCTCTATAAAAGTTAAACTGGTGCACACTAATGAATTAAACATATCGGATAGGCCACCCGAGTTATACCATAACCATAGGAATCGTCCTTTTGAACTCACATGTCTGTTTACATATTATGTTATCATTAGGTAAATCGATGAATTATACTCAACCATTTAATTTTTTTGGAACTTTTTCAGAGATTCAGTCTGGTTTGCAAATCTTGTAAAGAAAATTAGATTGTTAGTATCGTTCTCAAACTCGGCGTCACAACAGAAGGGCTTCTCAAACTCGGCGTCACAACAGAAAGGCTTCTCAAACTCAGCGTCACAACAGAAGAGCTCTAATCGAAAACCACACGCCGCGAGAGATTGTTATCATTTTCAAACGCAGCGTCTAAACAGAAGGATTGTCAAATTAGACGTCTCAACAGAAGAGCTTATGAAACTCGGAGTCACAACAGAAAGGCTTCTCAAACTAAGCGGCACAACAGAAGGGCTCTTGGCGAAAACCATACACCGCGAGATTAGATTGTTAGCAGTCAGATGCGCTCTGGTAAAAAACACATGTTAAGAGTGTGTTGGAAAGTAATATAGATGTGCAGCATTCCATAACTCCTACACCGCTTGAGATAATGAGATGAAACTTAATTTGCATATGTGTTTTCAAAGGACCGTGTGATGTAATATTTGTTTTCATTCCAATAACGATGTTCAACAAGTTCAGATATTGAGATGAAACTATGTGTTTATGTGTAATTAATATAGGGTGTGCACAACAATAATGTTCGGTCCATATCATGTTTTATTTCATGATATGGAACATATCATGTTTTATTTCTGGCCTTAACTTCTAAACTCCCGAGAACACTGTATACCACTGATATGTGTAAGCAGACTATGTGTTGAACACCAAATACCAGGTCATGCATTGATTATGCCAAGTTCAGCTAGTTAGCGGAGGACCGACATTTGCTTTAAAGAAAAATAAGAGCTGAACATCGAAGGAAATCAAAAAATATTTTCTAATACAACTGTACTTGTAGTAAGGATGCTTGGTTTATTCGGGAGCTAGTGTGACCCAGTGGAGAGATAGTTACACTTGACATCCGAAGATCACTGGTTCGAGCCACGCCAATGCCATTGAGCTGCTTCTGTGTTTTCTTGCGCAAGACACTTTCCTTTGGCTCTGTCCGTCAGATATCCCGTTAATTGGGTGGTCCAAAATATCAGAGATTATACTCCTAGCATGTTAAACAACAATTATAATATGTTTGATAGTAATAGTAGGGCAGGGTTCCAGGATCCCTATATATACTTACCCACTTACTGGGGTGGCTCTAAATAACCATAATGGGTTCATGAGACGTTAAACAACAGTTCAACTGTGTTGTTTTTTGTGCATAGTATTGATGGAATGAATCATATCATGTCTTCCTAACGTTATTTTCATTGTTACAGGTATGAGAGTCATTGTAACCGGTTGAGCGTCCTCATCCTCTCTTGTTGTGCAATATTGCCTGATGAAACAATAGCATACAATAATAGCCACTCAACTATATTGACAATTATACTTATCATACATTAATAAATAAAACTTTGTAAAAGTTTGCAATGGAAACACCTTTTTACTCAATTTCTTTAACGTTTTCAACAATAAAAACAATCGAGTATTGGAAATGCCCACAAATCGACGGCAAGATTTACCCAGGGTATAGACAATGAAAGATCCCGAGAATGTCACAGGTATTACACTTTTGGAGGTTTGTGTTTACTGTTTGGGTGTGGTTACACAAATAATTACTGCTTCACCTTAGCTGTTAAATGGAATGGCATAAACGGACCTTTTGAAGTTTTGTGCATGTTTTATTTCTTTGAAATGGAATGTATTTACAGATAGGGGATTGTTTCCATTTGCAGTCAACTGTAGGCCGATTAAATAACAGTTTCAATCGTTTCAGATCACGTTGACAATATTCTGAAAAGAAAATGGGTGCTACAATGAAATATCGGTAACAGCGGTAAGTTGCTTGACCGTAATAACTACTGGGCTAGAGATTGCCAAAATATCGAGATACGTTAGTTTTGCTTTTCACACGTTACAAAAGTCGACGTGTAATTATTGTAAACCGTTCTACCTGTATAACCGTGATAGCGCGCTTTTACAATATCGCGGACTTATGCGCAGCGGGCACAGATTTGTATCGCAAAACGGCGAATATTATATTAATATAAAAATATATATATTATATAAACTATATAAACCCTGATACAATACGCGATGTTCATAAACGTCCAATGCCTTGCACAATTTTCTCATTTTGAATTGAATTACAGTACTGTATGAGCTACCAACTCAAATATCATTCTACGCATATTCAAGTATGGCATAATAGTCTAGCGTTCGCATCGCATGCGGGAGGTCGTATGTTGAAACTCCGGCCGGGTCATACTAAAGACTTGATAAAAAGGGTACTAGTAGCCCAATTCAATATTTCTTCTCTTCTAATTTCATGACAGTGGTGTGACTTCTCATTTCACGACTTCATTTCTTCATGACTTCAAACGTTATGACATCTAATTCAGGCAGTCGAAGTTTTAAGTTGGGGCAGCCCCACCCCACATACCCACCCATACCCACACCAACCCTCCACCACTCCATTCACTGGATTCATTCAACAAAAACCTTGGCGAAGCGCTAGTATACATGTACATTTCTCAAAGAAAAGTATTTATAGCAACTAACACATCCGATTATCAGGTTGCTGAAATCAACAAGACAATCTAACAATAGACTTCCCTTGTCGTCTATTATTTTAAACGTTATAAATAACTCGGCATATGCCGCAAACCACAAATCGTGATGCTGCTAGTATTTTCACTGTAATTTATGTCAATATTTAATTGTGTCATCGTGTTAATAAAAAACAATTTTGATAGTTATATGAAGAAGAAGAAATTGTATTGACTTACACTATTACATAGTTTTTCATCATATAAACATACATTTTACAAATATAATTTAAATACAATAACAAGATTAGTACAGGATCATAAAAAAAATATTATCACCCCAGATGTAAATAACTATACGGTTTGGTTCATGTATGGTAGCACATAATCAGCAATAAACTCGTTGTTAAATAGATAAGCCAATGATACCATATAGTTTGTTTGTTTGTTTGTTTGTTTGTTTGTTTGTTTGTATGTGTTTTACGTCATTTTCAACACATGTAAGGTACCCCCAGTGGCCTACTTTGCCACTGACCGTTCCAAGGCGGTAGCCCTATTGTCAGCCCTTTTGTGTTTGTGATGTCGTTTGCATTTATTATTACTTTTGTCTTCTTGTTTGTCTGTTTGCGTGTTTGTTTCTGTGTTTTGTGGTTTACTGTCCTCCTTGAATGCTACTTTCCCTGTCCGATCTTTTTATATTTCTTTATATATGACGGTCGATTTTTTGACTCGCTGAATCGTGGGGACACAAACCTGTCTATTCACGGTACCCGTGTTGTCAGCAACAGAAACCGCGATAATAATCTCCGAGGTGACAATCAGACGCGTGGAACTTTTGACAACCGAGACGGATCGACTCTAATAGAAGCACATCCCGCTCTGATAGTGCTAATGACCATGGTCCGTCTAGGCAGAATGCACCTACTGGTCGTCAAAGTACTGGTACTACTACTAGCAACAGTGAACGAACCGGACGGAACAGTGGTAACCAAAGCGGAAGCAGTAACAGGCGTTGTGTGGTGGATACAGAGGGAGATTTTATATGCGTGCCGGGTTTTGGAACGTTCGAGGATGGAACATTAGTGTAGAAAGTGACAAATTGTCACTTTCTCTCTCTTAGATCCTCATATGTTAATCATTTAGACCTTGATATTATAGGAATTGCTGAGACCCATCTAACGGGAAAGGCTGGTTTAGAGTTAGATGGATATTGCTGGTTTGGTAATAACCGTAAGAACATACATATCCTTGCTAAAACGGGTTCCAGTGGAATTAGTTTCTTTATTCGAAACGATATTTTTTAATACGTTTAATATACATGTTTTAGACTGTTCCACAGAAGGTATACTGTGGTTAAAGATGCAACATATATTTCAGAATGTTACGGTATTTCCATGTGTTCGCTACATTCCACCAGAAAACTCAAGTCGTAGAGTTGATCTCCATGACTTTTTTGACTCTCTGTTGGCTGATATATACACTTATCAACATGATGGTAACGTTTATTTAAGTGGTGATTTTAACAGTCGTTGTGGTGACATATCTGATTTTATTGCTGATGTAGACACGATTTGTGATCGTCACGTTGTTGATTTTAAGACAAATGCTTACGAAGATATTTTAATTGCTTTTTAATTAATGTTAATATGTGCATGCTTATAGGGCGAAACTTTGTTGGCAACGGTTTTACCTCTGTTTCTGTCAAAGGCTGTTCTGTGGTTGTCTATTGTTTAGTCAGCTACGGGCACCTTTCACTATTTTAAGAGTTTAAAGTCACACGAACTGTTGATCTTATAAATCAGTCAAGTTGTGCAAGTGTCCTCGCTCCATCTGGCTTTCCAGACCACTCAGTTCTTACTTGGAGCATAAACCTAGGATTTTCTGTCATGGATGATCCTCGTGTTCTGGATTCTGGTATAGATAATCAGTTTGATAGGTTTAATGTTAAAGCGATTCCAGACACGTTTCTATCAGATCAAGAAGTTTTATTTCTTGTTAATACAACAATAACAGACTTAGAACGCAGCTTTCGTACACAAGAGGATGTTGATATAGCATTTGACGGGTTGTGTGATCTTGTTAAAACAGATATGTACGCAACGTTGCCTTACACGTATGTACAATTTGAATGCCATAATAAAAGATGAAGGACTGAAAAGCCAAGGTGGAGTGCTGAACTTTCAAATTTATGGAATAACGTTTGTCAGCTAGAGAAAATATGGTTACAAACTAGCAATGTCTCTGAAAAAAAAGAATTTTAAGTCAGACTATTGTTCTGCTAAGAGTAAATTCGACAGAGAGGTACAGAGATCGAAGCGTCTTTTTTGGTACAAGATGCAATCTGATATTCTTGAGGAAGTACACGTCGACCAAACTCAAACTCAAAGACCAAACTCAAAATTTGGCATTAATCAAACTAAGAAACGTGTTATCCCTATGGAGGTACTCTTGGACGACGGTTCCTTGTGTCAACAAATATAAAAGATATTCTATATAAATGGGAACGGGATTTTAGTAATCTTTTTAATTCTAGAAATGTAATAGTTCCTGAAATTGATGATTATACGTTCTCCCCGTCTGACAACGGCCATACCAATATTGAATTTGGTAAATCATATTTCGTTCGAAGTTAAAAAAGCTATTGACGAAGCTAAAAGGGGTAAAGCTTTTGGTGTTGATTTAATACCGGCGGAAGTATTAAAAAATGACACGTCAGTATTGTTTTTGCATGTTTTATTCAATATCTGTTTCAATACTGGTGTAGTTCCCAGCATATGGGGGAAAAGTATTATTAGTCCTATCCCAAAGACAAGTACCGCTGATCTAAGAGACCCTCTATCATACAGAGGCATTGCGCTCGCATCATCAATGTATAAATTATACAGTTCAATTTTGAATACTAGACTAAACGTATGGTCGGTCTTAAATGACAAGACTACTGATGAGCAAAACGGTTTAAGAAAAAAAAGTAGCACTATTGATCATTTATCCTCTTTAACGAATATTATAGATACTAGAAAAAGGTTAAAGTTATCAGCATTCTTTGCATTTATTGACTTTCGAAAAGCATTTGATTTCATAAATAGTGATAAGTTTTGGAAACTTCTACAAGATACTGGTGTTTCATGTAAAATGTTGACAGCAATTATGTCATAATATACATCTGTGTCTGCGTGTGTAAGAATCAATAATTCTTCTACTAAATGGTTTAGTGTTAATTCTGGACTGCGGCAGGGTGCTCCCTGTCGCCAATTTTCTTTAATTTGTTTATTAATGATTTGACTTTAAGAATCAAAGCGCTTGGTAGAGGTATAGAGCTTGCCAATGAACGTGCCTGTATATTGTTATATGCTGATGATATTGTTTTAGTTGCCAATAATGAAGAGGACTTACAGTGTATGTTTACCTATTGATACTGCCTTGTTGGTTAGAGATTAGATCATGGCGGAGATTTCTTTATTTACACTGTCCTGTTTTAATGGGATGACAGTAGGGTAAGTGTGAGGTTTGGTGCACCCTAGAACCGGTTTAAACCCCCAGTGGCCTACTTTGCCACTGACCATTCAAAGGTGGTAGCCCTATTGTCAACTCTTTTGTGTTTGTGATGTCGTTTACTTTTATTATTACTTTTTCCTTCTTGTTTGTCTGTTTCCATGTTTGTTTCTGTGTTTTGTGGTTGACTGTCCTCCTTGAATGCTGCTTTCCCTGTCCGATCTTTTTATATTTCTTTAGCGAATGGTGTATGTCACAGGATGACCCTAGTGGTTGGGGCTAACTCAGGAAAGAATCAATGACGGTGAATGCATTTACATATGTTTAATGCAACTTTTAAAATAGGTTTAATATATATATAATTATCTAAAAAAACAAGCGAATACACAGAATAACTATGAAAAGAATGTTCTCATAAACGTTTAAGACGTTCTTAGTATTGTTATAAATACTGAATGTATAAGACACTAAAGTGTTGTTAAAGTTCTAACAATGTTGGTCTATGATCTAGCGCGATAACTGTGATGCGCGAGAGCTCATGAAGATGATGATGCGCGAATCCAATGGGTGATTGTCATCAAATGCCTTCTGTAAGGGTTGATGACGCGATGTAATGATGGTTAACCTCCACTGAGATTGTGGGTGATGTTCCTCCAGTGAGGATTGATAACGGGCCCACCTTGTGTCCCGGGGGTTGTCGCTACTTAAACGTGGCCATGCTGCGCAGGTACGGGTACAGTCTCCACCGCTCGTTACGTTAATCGTGGAAGCTTAGCTCCACCCCGAAAGGCTTACATCCACACTTGGATGGCTAATATCCAACCCTGGATGGCTTATATCCAACCCTGGATGGCTTAGGCTGTAATTATACATACGTTTTAGATGTCGGTTGACACACATAACAATCTTGCATAATTATCATTACCCAAACAAATCATTATTCAATAAATATATGTAAGCTGTACTAATGATGAGTAGCAATGTTTACATATTCTACAACGCCATGTATACGCCATGTACGTCGCTGTTAATCAATGCCCCTAATGCATGTAATATAAAATATTATCAAATCACTCGTATATTACACTCACTGAGTTATGCATGCATACATGTATGTCAACTAATGACCACATTATACAACGCTGTGCATACGCGTCGAACATTTATCCTAGTCACTCATTTCATTGTTAACTAATGTTAACAATCGTATGTTACAATCACTGAGTTATACGCAAACGTTAACTAATGCACCTATTATCCACTGTTATCAAATTAATATTGTTTTACAATTAATGATCAATTACAATAATTACATCTAATAAAGTAACTTCAAAATCATATGCTAGTCTAAAGTTAATGTTTGAGAAACATCAAAGCTAACCGGATGTCGTAACCGCCAACCAAGATGGCGCCGCCCACTGAATACAAATGTACGATAAAAGTTTTAATAAAATAAATACTGACCACATATTGCCTGTGAATTTCGCCGTCCAACCTCTGTTCCAACCAAAGCAACTATCAATCAATCCCGGCAAGAACTAGAAGACAATGGGTTTTATAGCAAACATAACGCCCAAACCATTATTTCCCCCGTTCAGTCCGTGACATACGTGGCTAAATTTGCAGTATTAAAATCTACACGAGAGGCCCCTTACACAATTTTGCCGTTTAAGGAAGATAGACCTATACGTTTACATGCATTAGCACAAAACTAAACTTATTACACGGCCTCTCTGGCGGCCACTTAAAATGTGCACGCTTTTACGTGTTACATGAATATATCATGGATATTGTGAATTGGTTTCAACTGAACAATGAATTAGGGTGTAACTAACAGCTTACAAGAGCTATGTACGACCAATACACTCTACCCGTGACATTTTGTGACAACATCTCCCCACTTAAAGAAAGTGCTACACTTTTTAAAATTCAACAAAATGATAATTAATATTTACACGTTAATAAACTATTAATTCTTCCGAGCAAATGAGCGACAAAACGTACAAGCTGATCGCTCAATCGCTGGAGTATGTTAAATATTACTACCGAGGAATGCAACCTTCAGCCAGTACAACGACCGTCTTCCGGACAACATCCACAGCAGTTATAACCTAACTATAATATGTAATTACAATTTCAACACTATTCTACAATTGTACCCTACTCTGTCGTAACATATACTACTATTGTACAATACACTTCAATACACTATTATACTATTGTATTAAACCTGTCATTATGTGCGGCGACTTAAATAGTCTGCCCCAATATTGTCCTTTCCTCGGTCGTTTACACCGACTCTACTGTTACTAATAACACTACTTTCTGCCACTACAAGAACTCCAACTTTACACATTGCATCCATCGCATTACCAGTATACTGTTTGTGAAATGGAGTAGGGTCTCCCGTTTCCCTAATCGGCTTTGCTAACGTGTGCTTAAAGCCACACTGCACTACATCTGTTGGTCTCGACTTATCGGACCTCTCGTTTCTCTACTACATTAAGCATGCCCGATATGTCTACATCGGCTGCTGTCTCCTTACCTACACTAGTGGGAAAATACATGGGACTAGTGTCCTCACTACTGTCTTCCTCACTATCCTCAATAACTGCAACATTAACTACCGTTAACACCCCTTGTTGCACATTATCGGTTCTACTGATGTACTCTTTCAGCATATTCGCATGAAAGGTCTTTGACTTTCCGTTTATCTCGATACGATAATCCATAGTGTCCACTATCCCTCTAACGTAAAACGGACCTTTCCATTGTAATAACAGCTTGTTATAGTCGGTCGGGAGTAACAGCAACACCTGGTCATCTATCTTAAATTTCCTAGCTCTAGCTTTCTGGTCATAGTACCGTTTATACTTGGTACTTGCCTTAACTAACTGACTTGGAGCTATCTTACAAGTCTCCTCTAGTTTCTCCTTCAGATCTAAAACATACTGATATGTAGTCTTAACCTCATCACTATCTACTTCACCTGCCCACATCTCTCTAAGAATCCTCATGGGACCTCTAACTGATCTACCGTACAATAACTCCAACGGAGAAAATCCTAAACTCTCTTGTGGAACCTCTCTAAATGCAAACAATAAAGCATTGAGATACTTGTCCCAATCTTTGGGTCTCTCTGTACACATACGCCGTAACATTTGCTTTTACGTCCCGTTAAATCGTTCGACTAACCCGTTACACATAGGGTGATATGGTGTTGTCATGATTTGACGCAAAGACAATAACCTGCTTACTTCAGCCATAAGTTCTGACGTAAACTGCGACCCACAATCAGTCAGCATTTCCTCTGGTACACCTAGCCTGAAAACATTTGTCGAGGAGGTGAGAAAAAGCAGGCACATTTATTACCCCGATATCCGCTCTGGCGGCAGTAAATGATCAATTAAAAGTAATAAAAAAAATAAAAAAATACTAAATGAGCTATAAACAATTAGTTTCTTACTGTTTTGCACAGAGAGAGGTACAGAGATGTCCCAGAAAAAAGTCCTTTTGAATACGACGATCTGAAATACTTTATTGTTGGGTCTAAAAATGTGTTTTCATAAAATAAATCGCTGAAAACAGGAATCATTTTGTAATAATATGTTAACAATTATATATACAAATGTTTCATTGATCGAAAGTTAATGTGGAAGTTCACATTGTGAGATTTTGGGGCAAAATGTTGAAAAAAATGAATAAAATCGTTGATTTCTGTAATACATTCGTAGTACAGTGGCCCCGTTTTATGGAACATCTTACGACGATTTTGCTCTTAAGTCAAATTATTAAATTTATTGCTATAAAAAAGTTCAGAAACATGTTTTTTAACTATCTAATACAAATATTGTTCATTCAATATTTACACCCTTAATTGTTTGCTTCAAATGCTTTTAAGAAAAATGATGGAAGGTATTTTATTTTGACTTGAAAATACAGCATATTATATTCATTTTAAAGTGAGGAAACCTTCTTTCAAACCCATCTTCATGTGAAACACGGAATCAGAGATCGATAAGACGCTAATTAAATTAAAACAGTTGTCCTTCATCAAAAATCACTGTAAAAGAATCACAAATAAGTATTTCAACAAATATAATTGAAGTGAAAAAATGGTGTATAAATATGTTTGATAATATCAGAACTTCAGAAGTGAATAAGATGCTCAAATTGCGAGGTCAGGGTCAAAACGTGGAACAGAAAGGGAGAAAAAACACCAATTCTTTTGTGATACAATCAAATTACTGGGCTTTAATAATGAAGCATGTATGAACTAAAAGAGATATTTGTAAAAAATACTCGGTCTACATTTGGAATCACACTTATGTGTTTCGATGAAAATCTTAACATTGTGTTATCCGGAAGTCAATGGGACAGAACATAGTTCACTGTTGCTGTATTCTAAACAGTATGGCCGTTAGCCACCCGCGTAAAATCTAAGATCTGCATTGCATGTTTGTTACTACAATAAAGATGAAGGTTATATCAGCGATTCCATGTAAATCAAATATATATAGATCTATCGACCAAATGACATTGTAAAACTGATGATAATTTTGGTTTGACTTTTAATGGTTTTGGAGGGAATCTGCTGAGGTCTAGGGCGCCGCCATATTAGTATGACATAGCCAGTATGGATTCCTTCTACATAAATTCGAAATATGATTCTATGGAATTTATCGAGCTGTTGCGAATGCTAAGAGATCATTTCTAACGGTTTCCCACAAAGCAATGAGCAACGATGTGTCAGTATCCAAGGGTATGATGAATGGAAATGCTTTTTTTTGCGAAACAATGCAATTTTCATCAACATTCGCTGAAAACCAGAATCGTTTTTAAAATCGTTTTAGCTTAAAGAAACAATACAAGAATGTCACAAAATGTTTCACTATTCAATGTACATAATTATATCAAAGTTTTTCATTGTATTTGAAATTAAGAGGAATGCTCAAACCGTGATTTTTTTTGACGACTTGCTTAACAATTGCATAGAATCACCATTTTCATACAAAAAGTACTTGGTCATAAACTAAAAAAGTGTAGAAAGATCATTTTCTTGTATCCGTTTGGCGCATTATAGGTGTTGCGCATATGCACTACTGTGTCAGAAATAAGTCCACACACATACGAGGCTTTATGATTTGGGTGAAAAAAATGCAAAATATACATGAACCGATTTTCAAAAATCATTTGAGCAGTATAAACAATATTTTGGAAGTTATGAAATTTTGCCTTATATATGTACTCGCCCAGTTTCATTATTTACAGATTGAATTAGATACTCACATTGCGGACATGTTAAAAACAAGTATACTCAAACATTGATAATTTTTGTAATTGATAGGGATAGTGGACCAGAAGATTTTCATGTGTCTAGAGTAAAATATATTTTTACATTTTTTGTAATGGATAAAAGGATGCATGTAGGAATAATTACATGTCCTAACCCCTGTGATGCTATGAACTGTTTTGTTATGCGTAAAATATAACATTTTCAATTGAGTAGAACAGTAATTGAGTGTATCAATAATTTGCACGTCACAGATGCTATTTGTATTTGTAACCCTGAATGAAAAGTGATTAACACTCATATTAGGTTATATTGGGAATGCAATTTCAGATGGAGATGCCATGAAGGGTGAAGGTTCCCATCAGACATGCCTCCGCAAAGGAGCGAACCCATGCCGGGCAGAGTATTTGAGATGTAGGATGAAGTGTCCCATCATGCATGCCTCGGTAGCGAACCAGTCGGGGCAGAGGCCTGTGGCTCCAAAGCCATGGCCATATCCACTGGGTTAGCGAGACCTCTTGTTTGTAACCAAGCTTGTATACATATGTAAATACATGTATATAGCTTTTTATAGAGTGTGAGGCGTTTAGTCCAAAACACAAATTTTATATTAACGTACAAAGTTATTTTGGAAAAATAATAATAGTGGTGGATATGCATGTTTTATAAGTGTAGTAATATTAGTGCAACAGCTGAAACCACCAGTTGTGCAAAGTTTGTACCAAACATTTTCGTACAAGGGATGTCTGATAGTTAGCTAAATCTATGGATTATCCCACTAGTAACACACTATCATCATCTTTTAAATAACATATATACGTTGGTGTTTTCAACAAATAATTGTTATATACATTCTGAACACCAAAACAATGTAATCAGAGTGTACATTTATAGCATTGAATGTGTAACAGGTTTTTGTAGAAAGCATGGAAACTCATGTATGCAGTGCCAAAATGTAAGCTCTATGAATTCTATAGATATTGAGATTCATTTAAATTAAATTTTTAGTTATTTGATCACTCTTTTCTTACATAAACAAGCAATAATATAAGGTGATGTGAACAAAAGCTCCTACAACTTCGACATGAGTATTGCGCAGAATTTCAAAATTGAATTTCATACAGTTACTTTGAACGTGTTTTTAAAACTTATCATACAGTTTCCGGTGATCTTTTTCATTAAAATGTAATTATCACACCTAAAGATAAAACATATTGCACCATTTTAATATAAGTTACCATATATGCTATTTAAATGACTATAAACCCTGTTGTAATGATTGCTTGAACAATATTTCCACCACATAATCAATGAAGTTCATACACATTTGTGTATAAAAAGGTTATAAATACATATGTATGTAGTTACATCATGTTTTTCCTTCATTATTTTATATATAAAATTTCCAAATGATGTAAACATGATCCATGGTCGTAACCATTGTAACTAGACATTTATTGAACGGACCTTTTGTTTGCTACAGACCTTAAAATTGAGCATCTAACTAAATTTCTGATACTATAAAACATTTGGATATATGCATATATAGGATAATATCACTTCAAGTAGATTATGTATATTCAAAATACATCTTAACAATGATTCCTGTTTACAACATTTTTTTATGAAAAAAACATTTGCCACCCGAACATAATGCATGTTTCAACAGTATATGCCTGATGACTTTTTTGGGGCACATCCTTGCATCTTGCTCTATGGAAAACCATTATAGATTATCATTTTATAATTCATTTCCCTACTTCTTTAGCTTGATGGCCTGTACTACGACTGTAATACAGAAATCAACGATTTTATTAATTTGTTCAACATTGTGCCCCAAAATCTCACAATGTGAACTTTCACATTAACTTACGATACAATGAAATGATATATAGGGTCATATAGAAACCACAGCGTCCGAGCGCAATGGCACCGCAGGTCCGCACTGCACCGCAAACAAGGACTTGAAACTACAATGAAAGAGACAAAAAACAAACAGAAAGGGTGGTGAAGACAGGGTTACCGACTTGGAACGGTCAATAGGCAATAAGGCCTACTGGTTAACTTGAATCGATTTTATATGCGCACAATCCTCGCTAATATCCTGTCTGCAGCGCCAAAATAGACAAGACAGTGTAAACAAAACTACATCCCATCAAAAAGGAATTCTCTAACAATAAAGTCCACATCCAGAGAACCAACTACAGATACATATACAAAATAATAAACATCTCAGGATGTATCCAGAATCGTACTAAACAACCATAGTAGTTGCAGCTAAAGAGAAAACCAATCTAGGGTACGACCAGAAAACCCGAGGGACGAAAGCTCATGCACCCACCTCCCTTATTTGGGGTTTCAGTAGGTACAATCATAGAGTCCCAAGAGGTAGTCCAGTCATCGCACAAGTGAAAAGTGAAGCGTAATGACTGACTGTAGAGGGGTCAATCACTAAACATGCAGTGCGCTGTAAAACCAAAGGGTCATATCCTTTTCTGACGAACTTCCTGATTACATTTGTAAAGCGGTCAGGAAACCCGTCAGACCCCTTTAATTTTCGAAGTTTATAGACCACATCTCCATAAAATGAGGGTTGTGATATGCCTAGCCGCAGAAGTGTTTTGTATATATAATTGTGCACCATTTTATCACTTCCATTAGATAAGTTTATCAAACATCTTATTACAAAATGATTCCTCTTTTCAGCGATTTTTTATGAAAAACACATTTTTAGACCCAAAAATAAAGTAATTTATATCGTCGTATGCTAAAGGACTTTTTTCTGGTACATCTCTGTACCTTTCTCTGTGCAAAACAGTAAGAAGCTAAGTTTTTACAACTCATTTAGTATTTTTTTAATTTATAGCCTAGTAACACCAAATCAACGATTTTATTCATTTTTTCCAAGTTTTTCCCCAAAATCTCATATTATTCACCCAATATGCATCTATAAAACCGTGATTTACATGGAGATGTATTTGGAAGAGCATTTCCGCACTGTTAGAAAGTTCTAATTTGCTCAAATGATTTTTTATCAAATTATTCCAGTTTCTGGAGATTTTCTCTTAAAAACGCAGCTTTTACCTCAAAATTTAGCATTTCCCACCATCTTTATCTTGAGGACTTTTTTTCTGAAATTCATTACATGTCAGTGATTCTAAAAATCCTAAAATACTTTCTGTTGGAATTTGTTTGACCTTAAAACCTATAATTACTAGACTATATGTATAGATATTGTTTTCTATAATGCAGTAAGTGATAAGACACTTACCTTATTCTCACTCTATTCGATACTACTCAAATAAGAAATTAAAATAAAGATATACAAAAAAGTCGTATTTCTACTTGAATAATCTATACTTAGCAAAAGTAAAAAGTATCCACTTTGTTTTCCTGCGAAATCGGAGACAGTAAGAAAGAACTAACAATCGTAGCATGATTTTCTTTTAATAACTTCTTTGTTTGATGTTCACACAAAATTTCATCGATATATACCGAATAATAAAACAATAAATCACAGTTTACAAACATAGATGTGAAAGCGAAATTCACAAAACTTAACGAATGTAAAGGTAAGACAATAGCACCGATTCAGCATTCTAAGTCGATTCAAATACACAGAAAAATATTCAAAACCTCGCTAATATCTCATGTGTACGGTGGCATAGACGTGACATGTGCGAAAAATAATTTATCTCGTGGCCACGACTTATTATGTCGTGGCCACGACTTATTTATTTCGTCGCCACGACTTATTATCTCGTGACCACAACTTATTATCTCGTGCTCCTAGGAAGGAAGGAAGGAAGGAGCTTGCTGGATATATCGATCTAGCTACTGGCCACAAACTGCTATGCAGACTTGCGAACAATTCTGTATTCATGCTCTTTGGCCCGTCATTTACTTATCTGACCCTTATCATTTGTTAGCTCTATTGACCAAAGGCCAGCAGCTTATGGGATGGTGAGTCGTCCGTCGTCTGTCGTCTGTCGTCGTCAGTTAACTCGGCTGTCCATGCACCCAGCAAGCTGAAACTTGCAGGCACTCTGCGTGCCGCTGGTGTGCAGAAACGGGCACAGTTTGGCGGAGCTCCTTCGACGTTGTGCCGAGTTATTGGAGAAAAACCCTAACCCTAGCCCCAATGTACCGTTGAAGCTAGGGTTAGGCGAGTTGCACGCTAACCGCTCGCGGTAACCGCCGTAGCTCCGCCGTCCCATGGGGAGCATACAGGCGAGGAACCCCGCGCCCCGCGGGAATTGACGGCACGGGAATTTTAAGCAATATATCATTTATTCCGCCACACGCGTATGAATATTTTACCTCATTTGGAATGGCTAGCCGTACCAATGTTGGACCCCCAAAAATCCATGATGGACCACCTAGATGTCATGTTGGACCAACCAGATGCCATGTTGGACCACATAAATGCCATAATTGGACAACATAGATGCAATGATAGACCCCATATAAGTCGTGGCAGGAAAACAAAGTGGATACTTTTTTTTTTGCTGAGTATATACATTTGTGATGCAACAAAATGATATTTTCCTGACAGAAAAAAAGTAACGCACTGAATATTTGTGAATCCCAATGTGACGGTGGCGTTTGATGTTTTTCTATGATCTTTCTTGTCGTGCCCTTAATGGTTTATTCTCTTGTTGCTCTGGCTTCTGCCAAGTCATTGTGGCTTTCTAGGCTATTGTTTTTTTTGTATTATATTTACAAAAGCATATTTGTGTTTTACTTATATTGCCTATTGATGCTGCCTTGTTGGTTAAAGAATAGATCATGGCGGGGATTTCTTTATTTGCACTGTCCTGTTTTAATGGGATGTGTGAGGTCTGGTGCACCCCAGAACCAGTTTAAACCCGAGTGGCCTTTGTTGCCACTGACCGTTCCAAGGCGGTAACCCTATTGTCAACCCTTTTGTGTTTGTGATGTCGTTTGCATTTTTTATTACTTTTGCATTCTCGTTTGTCTGTTTGCGTGTTTATTTTTGTGTTTTGTGGTTGACTGTCGTCCTTGAATGCTGCTTTCCCTGTCCGATATTAGTATCTTTCTTTTCATACCCTAGCCAACCCCGTTTTCGCTTCTTGGAGTAGGCGTTGGAAGTGGTATGAAAGTTAATACTCGGACCACGTAATGATGATTACAGATATTTTCTGTTCTAATGGATGAACACATAATGAATGAGCCTAAAAAGGCTTCTTATTTACAAGGAAATTAATTATATGTGATATCCTAGGTTACGCATCAGAGTTTATTTAAGCATTTTACGCCTGATTTCGCTCAAAATCTATGGTGAATCTAACGTGAATCTAACGTGAATATATGATGAATCTATGGCGAATCTATGGTGAATCTATGGTGAATTCAAATGTGAAACCTAATCAACACTGCGCCAACAGCACACATTGTTATGTTTTTATCTAGAAAAAGCCTAACTCTAACAGAATCTCATTAACATAAAACAAACAAAACAAACAATTAAACAACATGTAATTAACTCAGATTGATTGAAAACCACCTACAATAAATAACTATATTAACGCGCATATGCATCTTCTCAAACCATGTTCATTGCTCACTCGCCCCGTGTGGTTCCCGGGGGCCCCGTTTGGTCACGGGGCAAAGAATAGGGCCACTGCAGATCCCTTTGGAGGGGTAGGCAGAGGGGTAGAATCCCCACAAATTCATGTTCATTTTATCATTTTTTGTTCATGTTCATTAAAGGTCTTCATCATGATCCCTGCATTGTTTCAGGTGCCATCTCGCTTACATCAAAAGAGCAGTGGCAGAATAAACGTGGCTCCAGCGTAACTGGAGTTTCTACGATAGAATTTGCAGCAATTCTGCAGTTCAGGGTGAGAAGGTTCTATGCCCATTTTCCATATTTTATCTCGATGTACATGGAGGATGAGCCTGGCATGTTCATGTCTGTTAGGCGCCATATAACCGTTCATGTGTTGGTGCGCCTTAAACCCGAATTCAATTCATTGCTCACTCATCGGTGCAAATAACTGAAATTCACATAGAGTTACAAAATGACATAAATGCATAAACAAATATGCTGTTCTCAAATCGACTAGAAGTTCTAAACAAATGAATAAGTTGAGAAACATATAACCCATAGGATGTCGAGAAAAAGAACGCCTAATTTCCAGTAGTGTACAAACGGGGTGTTCCGGGCCAGATTTTTCAATCAGTTTCCTGGCAAACTGGCATCCCTTTTGGTTTATTACATCAAAAGCTAACGCATTAAACACGTAAAACATGTTTAATATCGTTTATTTGCTTAAAACTATTTTTATTTATGTTTTACAAGATTCAGCTTTATGCTAAAAAAGGATAAATGTTCCTATAGAAATCACACCCCGCGCATTGACACCGTAGGTCCGAACCGTAAAAGAGTATGATAGTGGACCTTTGGAAACGGCCGAACACGATAAATACGAAATATTGCAGTCTCGGTTTGATTGAGACTGTTCATGAACGGTAGTGAAATATGCTTGTTACCGTTCACGCTCTCTAGCCCGGGTTGAGAAGAACTCAATACTCATAAAATCGATATAACAGAATTTTAACCATCCCGAAGATGGCATATATGGCGGTGGACATGCCATATTCACTGCCATTATTCCATGTCCAGCACAAACTAAGAGCAAACTAAATATTCATGGTGGTGAAGACTGGTTAACCAACGTAATACACAACCCACAGGGTGGTGAAGACAGGTTAACCAACGTAGAAGGAGATACGGCCTACTGGTTAGCTTAACCGAGTTTATGTTTACACAACCTCGCTATTATTATATCTTAAGCGCCCAAATTGAAAAGACGGTTTACATAAAAGTATATCCCATCAAACAACAGGTCTAACATTAAAGTCATCATCCAGAGAAATTAGCAAACGATACACTTATATGATGTAAAGATATATAAAATACATAAATAGAAACACATCATGATGTATCCAGACATTTACTGGACAATCACAACAGTTGCACCTAAAAGAAAAACCAATCTAGGATAAGCGGACAGCACAGTCACTTTGGCGACCTGTAAATGGTTCAACCTCTAAACGTTACCATCTCTTTCAAGATTTAGGTAGAAGTGATCATAGGGTCTGCAATATGTCATCGCAGGATCAAAGACAAAGGCATAGTGGCGAACTGTAAATGGTTCAACCTCTAAACGTCACCGTCTCTTTCAAGATTTAGGTAGAAGTGATCATAGGGTCTGCAATATGTCATCGCAGGATCAAAGACAAATGCATAGTGGCGAACTGTAAATGGTTCACCCTCTAAACGTCACCATCTCTTTCAATAATTAGGCAGAAGGATCATAGGGTCTACAATATGTCATCGAAGGATCAAAGACAAAGGCATAGTGGCGAACTGTAAATGGTTCAACCTCTAAACGTCACCATCTCTTTCAAGAATTAGGCAGAAGTGATCATATGGTCTACAATATGTCATCGCAGGATCAAAGACAAAGGCATAGTGGCGAACTGTAAATGGTTCAACCTCTAAACGTCACCATCTCTTTCAAGAATTAGGCAGAAGAGATCATAGGGTCTACAATATTCATCGCAGGATCAAAGACAAAGGCATAGTGGCGAACTGTAAATGGGTCAACCACTAAACATGCCGTATGTTGCAATATGATAGGTTCATAACCTTTTTTGATAAACTTGTTAACAAGTATAATACATATTTTATGAAACGGATAATGACCAATGATCTTACGAAGTTTGTAAATTACATCAGTATATAAGTCAGGTTGTGATAAAGATTGTTCTTAAATTGCTTTTATATTTTAAAAATAAATCAGTGTTACGAAAATAATAAAATTCTGAAAAGGAGTTTCTAAGTATATGATAACGACAGCACTGATGGAGTAGCTTTTTAGTCATGCGAAGGTTACAAATATTAAATTTTTCAACTCGACTACAAGCTCTAGGAAAACGAATAAGATGAGAAACATATACCAATTTAAAGTATCTCGGGGACCATTCCCGTATAGGGGATTTACATCTCTCTATTAATAATGGAGAAACATTAAGCAAGTGGGGTGATTTTAATTCTCACATTCATTGTTAATTATCCCCATTAGAAGGGATTGTATGTGGTCCTACTATGGGTTGAATATGCTTGTTAAAAATATATATTTATATAAAACTTGCACGTTCTTGTGGTGGATTAGCTTGTATGTTGTTTAACCACAGATACATATTAGCAGTTCTGTATACAATTCACTAATCATTTGTTTAGTGACCATTTTAATTGATTAACTACAAACACAATCATGTTTGGTGAGGGTTTTTGTCACCAGCATTCAATTATCATGCATTAATTGAAGTGCATATCTGCAATATTGTCACACATATCACTCCGGTGGTTACTTGGTGTTAGGGCATTCGTCTCGCATATGGGACGTCGTGGGTTCTATCCCCGGCCGGGTCACACAAAAGACTTCAGATAATGGTACATATAATGGCTCTCTACTTGACATTCCGCACATAAAATTCAGTGTTAGGACTTTTCGACCCGATGTCCGAGTATAATGAGATTGGGTGGGGTCATGGCATGTGTCTAAGACATGGTATTCCATTGTAATGTGGGGCATTGAGCTCACCGCTTCATCGATTATCTTACAAGCATTAACATTATCCTAACGGTCGTATGTTCTTTTACTCAATGTGCTGTTACTTTTAACACTTATTTATTTGATCAGTGTTTTGTTATTATGTTTTTATTATCAATATGAATTGATATTAATCATAATTTTAAGCTCACTGTTTTATTCAACTTATTACAAACTATGTACTGTTCTTTTAATTTATCATACACTTTCTATGCAAGTATTTTCCATATGTAAAACGATGAAAAACGTGTGTACGTGCTATACGTATATTTTGTATGTTAGACTGGCTGTAATCGAAATATTTTCTCAAAGATAAACTAGAGCTGTCACTAAAGGTGATTAATACTCCCACTTGGTGACCTGTTTCAATATGTGTGTATCCTCAAAAAAGGTACTGATTCAGTTTTTTTTATAAAAAATAGCTAAAAAAAACAAATTTAATGCAAACAATTTGAACGTGATTAATACTACCACATTGGTATCCAGTCAGAATAGGTATCATTTCCTTAATATGGATGCGTGGGAATACTCTGAAGTTTGTGCTAAGCAAAGTCTCATCTACAAATAATTAAACATATGTGGAATCTCACATATTAAATAAGAAAAAGGAAAAGAAAATATCAGATTATCTGTTAAATATCGTAAAAAATAATTAAATATGTGGAGACTTCAGTAAAAATTAGTGGAGTGTAACCTTATGAAGTCTTATAATTATATAATTAGTGGGGTGTAACCATATATGGTTTTCATTAAGTATGTCCGTATCATACCAAAATGGAAAAGCAATAACTCGAAAATGATTATTATATAGCCCCCAATAAACCTTGTTTGGCGGAAGTGAATTTTACATAAAAATTGGTTCTTACATAAAAATCCGTGGAGAGTAACCTTATGAAGTCTGTATAATTAGTGGAATGTATCCTTATGTGGTTTTTATAATGTATTTTTACATCAAGCCAAAAAGAAAAAGCAAATATGCAACCTTGTAACTATTTTTTTATCTGTTAAATAATAAAAGGCAACGCAATATAAATTATTGGAGTGTAACCTTATGAGATCTTAGAATTTCTAGTTTGTAGTTTTATGAAGTTGTCATTATGTATTTTCAAATCATAAATAAAGAAAAAGTAAATATTAAACCATTATCTTTTAAATAACAAGAGAAATAATTATGAACTTAGTGCACTTGTGTGTAAAAATTAGTGCAGTGTAACCTTATGAAGCCTGTATAATAAGTGAAATGAAACCTTCTGTGTTTTTCATAATGTATTTTCACAAAATTCCAAAACGGAAAAGCAAATATGCAACCATGCAACCATTATTTGTTAAATAATGCAACGGGGTGTGACGAGACGTGACACAACGTAAATTAGTGGAGTGTAACCTTATGAGGTCATGCAACCATGTAACTATTATCTGTTAATTAATGAAACGGGACGCCACGGGACCGGACGCGAAACATAATTGAGTACATTTTAAGTACACGGTGGATGTTAATGTTCATAGTTCTTTTGTCTATTAAGTCAAGGTCATTCGTGGGGTCGGGCGACGGACAAAGTGATTCCTATATCTTCGGGGCAGAGGTATAATAAACAAATGTGTCACCATTTCTTAAAACATCCTCCGCTTTTGATTGGTTAAGCGCCAGTTGTACCAAACCATATTACCCGCCGGCGACCGGTAATACTAAATCCCACCGAAAAATGAAGTTCAACATTTTTTTCTATATAATAATTCTTTAATAAGTAACCAAAGGCCTCCGGCCCACAATACAATAATGCTACATAATGTGAATTATAACAAACCACCTGATCAAATGTCATGCAATTCCAACTAAATTTCAACAAAATAAACTGTGAGTACGAATTATACTTCATGGGCTCTGATCTTTAACAGGTTATAAATAAAAGATGAAATTCCAAATATCATTGTTTTATTTGTACAACAAAGAAGAGAATAAAACGTTTCGATGGATTTATTGGCGGATATTGCATGTATATATCGATTACGCAACTCTCTGTATCTATGACAAAAGAAAACGCATGGTACTCGAACTCAATAACTTCAATTCAATTATGAACAATTATGAACAAGACAATGAGTGCAAATGCGTTCTTCCCTATCCACGCCGACATGTCTACCCGTCTCTATTTTTAATTTATGCCTTTAGCATCGAAATCGTGCCATAGCTTTTCTCAAATGAAATGGCATATCTAAACTGATGTATTTCTCAACGTTTAAAAGAGATTTGAAGTGTTTGTAATGGTCACATCGCGGAGAGTTCTCGATACTACTGTGCCAATCTTGTGTTAAGCAATCTGCGATCCTTAACTTGAGTTGGGACATAAATATATCAGTGTTACCTATATCTTGGGCTATCCATACGGAACCGAAACCAAACTTAAAAAGAAGATGCCTAACTTCTGATGTCCTTGTTTTACGACCTACATCGTCCAATGATTCCAGCATATTGTAACAACTTTTTGGATATCTAGTATTAGGCATTTGCAGGAGTTAACACCAATATTTTATACATCTTGAATAATATTCGTGGCATAACGGTAGTTTTCCGCACTCGCCGATAGCCATGCTATTATTTACCGAAAAGTTGATACCAAGGAAAGATTTTGTCGGAATATGCGAAGCCCCAGATTTCTGAACCATAACACAGTATGGGTTTGACCATCGCATCAAATATCTTAAACATTTCTGTACTGTGAAAGTAACCCAACTTACTTTGATAATATTGAACAGCTTTTATGGATCTTTTAGCCTGTGCTGCTAGTTTTCGTTTTGCATTTGACCATGGAAGTTTGGGAGTAAATATAAGCCCCATATACTTATACAGGGACGTTGATTTTATCGGACTGTCACCAAAAGTCCATTTTTCATAGTTACGCAATGGTCCACCATTTCAAAAGACTATTACTTTGGTTGTTTAGAGATTTACTCTCATCCCTGTCTTATCGCAGAAATCTTTAATAACATTTATTTGTCTTTGTAGTTGTATCGTAGTTTCTGCACAGTTTCCCAAATCATCCGCAAATAACAGCGTTAATATGTTAGGAATGTCATTTGTTACAAATATACCAGTCTGACATTTTTCTCTCAAAAGAGTACATAAGTCATTAATAAAAAGTACAAACATCGAAGGACTGCTTACATCCCCTTGTCTTGTACCAATCTTACACGGAAAACTCTCTATTAAATAACACAAGCGGATAAGTTACCGTACATGCTACTGACAATTTGAATTCTACTGTATCCAGTGTATCAGGGTGCACTCCCTGGTTTTAGGTCATAGACCACTATTCATTTTCCATTGACTTACTGTTTATTGTTTTCCCATCTGACATGCAAACAAAAAACCCAGGCTTACTGTTGCTTACCCTGCTGCACAGATGCAGCTTAGATACATGTAAACAGGATCTTCGCGTTAGGGGTTGACCTATTTTTAGTGTCACTTATAAATGTCCGAAGGTCATGACCCTACAATTTGAGGGAATCCCCAAATAAATTTATGAAAATCACCCTCTTTCCTTTTATTCTGCTATATCACAGAGCTAAATCATACAAATGAAAGCTATGGTAAATAATAATCAGAAATAACAAATTCAAGTAAACCTAATTGAATTTCAAAACCTAGTCTTTCATCCAATCAAAATAAGGCTTACGTACGCATTAGGCATTGGGGTTCCATATGCTTTTTCCGCCAGTCAGACCGGTTTTTGCAATAGGGTACTATAACCTTTATTCATTTATTTTTTAATATTTGACCATCCAAGAAAACAGATGACACATTTACAAGTTTGTCCATTCATCAACTGTTGTTTTGAAAATTAAATTACACTCGCATTATTTATTTGTCATACCGTTTAAGAAGTGTGTCAGAATGCTTCATTGATTCGATATAAGGGTGGGGGCTCAGGGTATTTTTTTTATCTCTTCTGGCCAAAGGCTAGCAGAGCTTATGGGATGGCGAGTTGTTCGTCGTCCGTTGTCCGTCGTCCGTCGTCCGTTAACGTTTGCCTTGTGAACACTCTAGCACCTACATTTATTATTTGATCTTTACCAGATTGTTAATATCAATGAAAGCTCGGACAGGTTGAAAAAACAGCCAGATCGAATTAGTTTCACCGGAGTTATGGCCTTTGATTTGCTGAAAATTGCCATATTTTGCCTTGTGAACACTCTATCACCTTCAATTATTTTTTTATATTTACTAAACTTGCAAACATTGTGTATATTAATGAAAGCTCAGAGAAATCCGAAAACCAGTCAGATCGCATCCATAATACCAGAGTTATAGCCCTTGTTTTCTAAACCAAATGCGATTTTCTGCCTTGCGACCACTCTATCTCCTTCATCTATTAATTGATCTTTACCAAATTTTGTCAGATTGTTAATATCAATGAAAGCTCGGACAAGTTTAAAAACCAGCCAGAAAGATTAGTTTCACATGAGTTATGGTCCTTGGTTTGCTGAAAACATGTTATGGTCCTTGGTTTGCTGAAAAATGCCATATATTGACTTGTGAACACTCTAGAACCTTCATTTATTTTTTTATCTTTACCAATATAGATATAAAAATCAAACTTGCAAAGATTGTTAATATCAATGAAAGCTCGGACAAGTTCGAAAATCAGCCAAATTGGATCCGTAACAGAGTTATGTCCCTTATTTTGATGAAAATAACGTTTTCTGCTTTGTGACCACTCTAGCACGTTCATTTATTATTTGATCTTTACCAAACTTACATTAATTGTTAATATCAATGAAAGCTCGGACAAGTTCGCGAAGACCAGACAGATCGGACTAGTAACACCAGAGATATGACCTTGTTTTACTGAAAAATGCCATTTTCTGCCTTGAAACCATTCTAGCACCTTCATTTATCATTTGATCTTTACCAAACTTACATTAATTGTTAATATCAATGAAGGCTCGGACACGTTCGAAAATCAGTCAGATCGGACCAGTAACACCGGAGTTATGGCCTTGATTTAGTTATAAATGCTGCATCGTTAAGATGATAGGGTCTTCATTTTTCATCAGATCTTACCAACCTTAAGCGGATTGTTAATATCAATGAAAGCTTGGACAAGTTCGAAAACCAACCAAATCGGATTAGTGACACCAGAGTTATGGCCTTGATTTAGTTAAAAATGCTATATTTTGTCTCATTAAGACGATAGGGTCTTCATCCGGCCGGATTTCAACGAAACTGTGCAGGGGTGATCAGTATCAAGCCTAATTGTGCATATCGTCACCGTGTTCCGGTTGAATGATTTTGGCAGAGTTCTATCACTTTAGCGGTTTTAGTACACAAACTTTGTCCGGACAAGTTCTCCGGACTAGAACTCCTGAAAGAAATATGTGTAGGGATGCTCAGTACCAAGCCTAGTTATGCATATCATCGCTGGGTTCCGATTGAAAACATTTCGGCGGAGGTATGGCCTTTTACATGTCTTAATGCACAACCTTTTTCCGGACTAGTTCTCCGGATTTCATAAAACTTGGCAAGTTTCTGATCAGTAACAAGCCTAGTTGTGCACATCGTAGCCGTGTTCCGATTGAATGAGTTTTGGAGGATGTATGGTCTTTTAAAGGTTTCAATACAAACTTTGTCCAGATTAGTATTTTCTGAACTCCTGGCCGGATTTTAACGAAACCTTTTAGGGATCATCAGTACCAGGCGTAGTTATGCATATCATCGCCGTGTTATGGTTGAATGATTTTTTGCGCTGCATGCTTGGTGGTGGACCAATTTACAGTTCGCCACTATGCTTTTCTCTTTAATTGTGCGATGACCGGACAGGCTATGGACAATATGATGACGTCTAGCTAAAGCCCAAAAGGACGGTGACGTTTGTTGTTTGTCTGCAATCTTGTCTTGTCGTGCCCTCAATGGTTTATTCTCTTGTTGCTCTGGCTTCTGCCAAGTCATTGAGTACCTTCTTTGTGACTTTCGAGTCTATTGTTTTTTTGTATCTATATATACACGAGCATTGTTGTGCTTTACTTATCTTGCCTATTAATGCTGCATTGTTGGTTAGAGAATAATTCATGGCGGGGATTTCTTTATTTATTTATTATTTGTTTATTTCTTTATTTCCCGTTTTATATTGATGACAGTATCGACATTGTGATATCTGGAGCACCCTAGAACCTGGTTTAAACCCCTAGTGGCTTTTTTGCCACTGACCGGTCCAAGGCGGGAGCCCTATTTTTGTGTTTGTGTCGTCATATGCCTTTATTTTTTATTGCCATTCATGTTTGTCGTTTTGCGTGTTTTTTGGGTTTACTGTATTCTGTGAAAACTGCATTTCCTGTTCGACTTTTATACTTATTAGCTCTACTGATCAAAGATCAGCAGAGCTTATGCCGTGGTGCGCTGTCCGTCGTCCGTCCTTCCGTCTATCCGTAAATTGTTTTTGTAGCGACTACTCCTCTGAAACTGCTGGATGGATTTCATGAAACTTTAAAGAAATTTTGCCCATGACGTCGGGTTGATACTAGCAAAAAATTATGTTGATGTGAAATTCAAGATGGCCGCCAAAGCTAAAAATAGATTTTTAGAAACAAGCTTGTATCGACTACTTCTTGAAAACTATAAGTGATATTGATATGGGACATATGTTAGTTCTTGTCGAACGATATTAAACATGGCTGACAGCGGCAATCTTTGTTTGCATATAGTTATATAGTAAACACTTGTAGCGACTTCTCCTCTGAAACAAATTGACGGATTTTCATGAAACTTCACATGCAAGTTGCTCTTGATATCTAATTGATCATAGCAACATTTCAGGCCGGCCGGAAATTCAAGATGGCCGCCACGGCTAAAAATAGATTTTTAAAAAACATTGATTGTAGCGGATACTTCTTGAAAACTCTAAGAGATATTGATATGGAACAGTTATCAAAGATCCGCATGACATGATGTTAGTTCTTATCGAAAATTATTTTGATTCTACATTAAATATGGCTGCCAGCGGCCATCTTTGTTTACATAGAGTTAATAGTAAAAACTTGTAGCGAGGACTTCTCTTAAACTACTTGACAGATTGTTATGAAACTTCACTGGAATATTGCGTTTGATATCTAGTTGATCCTAGCAAGATTTCAGATCGGTCGGTAATTCAAGATGGCCGCCACAGCTAAAAATAGATTTTTAAAAACATGTTTGTAGCGACTACTTCTTGAAAACTGAAGTGATATTGGTATGGGATTGTTTATAAAATGATCAGCATGACATGACGTTGGTCCTTGTCGAAAATCATTTTGATTCGACATTAATTATGGCTGCCAGCGGCCATTTTTATTTACATATAGTTATATAGTAAAAACTTGTATCGACTACCCCTCTAAAACTACTTTTAGGATGTTCATGAAACTTCACTGGAATGTTGTTCTTGATAGCTTCTAGCTGATCCTAGCAAAATTTCAGGTTTGCAGGAAATTCAAGATGGCCGCCAAAGCTAAGAATATCTTTTTAAAAAACACGTTTGTAGCGACTACTTTTTGAAAACTAAGTGATATTGATATGGGACTGTTTATAAAATGATCAGCATGACATGATGTTGGTCCTTGTTGAAAATCATTTTGATTCGACATTAAACATGGCTGCCAGTGGCCATCTTTGATTACATAGAGTTATATAGTAAAAACTTGTAGCGACTTCTTCTCTGAAACTACTTGACGGATTTTCATGAAACATCACTGGATTGTTGCTCTCGATATCTAATTGATATTAGCAAAATTCCAGGTCATCCGGAAATTCGGGATGGCCGCCACGGCTAAAAACTTTTTTTAAAAAACAAGTTTGTAACGACTACTTCTTGAAAACTATGTGATATTGATATGGGACATTTTATAAAATGATCAACATGACATGTCGAAAATCATTTTGATTCGACATTAAACATGGCTGCCAGCGGCCATGTTTGTTTACAAAGTGTTATATAGTAAAAGCTTGTAGCGATTTCTCCTACTTGAAACTATTTGACGAATGTTCATGAAACTTCACAGGAATGCTGATCTAGCTATCAAAACCTATCAGTAGAGCTTCAAGGTCATTGACCTCTTGTTTTTATTACGTAAACTTTGTCCGGACTAGTTCTCCTGAACCCTTGACCGGATTCCAATAAAACTTTGCAGTGATGATCAGTACCAGGCCTAGTTGCGCATAGCATCGCCTTATTC
This sequence comes from Cyrtodaria siliqua, assembly GCA_037043455.1. Classification (NCBI taxonomy): domain Eukaryota; kingdom Metazoa; phylum Mollusca; class Bivalvia; order Adapedonta; family Hiatellidae; genus Cyrtodaria; species Cyrtodaria siliqua. Next base: position 40,963 of record JAWPHD010003903.1, on the reverse strand, counting down.
CGGTTTAAGGATGTTGGCTGGGCAAGTTTTGACATCTTCAAGTCTAAACATTTTATTTTTTAAATCATAGTTTTATTTGACAACAGAATTTTTTCATTTTTTCCATTCTAGTAGATATGGATATAATGTAGAATTTAAGATGGTAACATACCAAATTATAAGCAAATTTATTTTTTGCTTATTTTTTCCGTCATTTGTGATCATTTTTTGTTGTCAACAAAATATAGGGTATGGGTAGCTCTGAGTAGAATTTATCCTTTTGCTATAGAATAAATCAGATTTTTATTTTTCAGTAGTGGAATACATATATAAAAGTAGATACTGAGCTAATTTTATTTTCGATCTCCCTATCATTATTGTGTGTACAGTATTTTACATTGAAAATGTCAAAATAACTCCAAAATGGGTGTAATTTAAAGAATTTTTAATAAAAAATCATTGGAAGCCTGGTGACCTATATTTTTTTTTACTTGTTTTGAAAGAAATACCATAGGACCTTGACATATACAAGTTTTAAAAAAAGTTGATCATTAGAACATATTTTTTTATCTTGAATTAATTTTTCGGTAAAAACAAAAGTGGGTGGGGTACGGTCCATATATGTTTGCTTTTTAATGTAAAAGACGAACGAGGATTACAATTGCTTTTGTATGATATGAAAGATATGTATATATGCAATCGAAAATTAATTGTTGTTTTTCAATAAACGTAATGTTATGAAAACAATTGTGAAAATGTTCAATGACAATATTTTTCCTCTTTTTAGTGAAATTTTGAAGTTAGAAATACGTGCATTCTTCAATGACGTCTAGTGGGGGAAAAAGCGTGGTGACCTAGCCTTTTTTTGATAATTTTGAATCTAAATTATACCAAAGAAGCTTTAAATATGAATTTAAAAAAAATCTCATCACTACGTCCTTTCCCAGCCAACCTCCTTAATGATTTTTGGCAGAGTTATGGCCCTGTGTTACTACACAAACTTTGTCCGGACTAGTTCTCCTGAAACCTTAACCGGATTTCAACGAAACTGTGCAGATAGATCAGTACAAGCCTAGTTGCGCATGTCATCGTCTTGTTCCGGTTTAATACGCTAACTTTGTATAGACTTGTTCTCCTGAACCCTGACCGTATTTCAAGGAAACTTGGCAGGGACGATCAGTGCAAGGCCTAGTTGCTCATATCATCGCCGTGTTCCTGTTGAATGATTTTTGACAGCGTTGTGTTCCAATATACACAAATTTTAATGAAACTTATTTCAATGGATTTCAATGAAACTTCGCAGGAATGATCAGAAACATGGGTAGTTGCGCATACCATTGTCGTGTTCCGGTAGAATGATTTTTGGTTGAGGTGCAACTCTTTAAAATTGTTCGGACTAGTTCTCCTCAACCACCGGTCGGCTTTCAAAGAAACTTGGTTGTGTATATCATTGGTGTGTTCTGGTTGAATGAGTTATGACCATTTAAAGGTTTTAATACAAAACTACTTTGTCCCGACTAGTTCTCCTGATCCCCTGATCAGATTTCAACAAAAATGGTAGGGATGATCATTACCAAGCCTAGTTGCGGATATCATCGTTGTGTTCCAGTTGAATGATTTTCGGCGGCTTCATGGCCCTTTCGCCAGTTGGCGAGACATCTGTTTTTACTCAAAACAACCTCTAGTTCTAATGTGTTATTTAGGGACTTGAGACACAACATAATTATATAAAATGAGTTTTGACCTCCTGCATAAAGGTGCCCCTGTACAGCGGTGCAACTTGGGGAACTTGCAATAATTTATTATAACGGAGTTTCCGCCATGGATGCTACTTCTCTCCATACCCTTTGAGATTTCATGTTCATGTGTGGTGTATTTCTTAGTTAAGGATGTGTAGATGCGCAGTAAGTTTTCGTACTTTGGTTCCGTCTGCTGCTGGGCCCCCTAGGGGGTAATCGGGTAAACAACAACACAAGATTTACTTTCTTGTCCAGATGTGGATGCATTTATAAAACGAGTGTTGTTACTCTAGCGTAAAGGGGCCCCTCTACATGGGTACTAGGGGACTATGTTCGACTGCCATATTGAACAATGCAGGGCGAATGGTTTTGTCTTATGTGCCACAACAACTAATTCCACCCTCCCATCCCTCCTAGCAACAGACTCAATAAAGCCAGTAGAGTGATACATACAGGCTCTCTTGGGCCTCTTGTTTACTGTTTTATCCCCTGTAAAAAAGCTTATAACGGTTACATCCTTTAAGCAGGTGCTAGGGTACTAAGCTAGTAGAATATGAACCCGGAACACAAGCAATAAAATGAGTCTGCCACTGTATATTGCGTGCTGGGCTCAGCAAGGTCCAACGATATCTGAATTTCGAGTTAATTGCCTCTTAGTATTATCTTGTTTGTCAATTAATTGATGTCATATGGATTATATACATTAGTATATATTCATTATTTTGGGTTATATCCATTCGTTTGAGTGTATGGGCATAGTAAACTCGGTTTTTGAAAAGCCCACAAGTATCCATGACAGGATGCCCAAACCCGACCTTAGATTTTTCAGATGGGTAGGTAGGTAGGACTTTTTTATTCCGTGTTAGCGAATTCACACTCATGATTGCAGGGTTAATTCCATGTATGTCAGATTATTTTATGAATGCTGTTTGAAGTTTAACTGTTTGTTTGGACAATACGTTTTGTAACTGTTAAAGTTGAAAATATACATTAAATTCCTATCTAAGACAATTGGTAACCCGAATAAATAAAGATGAAGAGGTCAACTGTCTGGGGTTTTTTTACAACAAAGAAATATCACATTTTACTTAAAAAAAACGAAAATTTTGAGTCTGGTCGATTTTTTGGGACCGGTCGTGTTCGGGCAAACAAATATATTTTAACTATTATTATCCATGTAGTGTTATCCTTCATTGAATACAAAGATAATATATTATTTTAGAATAAAATAGCATGTCTTACCTTCAGGGAGCATGGGCTTGTTAATTGACCCTTATTTCATTAAGAGATTCTGAGATAAGAATGTGTGGTTGGTTATTTATTGTATGCAAATCAATTTCAGCATATATGTTCTCAATTGACCCCTAGTAAAAAAAACGCTATACTGTCAAAATGTATAGATTGAACGACAATGCATAATCTTGAACTATCGTGTTTAAGCAATGTTATTTTAATTTAAATATAACGCATTATATAAAAAAACAAGAAGTGTGTCCAAAGGACACGGATGCCCCCACTGGAAACCATCTGCCTAACTGTGACCTTGACCTTTGTGGCACTGACATGATTCTTGCACAAGACACACTGTTGTGATGCACATTTGTGTGAAGTTTGACGCAATTTCCTATAGTAGTTTTGGACTAATGACTGACACGTAAAAATGACCTTTGACCTCCAACTGGGATCTTGACCTATGAGGAACTTGCGCGCGACATACTTTCTCTTTGGCGCGAATCCCTTTAGTAATTTCCAAGTAATGGCTGAGACATGAGTTTTTACGAGGTTTTTTTACCTTTGACCTCCAACTGTGACCTTGACCTTTGGGGCACTGACATGATTCTTGCGCAACGGACGGACGGACGGACGGACGCACGCACGGACAGTGTGATTATTATATGCCCCCACATAACAATACGCAACGTAGTTAAATAGTACCTGAGATGTTAAGAATGACTAATTAATACTTATCATTTAATAGATGCATTTTATCAATTTATTTGACATGTTTCTTTTATTTATATCGCACTATTTCAATAACACAATGTACATGCTTGAACCAAACGCATGTTCTATACTGAAAGGAAAAAGACACGCACCTCGGGAATTTCCGCTATATATTGTATGTACAATATGCTGCTGTTAATCGAATGGTACATGGCTACGTAAGATCTTTCCTTTCGGAAAAAAGACTAAAACAACACGTAACACAGCAAATAGCAGTCCTGCAAAGTTTCACTATTGACAGAGTACGCGTTTGGCGCAAACTTAGGATGCATAATTTTGCAAACTCTTTACGTTAAATACAGTACTGAATGGGCTCATTTTTTCAAAGAGAAACTTCAACATTTATGAATTTCTTGTTACAACGTGTACTGTGGTTAAAACGTCTACACCATCACAGTTGTCTCCTTTCTCTAAATAACTGCAACGTTTTTTTACAAATCATCACTGAATTTCCACGGAATATATATGAAATTAAGCGTGCAGTATATACAATATGTAGCGGAAATTCCCGTGGTGCGTTTCTTTTTCCTTTTAGTATATCAATAATGAGACTTTGAAGGGATAACAGTTGGTGAGTTCTGTGTTGTTTTGGTCATTTTTCCAAAATAACAGGCCTATTGTAGTCATGTACCAGCCTATTGTAGTCATGTACCAGCCTATTGTAGTCATGTACCAGCCTATTGTAGTCATGTACCAGCCTATTGTAGTCATGTACCAGCCTATTGTAGTCATGTACCAGCCTATTGTAGTCATGTACCAGCCTATTGTAGTCATGTACCAGCCTATTGTAGTCATGTACCAGCCTATTGTAGTCATGTACCATTCGATTAGCAGCAGTTTTATATATACAGTGTATAGCGGAAATTCCCCAGTCGCGTTTCTTTTTATGTAATTGTTCTGAAAGAGTTCAAGCATCGAATGACGGTCACTGTTCTCTAAATTGAGTTTTTCGAAGTGTCACTGTAAGTGTACCCCTTCATGCAATATAATTTCAATTGATCTAGTTGAGAACGGTATATACTTTCATTTGATATCAAATGTGCCCATTTCCTAGGTGGTCTAAACAAATATTGTTAAAACCTCAAATTGTCACTACAGCATAACATAAAACAGTAGTTAAGACGTTTCAACTCGGTCGAATTGTCGGCCACTTAAAAGTCGCCATACACAATTCACAAATACAGTAGACAAAATTATGGTTTTAGACCATATATTACATATAAACGGACGAGTGGAAAAATCATGGGTGGGTGGGCGGGCGTGCGGGCGCACTGACGGGTGGATGGTCGGGCGGGCGGCGGTCGGGCGGGCGGCGGTCGGGCGGGCGGGAGGATGGGCTGGTTGTCGGGCGACCGGGCGGGCGACTGACCGAATAAACGAACGAACGAATAAATTACGATTTGTTTTTGTTGTTTTATTAGGGGTATGGGGAAATTAATTAATTCATTATTTAATTAAAATTTAATTAATGATATTATTTAATTAATTGATTAATGATTAATATTAATTAATAATCTTTGAATGAAGGTCATTATTAAAAGAATGGCGGCACTGTTTGATCTTATTATTTACTTTATCAGATGAGGCATGAATTTTAGATATAATATTTATAAACTCATATGTGCTTCCCATTATAATCGAGGATCCCCGTGTGGTTCCCAGGGTAGAATACCACCACTGCAAACACACCGTCACATGCAGAGGGGTAGGACCCTCCCCACCCCCACCCCCATCCCCTCCATTAATATTCATTTTTTTCGTTTTTTGTTCATGCTCATTAAAGGTCTTCATCATAACCCCTGCATTGTTTCAGGTGCCATCTCGCTCACATCACTAAGAGCAATGGCAGAAAAACAATAAACGTGGATTCAACGTAAATGGAGTGTCTACAATAGAATGTGAAGCAACTCTGCAGTTCAGGGTGAGAAGGTCCTAGGCCCATTCTCCATAACTTATCTCGATGTACATGGGGAATGAGCCTGGCATGTTCATGCCTGTTAGGCGCCATATAACCTTTCATGTGTTGGTGCGCCTTAAAACCCAATTCAATTCAATTATAATCGAGGAACAAATTGTAAAATGCATGTAATTCACTGATTTGCTCAGGGGTCTTTTTAGACTTAGTGCAAAGTTTAAATCTGCACATGTGTAAGGTTTATGGAGGATGGCATCGTACCTCCATAGACCTATGACGAGACAAATTTGCTTTCTCTATTAAACTAGCTATTAAAATACACACCACTGAGTTCTTCTTAATTTCGTTGTCCGAGTATTAACTTTCATACTCCATCCAACCCCTTCTCCAAGAAGCGAAAATGGGGGTCGGCGGGGATATCACATAATACCTTTATTTCGGCTTAAAAAGTTTGCATTTGTAAAACTAAAACATTTAATACGTAGTTTAAACAGGTTATCGCATTTTGTTTCAGTAAAAATGTTTTAAAACGTGTTTTATTGTCAAAACATCCGTTTTAAATTCCTTCTTATATAAGCTTTCCCATCGGTTAATGGAATTAAGGCGGGATCACGTAATGTTTAGCGAGATATTTATCATCACAAATATCACGTGTCATCACAATATCACGCAACCCAGATTTCCAGATGCACCTAAAACAGTCTCCAACTGTTAATATCCTGGTAACGGCACCTATGTATTCGGGCGTTAAAAAATCGGTACACTCAACGGGGCTTCAACTCTAGACACCTTACAAGTGAAGCAGATAATCTACCTTTTCTCCACAAAAATATAACTCCGTGTCTAGACAGAAATAACCCGCATATAAACCTATATATTGCATAAACCACCACTGATATATCACAAACTGTAAGAATGGATTAGTTTGTTGTGTAACAGATTAACCCAGTTATTCACATTCTTCTAAATAAATCCTAGATTAAACGTCCCTACAATAATAACGGTGTTACTCTCCTTTCAAAGCATTCGTCGGAAGAGTTGACGATATTTCTATTTATTTATTTAGAATAGCCGGGCGTACAGGGTTGTATGTCCAGGTCAGTGTGATCAAATTAAACGCGTTTACGTTACACAATGGCGCACAGTCCTTAGTTTAAACAAAATATTTTCAAATACAATAAATACATTAACAAAAGGTTCTCATTTGACGTAGCCTTAAACTAACTAGTGTCATGTACGTTTTGCAGTTTGAGTCCAGTGTTAGTATACATGCATTCAATTGTATGATGTTTTACGTCATTTTTAGCACATGTTAGGCCATACATGACGGTCGAATTTGTTGTGGTATAGGCAGACAACCCCGTTTTTCCCTAGGTAGAACCAGTACTGTTTACCTACCGCCATCACATGATTGAAGATTTGAGAGAGAGAGATGTCGTTAAGGTCTAATTTTGAGTCTACTGGTATATTTGTGAGAGACAATTTGTATTGGTAACTGTAAATCACTGTTAAACATACTACTGCATGAGAAAATCGTGTTGTTATTCAATTTTGTATCGGATGTTGATGCCATACCAATAATACTTTTGAATGAAGTCATCTTATTAAAACATAAAATCAGGATTTTCGTTAGTTATGATTTGGTTTTGTTTTTGTTCCAAATCCCAAATCAATAAAGAACTTACATCACAGTTGTGTAATTAGTACAGCGATCTTGTTAATGTGTTGTTTTTTTCTCATAAAAGTACAGTACAAGTACTATACATACTGATATACCCTAGATACTAGTCAATATAAGAATGCTATTCAAATAAAAATGTATTAAGCCTCAATGTATCTACTTGAGTTAATCAGTCCTGAAGCAAGCTTTCCGTGTTTTTTTCAATGGCCAGGTTGCGTTTGCGTTAGTGTGACATGTAAACGCTTTTAAATGCCTCTGATAACCCCGTGCACAGAAAAAAATATTTAAGATACGTTATTAAATGAAAATATTTCCCCCAGTTTTATGAAAAATCGAGCTAAAATTCCCAATTGTAACGGTATGGGTTATCTTCCATTTAAGTATAGAAGAAAAAAAACACTGTAACGGAAACTTTCACAACAAAACCGTTCATCAAACCTTCTACCCAGGCATCAAAACTCTATCCAAAACTCTATCCAGGTGTTTAGGTCATATATAACAATGTATATGTGCCAAATAAATGTATATGCTTTTTCATGGGTTCTTAAAATAACCGTGATCGCAGGACTCGAAATTAGCAATAGTTTGTTTGTTTGTTTGTATACTGTTTTACGTCATTTTCAACACATGTACGGTTATATATGACGGTCGATTTTTTGTGGTGGAGGCAGACCATCTACTTTTCCTGGGAAGGACCAGTACTGTATACCTCCCGCCATCCGTAAGAATCGACACTTCCTCACTTACAAGTCGAGCTCCCAGTGGGATTCGAACCGTTAACAGTTCGGCCACGGAGACAAATTAGCACTAGTCCGGTAGCCTGAAGCTAGTAAAAAATACTGTTGGTCTACCAAATGTTTGTGTCTGGTTAGTCCGAACAAATAAAAAAAAATTGAGCAAGAAATGAATTATAAATCGATAGGTTGTGTAATGATAGTACTTTTTTACCTAAACTTTTAAAAAACTGTCCATAGTTTCAATAAATGTCTGTAGTGAATCATTAACAATTGACTCTTTAATCAAAATGAGTGCTTCCCGTATTTCGTTTTAGTAAAATCTTGTTTGTGCTTGGATAACCATGCATATTTATTCGCGCTTCACTCCAGAACGGCTGCCAGATTTTTGTTATTTCTCCATGCTCCGACTGATGGAAACGGTCCTAATTCCTGCATGCGCCAAATGTCACATAGATAACAGTGAACTGGGGTTTGAGCCCAGGACTTATTGAGAACGGTTCTGCGATGCTCTTAAGATAGCGTTAACTGGCCAGACTCTCTTACATATAGTCAAAAGAATTGTCATTAGGCATCAATTGTTAAAACAAAATCCGAACAAAAAATCTTCTTTATATTATTTAATGTTGTTCTGGGTGGGTAGTGGGTGAGCGGGGGCGGGGTAGGGGTGTAAGAAACAACTTAATACAATTTAGTTGCCAACAGAACAGATAATAATATTTTTTAGCAACTGAAAAATCATCGGCAATTTGTGAATAATTTCACCTGGTTTGACCTCACGGTATAACCCACTTTTGAAGGGCGTTTCTTGAAGGCACTTTTTGCATCATTTTGAGGTCAAATTGAATTATTCTAAATGTATACATGTTATAAAACACAACACTTATCATTCTGGCGTTGCACTATCGTGAACAACGTTCCTCAAAAGTACTTCTCCTGGAAACCCCGTCTCATCTCACTAACTAGGTAATGCATCAACCATTACCCCAAATCTCTAGCACATATTTGATCACCTCTAATAATTGTTCTGGCCATTTTATTAAATCCAGGTTATTTGTTTTCTGAATGAAATGCCGCCCGAACAATATAATGTCCGCAATGTTTGTTTCTTTTTTTATGTCGATTTATACGCGTGAAGCGGTTATATGTATCATATAAGTGATACAATTATTTTGCCTAAACAATTACCATACACTATTTATATATGACCAATGTTGTGTAATAACATCGATTTGTTAATAAATCGACACCTGTGAAGCATATTTCTAGCCAGGGGGCGAAAGATGTCAGTAATCACGATGGGACTATTTACGCGGAAGTCGCATCACAACATATCCCGCCTTACCCGCGATATATAACTGGAGACGGCTGTTGGACAGGTATGATAATAAATAGGCCACAAACGTGATGGGAAAGAGGTCCTTAAAACATACAAACCACCATGTTTACATAGAATTAAAGACTATTAAATTAAATCTTATATATTTATAACTTTCCCGCTATCCCAAACAAGTACTTCGTTCTGGTTTGCCTATTCTAGGGACATTCCTATATCTTCATTCCGTGATAGCTAAGCTGTGAGCTGACCGTCAAAATCTAGTAAAATTAATTAACGGCAATCTGTGTTTGTAAGTTGTTACACTATCAATATATTTTCAGTTGAAACATCAATGCTAATAATATTGTATGTAGACAATTTTGGAGGTTCTTGAAGTGTTGAATACCAATTTGGCAAATAGTGTTCATATAGGCGTTCAACAACGTGTTTTGGGGGTTATTTTTAGAATATCATAAATGTCACTAATATACAATAAAACATATATTACATTAGATAACCCTTACTTGGTAGTCCTACACGTTAACAACTACACGTTAACATCGTTTATTCAAGTTTGTATTTGGTCCTGTAACATTTTATACATGAGTGAATTTGGGGATTTAATTAGTTCAAACCAATATTTTATTATTCGTTCTTTACTTAAGATGTATAGTGTTACTCTTTCAAGTTCAAACATGTTGCATTTTGTGGTTTGCTATCTTACGTTGAGGATTAGTTTTAATTATGTAATACTATGTACATTTTCTACATCCGGCGCCAACCCATAATTTAAAATTGGAAGAATCATTAAATCTATTAAAGTGTACTGTTCACTTATATTTAGAAACATTAAAGCTTTCATTGTTTGTTTCACTCAATGATGTGTGTGCTTGAAACATTTTCACATTTGATGAGAGTGTTACAGCTAAATATGTAAATAATCTAGCATTGTTTATCTCAATGTTATTGTAACAAAAGCTTGTATTTTCCATTCTAGTTCCCACGTTAAAAAAAACATTGCAACCGCTTCACAAGTATTGACAGTACTATGCCACGTTGGACGATTATTAAGTAACATGCTAAATATGAAAATAAAACTGTGTCATCTGTAAACATTAGCAAAACTACTTGCAGCTCATTTAATGTTATTATGTCTACTGTATCATCATAAAGAAACTCCGATAAATTCTTGATAAATTAAATAAATAATAAAGGAGACAAGGTCTCCCCTTGCTTTACCCCAATATAACTATCAACCTTTTTAGTTAATAAGCCTTGGGCCGACATCTCAATTTAGGCATATTGGTACCATCTTGAGATGGCAAATTCTAATAATGATTTTTTAAATTATTGGTGCCTCAAGTTAATACTTCAACGTGAATGGCAATGTTGGCGACACAGCTTAAGCCCTGATTTGGAGCCAAAAATGTCAAAATTTAACAAAAAGTGCTGAAAACTGGAATATTTTTTTCAAATATCAATAAATGCATTTAGGGGAATAATTTTGTTTACAAATGGTTTGTAGCATGGTCGGTGACATTTCCTTTGATGAATGCAGAGCATTAAATCGTTTAATTTAGGGTAACTAAAGCGTGGCTTTACCGTACTACAACAACCAGATATTGGAATTTAGAGTACGGTCATTATGACGTCACAGTGTTACTAAGTACACCATGCTGCAAAACAGATAGAGTCTGTCTCAGCTCGTTGGTTATTTAAACACCTCGATGGGCTACTCGCTGAGACAAGACTCTATCTATTACTTAAATACTTCTGTTTACGACGTGTATATATTTGCATTTTTTTAATATTTTAGTTAAAAATCGCTAAAAATTTAACCCCAAAAATCATCGAAAATGGGAATAATTTTTCGAAAAGTAATCTGATGAATATTCATCATTTTTTAATTGTTAAAAATGCTTCCCTGTACAACATGTTTAGTTCCATGTGTATATAACCAATAATATACCAGACCTTTTGGGGCGAAACTTTTCAAAAATTAACAAAAATCTCCAAAAACTGGAATAATTTGTCTCAAAAGCAATGGATGCATTTCAAAGTGTAATATTATAGCAATTTTTTTTAAATATATCTGCCTACAAAGCGTATAAATTTCGTATCCATAGTTTTATTGTTTACAATATTTTAGGTAAAAACATTCAAAATGTATCAAATTTCGATAATGGAAGACGGCATTTCATAGTGTTTTTAGAAACCATGTGAAACGGTTAGGTCTGCAACACTTTTTGTTATTACTTTGAGATGTGAAGTATGGCAACAAAAAAAAATTCAACAAAAACACTTGAATCATTTTTTTTTCGAAAAAAACAAACAAATAGCCTATCAGTTAATGTTCACTATTATTTTGTTTTTATATTGTTAAACGTAATGATTCCAACCTCTATTTTATTGCTACCGAATACAACCATACATATATATTGGTATACTCATTGTATAAGCGTCTCCGTGGCCGAATGGTTAACGACGTTGCGTTATAAACATTCTCGCCCCTTACCGCTGCGGGTTCGAATCCCACTGGTAGCTCGACTTGTAAGTGAGGAAGTGTCGATTCTTATGGATGGCGGGAGGTGTACAGTACTGGTTCTACCCAGGAAAAGTGGGTGATATGCCTCCACCATAAAAAAATCGACCGTCATATTTAACCTTACATGTCACGGTTGAAAATGACGTAAAACACCATACAGACAAACAAACAAACGTATTTGCATACCAAAGCCTTGAAAAAGCATAGCTGATAGCAATACCAAAGTGGCAGTAGTTAAATAGTATGAGTTTTAATGTCGGAATAGTGAAATAAATTTACTTGTTTTTATTCAAATGCATACCAATAATATTTATTCACATGTACATAAACATTTAAAATATATTTCCCTTATTATCTTCTATAAAGGTGTGAACTTTGTTTCAGTTCCACCATTTGCACATTTTTTTGTTTGTTTAGACAACAGGTATACAACTGAGACTTTTTTTAACAGAATAACCTTACGTGTGTTGAAAATGACATACAAACAAACAAACAAACAAACCAGCAACAAATTCTTTCTAAAAAAACAACAATTATAATAAGGAAAGAGTTAAAGAAATTAACCCGCCAAATAACGACAAATATCGCAAAATTGTTTATCAAAACTCCATCCAGGTGTGCAGGTCATATAATAATGAATGAATGAATATGTGCCGAATAAAAGTATAGTTTGTTTCATGGGTACCCGCGATAGCATATGCCTAAAATAAATTAGGAGTTGGCAACTCTTAATTCGACGCTCCAGTTTTGAGATTTGGCCTGGCTGGTTAAAGCCGTGTAGGACCATAATTTTCCCAGATCACATGTTTCACACGTGTGAAGAATAGGATCCTATTCGTCACAGATGTGAAGAATGGGATCTCATGTTTCACACAACACAGTCACATATTTCACATTTCCTGTGAAATTTGTGATCGATGAAGGTTTTTGATGTGACATGAAATCGCATTCTTCACATTTCAATATTAATGTGCAATTTTACTAAAAATGTGCATTTTTACATCTGAATCGCATTTTTCACATATGGCTGGGTTGTGAACTCCGAAATGTATTTACCGCAAGTCGTATGCTATTAGGTTCGTTTCCATAGAAACTGATCCAACAAAAAGGGCTAACGTATATTAACTTGCGAAACCTTTTTGGGAATTGTTGCGGTAGCGCAGTTGGTAGCGTGGTCGAATTTGTTGTTGCTAGGCGCTGTCGCCGTAGCGGTGCGGGTTCGATCCCGGCTAGTGCCAAACTAAATTGTAATTTATGTTCACTATGGTATGGTACATGTCCGTGTGTTAGCATTTCGTGTGTGGGCTGTAACATTGTAATGAAATTAGGAATTTTAAAATAACTTGGCACAAATATTCACATATGAAGGCGATGTTCAGAGCGCATGCTTCGACCGCCTCGGGTCAATGTCAAGGTCAAACATTGATGTTAAAAGACATTTGATTATATTTCGTGTCCGCTCCATATCTCCTAAATCCCTGAAACGGTTTTCCTGAAACTCGGGTATGTATGTCCATCATCTCATCGCGGCGTGGCCGAGTGGTTAGCGCGTTGGACTTGCGATCGGAGGGTCGTACGTTTGAACCCCACTCGGAACACGTCCATGATAAAACTAGTCGGAAACAAAGGAAATAATTAAATAATTATTCTATACATGTATATCAAACAATTATCACTATAACAGAGACCAAAATCCCTGTTGTAGGAGCCAAAACCCATATTCAATGAATACGGGTCTCATTCCGTACTCAAGAGCACCATGTAAGAATGGTCGTAGGCAAAACATGTTATCCTCTATAAATATAGACAATTATTATTATCGAGAAAACGTGCAGAACCCATGTTCCAGGCGCGTCGGCTCAAGGTCACGGTCACGATTGAAGGTCAAATATCCTATCCCAGGATTTGGCTAATATTTCGTGTCCGCTCCTAAACCCCTTGAAAAATGTTCAGAAAACTAGGTTCAAATCTTCACCTCATCGAGGCGACTCTTCACCTCATCAAGGCGACTTGCAGAACCCACGTTACAGATGAGTAAGCTCAAGTTAAAGGTTGCGGTTGCAGGTCAAAAATTCGAGCCTAGGATTTCGTCTCCGATCCATATCTCCTAAACCACTTGCTTGTAGGAATTTCATGAAACTTGGTTCAAATCTTCACCTCATCATGCATGAGGAAGTTATGGAGCAGACACGTGAAAATGGACCAACAGAACAGACTCACGGAATCGAGCAATTCTACATGTTTTACCGCATAGTTTAGCCAAGACGTCCCTATTTAAAGCGGTCACATTGGCCAACAAGGAAAGAGATGTTGCTATACATGTATCAAGTACAATATATTTGTGTAAACATACATGTCCCTACTGGTCGTGGACAACATGTATACAAAGTTTGAGAATCACAGCACAATCGTTCTTAAGTGATAGAAAATGTACCTTCATTGTGGCTATTGTTTTTTTGTTTTATATTTACACGAGCATATTTGTGTTTTACTTATATTGCCTATTGATGCTGCCTTGTTGGTTAGAGATTAGATCATGGCGGGGATTTCTTTATTTACACTGTCCCGTTTCAATGGGATGAAGTAGGGTAAGTGTGAGGTTTAGTGCACCCTAGAACCGGTTTAAACCCCCAGTGATCTACTTTGCTACTGACCGTTCCAAGGCGGTAGCCCTATTGTCAACCCTTTCGTGTTTGTGATGTCGTTTGCATTTATTATTGCTTTTGCCTTCTTGTTTGTCTGTTTGCGTGTTTGTTTCTGTGTTTTGTGGTTGACTGTCCTCCTTGAATGCTACTTTCCCTGTCCGATCTTTTTATATTTCTTTTCATACTAGTAAATCTTTATCAAAATCCGAGAATGGGTTTAGGATAATGTCTCCCCTATATATTCTATTTAGAAAAAATAACAAAGTCCCATAACTCTGACAAAAATTAAGCGAACAGAACGCAAAGGCGATATGCACAACTAGGTTTGGTACCAATCACTCGTGTGAATCTGGCCAGGGGTTATGGAGACACACAGACGGACGGACGGACGGACGGACAGACGTCGAAGGCAAAACAATAATAATTATATATCTGCCCCTCAAGATGATGATGATGATGATGATGATGGTGATGATGATGATGATGATAATGATGATGATGATGATGATGATGAAGATGAGGATGATGATGATGCCATAAATACGTTGCAACACTAACAGGCACGGACAGAATCTGTGAAAAATGTGATTTTCTTGTTAACCCCCTTTTTGGACAAACACATATGTCACATTTGAAAATGTGAAGAATAGGATCTTATTCTTCACAAGTGTGTGAAAAATGTGATCTGGGAAAATTATGGTCCTACAAAGCCGTTTATATTGTGCCTATATTATTTAGATTCTCAAAATATGTAAGTTATATATATGTCTCATGGTCAGTAGGTTTACATGTTGCAAACTGTGGCTGTTGTTGGCAGGATAGCTACTTTAAGAAATGGTAGACAAAAGCGTTTAAAGGAAGTACATCAGGATTTGTATTATTTTTAGAATTGTTCAAAAACATTATTTATGTATTTAATTGATATAAAAAAACCACACTAAATAAGCCATAAAATATCAAAAGCAATTACGCTGAACATAGAGGATCTTACATGAGTGACTGTGTATTATTGATTTTAATAAACGAGTTACATGATAGGATACGAGACTCTTGCCGAGTTTTGTTTGTTTTACCCCAAAAATGAGTGGCAAAATAATAGTTGTATACACATAAAACAAAGGTACAAAAGCAGAAATCTGGAAATCGTCGAACACGATAAATACAAAAAATATTGCAGTCTCGATTTGAATGAGGTAGTGAAAAGTGCTTGCTACCGTTCACGCCCTCTGGTCCCGGGTTGAGCAGAACTCAATATTTAAAATGCCAATAGTACATAAATTTGAGCCATCCCGAAGATGGTATGCATATGACGGTGAACATGGAACTTTCAATGAGGTGTTTTACACCATTCCATAGCCAGGGGCGTATGGTCCCAGTTTCTAACAAAACGCTTTGCCCTAAACGAGAAAACAATGGGCGAAATAAACAAAACGGAATTTAGCTGGGAGCAGAGGTAATGAAGCCTGCGTATCACAGATAACAGTCAGTTCAATTCAATTCAAATTATTTTATTCCAAGATTTTACATGTGTAAAACAGCAATAAAATATAATGCAAGTTCAACTGTAAATGGTAATCGTTATGACAAATAAAGGTGATAGTACAGCGAGAGAAAATGATGATAGTATAGAGCAGAACTGATAGTTTTCACAAAATAGTCTACAGTCAAATAAGAACTCATTGGTGTCAGAGGGGAGACAACTTAGCATGCATAGACACGTGTATATTTAATTATATATCATGCTTGTCTCCCTCCCTTTAACCAAATACAAATAATAGTAACACATTAAATATTGAATTATGGTTAATATTAAGTATTGCATTTAGGTCTATAGATGCATGCAAATCAAAATGTAACAATATACAAACAACAGTCAAAATACTAAATTAAAAAGCAGGCAACATATCTTAAGGGTGATTAAACAATATTCAGAACATATAAAGGCTGGAGAAGTGGAACCACCTATTCGAAATTAAAAGTAAGAAACCAAACATATTTGAGAATATACCACCGATATATAGAGGATCTTAAACGAGTTCCCATTCCATATAAGATTTATGAAACGAGTTATGAATTATTTTAATTTTAACGAGCCTTTTGGCGAGTTAAAATTAAAAATAATTCATAACGAGTTTCATAAATCTTATATGGAATGGGAACGAGTTTAAGATCCTTTTTATCACATAACATCGCAATCAAATTAGTAAAAATTAATTCAGATTGACATAAAACCGCCACGACGTCAGACACACTTTAGCGCCAAAACGTCATAAAATAGGTGACGTCGTAACGTCGCGTCTCACACATAACGTTGCGTATAAAAGAGTTCGTGTTTTACCTCTTTACAAAATAGCCGTTTAAGCCAACTTTTTAACAAACCAACAACAATGTTTTGTATAACGTGCATCATTTTTATAAACTGTCACAAATAATAAGTTTATGACTCAGATCTGGGTGAATTTGTAATAAATAAAATAGTTTCAGTTAATAAACTTGCGTCGTGTTGCAGGTTTAACTCAACATTTCAAAATCGTTCCAGGTTGTATTACACGTGTGTCATACAATTAATATTAAATGGGACGTTATGTGATAAATGTAAATATCGGGCTCAGCGATCTCCAAAAATCGGAATGAATAACAGTTCTGAAAAGTTAATCAGTTTGTAAAAGTAAGCACATTAGCATTTTAACAATAACGCAATATTTGAACATTTAGCAGATTATTTTTTAAAAATGTATTCCACTTTTCAGTGAGTTTTGTCTATTTTAAAGGTATTTACCCCAAAAATTGAAGGAAAAAAAAAGAACTATGAAATTCAAACATTTGCTTAAAATACGTATTTTAGGAATGTTTTTTTTCAAAGTAAAATATTGAAATGAATCCAATGATTTTTAAAAAATATATTCCAGTTTTCAGCACTTTTTGTTTAATTTTGACATATTTGTCCCAAAAATATGAAATAAGCTTTGCATCACGCAATGCTATCACGTTGGCATATGACCAATGAGGGTTGATGACATAATATTCCTCCAGTGAGGAATGAAAATGCCGAAGGGTCCGTGGGGAAAGTATGACTATATATATTGAGGATATCCTTCGCTATTATACAGTTCTGCACGTTTTCAGTAATGACTGCTGATCTGTGATATCATTTCTCTGTCATATCCTTGGCTCGAATTAAAAAAAAAAATGGATTTGTATGTATAAAATGTGTATCAGTGCAACGAAATAATTATAACAGGTGGTGAAAAAATCGTTCCTCAGCCGGGACTCGAACCCGGGGTCTCTGGTTTACCGTAACACTGAGCTTTCGAGGACATACGGCTAGGAATCGATTATTCACCCACCATTTACCTTTACCCGGTTACATACACCCCCATCAGATTGAAATTCCTCCCTGAATTTCTAGTGGAGTTAATTCCAGGCCGGCTGTCAGACTTAATTTCATACTGTTTCATGCTACAGACACGGTCCTGGCTCCCGGACGAGCCCCCAAATAAAACAGGTGGTGAAAAGTCGTGCCTCAACCGGGACTCGAATCAAGGGTCTCTGGTTTACCGTACCAGGGCTCTAACCACTAAGCTATCGAGGACATACGGTTAGAAATCACCATTTACCTGTACCCAGCTACATAATTATGCATGTTAATAGGCGTATGTATATTCCGTTTCAACTTTCAATTATAACTTGTCCCGTGTGGTTCCGGGGCAAAGAATAGGCCCACTGCAGATCCCGTTGGAGGGGTAGGCAGAGGGGTAGGCCTCAACCCCCCCCCCCCCCCCCCCTACACACACACCACCCTCCCAAATTCATGTTCATTTTATCATGTTTTGTTCATGTTCATTAAAGGTCTTCATCCTGACCCCTGCATTGTTTCAGATACCATCTAACTCAAATCACTAGAGCAGTGACATAAAAACAATAAACGTGACTCCAGCGTAAATGGAAGCAATCTTCATCTTTCATCGGTTTTTGCGCACAATATGACCTATTTATGTGTCGACGTGCCTTAAAACACCATTCATTCATTCATTCCAGCGTAAATGGAGAGTCTACAATAGAGTTTGCAGCAACTCTGCAGTTCTGCAGGTGAGAAGGTTCTAGGCCCATCTCGATGCAAATGGAGGATGAAGTTCATTCCTGTTAGGCGCATATAACCTATCATGTGTTGGTGCGCCTTAAAAACCAATTCAATTCAATTATAACTTCTGGTTTCATTTCCTTTTTACTGAGTATGTACATGGTTAAAAAGTTTACACAAAGTTGGCGATATAATAGCGCTTCCTTCAAAAAACGTGTCTGAGGTCTACGTTTTCGTCTCTTTAACATGGCTATAGATGTTTTAACCTCGTCGATGCTAATCTCACAATCTAACTGGTCCAAAATAGCCTCATAAGTCCTTGTTTTTAAATAGTTTTCCTCATTCGAATATATATCATCGAAGAAAAGAAAATCTTTAAAATGTATTAAAAAAAGTCCCCATCTGGATATTGTAAAAAAAATGATTTATATATTTTGCTTTCGCTCGACTTTTGACCTTACACTGCTTTCTGCGATTGGATATAACCAACGTTATGTGTTCATTCACCCTAATTCATTTACACGCTTTATTGACCGACTTAAAACATTTATGTAATACTTTATTTTACATAATTTGTTTCACATTCAGTTTGTTCATTGAATGATTACCATCTTGAAGTAGTATGTTCACTTGTACAATGAGACTATTATAAATTTCGCAAACATATCCTTATGATAGAAAATACTCCAACGTTCCGGCTTTCATTTGCAAAAGTATAAAGGAGAACATTTATTTAAACAAAATTCATCAAAGAAATTAAAAAAAATAATAATATCTGGAATGCATTGAAATGCATATATATATGTTGACTAAGATGTCCTTAACAATGCTAAAGGTAACAATTCCGCTAAAGGTAAAAACCGCCGCTAGAGGTAACAATATCAACGCTAAAGGTAATAACCTCCGCTAAAGGTAACATCGCTTATGCCACAGGTGCCACAGTAATTAAAAATAACCCGTTTACTCAATTTTCATTGGAACTGTAAATGTTGATAACAAGTTGTTACCTTTAGCGTCAGCCTTGTTACCTTTAGCGGAAGAGATGATTGTTACCTTTAGCGGCGGTTGTGACCTTTAGCGTTGAAATTGTTACATTTAGCGGCGGTTGTTACCTTTAGCGGAATTGTTATCTTTAGCGTTGAAAGTGTTACCTTTAACGGAAGTGTTACCTTTAGCGGCGGTTGTTACCTTTAGCGTTGAAATGTTTACCTTTAGCGTTGAAATTGTTGCCTTTAGCGGCGGTTGTTACCTTTAGCGGAATTGTTACATTTAGCGGCAGTTGTTACCATTAGCGTTGAAATTGTTACCTTTTGCGGCGGTTGTTACCTTTAGCGGAATTGTTACCTTTAGCGTTAAAAGTGTTACCAATAACGGAATTGTTACCTTTAGCGGCGGTTGTTACCTTTAGCGTTGACATTTTTACCTTTACCGTTGAAATTGTTGCCTTTAGCGGTGGTTGTTACTTTTAGCGTTGAAATTGTTACCTTTAGCGGCGGTTGTTACCTTTAGCGGAATTGTTACCTTTAGCGGCGGTTGTTACCTTTAGCGCTGAAATTGTTACCTTTAGCGGCGGTTGTTACCTTTTGCGGAATTGTTACCTTAGGTATTGTTACAATGTCGACAAAAATTATTTAAAAAATGACTTTGTCCTATTGTATATACTAATTCCTGTTGTTGTGGTATTTTTGCTGAACATTGTAACTGTATAGCATCTGACATATTACGTGGTCCCGCCTCAATTCCATTAAGCGATGGGAAAGCTTATATTAGCAGGATTTTATAACGAATATTTCGACAATAAAACACGTTTAAAAACATTTACTGAAAAAAATGCGAAAACCTGTTTCAAATTACCTGTTAAATAGTTGAATTTTACAATATGCAAACATTTTAAGACGAAATTAAGGTTTTATTTCGTACCCCAGCCAACCCCATTTTTGCTATTTGGAGAAGGGGTTGGATGGGGTATGAATGTTAATACTCGGACCACATAATGATTTTCACACCAAGAGTCTGCAGCCGGTTTCAATTTAAACCTATAATATAATGTGTAAAAATTGATAGTATAAAAATGACAAAAAGATTATTTTCTTTATTGTGTCATACGAGATTTAATATAATTCAGTAATGTATATGTTTAGAGTGCATTCGTGGCCGGATGGTAAAGACACCGAGTGTGAAACCTTCTCGCCCTTCACGGCTGCATGTTCGAATCCCACTGAGACCTAGACTTGTAAGTGAGAAAGGGTCCATTCTTATTGATGCAGGAGGTTTACAGTGCTGGTTCTACCCAGGTAAAAGTGGTTGTTCTGCCTCCACCAATAAACGCCGATTTCCATATATTAGGCTAGAGAATACAAGTTTGACCCTAAACAATACTTAATTACCTAACAAGACAAGCCGTTCCTTTTAATTGGGAAACTGTATTTACTTCATAATCGAGTATTGTGTCAGTCTGTATTCAACAATCACGGTCGCGTTATTGCCCTTCCTACGGAGTCTCTGTACTTGGACCATTGTTTGTCATAATGTCACGTAAAGAATATTTTGAAGGGAAGGTTGTACCATACAAAAGATTTATTATAGCATAACATTACATAATCATCAAATATGTTAGAGACGGCTAAGCAAGCAAAGGTTGGAATCAAGAGTTTGCTTCATGCATGCATAATTTGTCGCACTTTGTATGATAATTGGGTGAAATTATCCAACCTGATATCATTTGTTTTGTGTTTTGTCATATCACCGTTAAATAGTATTTCATGGTCATGACTTTACTTGTATATAGTAAACCTACACTTATCTAGTTTAATGTCAAGGAAATAGTCGTGTCATAAACTTGTTACGGAAACAGGATAAATCAATGGTGTGTGTGCAGAATAAGAATGTAGTTTGCAATTGTAGGAAAAAAAAGAAATAATAGACCGTGATAGATTATGATTTGTTGTCTACCGGATTTAGAAGCAGATTACTAGTGGTTCTATGTGACTTCACATCACGTGATCAGCCTTGTCGCCTGCAAGTGTCTGTAATATTTAGCAAATTCTTTGGAAATGCATTGGAAACACTTTTATGTTCTACTAATTTTGAAAGGTACGACTATTTTAATTCTCTCTATTATTTGTTTTGTGCGTCGATGATTTTAAAAAGAAAAATGCACTAAAACCTTGGTTTCTTCTAAATCAGTTTGTTGTTTTATTTAAACGTCTCTTTTGCCGGAATAGTAAAGAGCTGCGTATAAAACAGTCTCGCCTCTCACCGCTGCAGGTTCTAGGAGCTCGACTTGTCAAGTGAGAAAGTGTCGAT
Source organism: Cyrtodaria siliqua (assembly GCA_037043455.1). NCBI lineage: Eukaryota > Metazoa > Mollusca > Bivalvia > Adapedonta > Hiatellidae > Cyrtodaria > Cyrtodaria siliqua. The sequence goes on along the minus strand of JAWPHD010003903.1, from coordinate 19,016 downwards.
TATTACAGATGGTATACAGTACTGGTTTTATCCAGGAAAACTGGAGTAGTCTACATCTACCACAAAAATCTCGACCATCATATATGGCCTAACATGTGCTAAAACACCATTCAAACAAATAACATTCTCGTTTTATTCACACATAATTAAGAGAATAAAGCCGCAGACTCGGTTTTATTGAGTCTGTTCGTGTAACGTAATGTAAGAAGCAATATTTCTCACACTCCCCAGCACCGGCTTAAGCGGTATTCTACTTCAAATCCATATATATTGGACTCGTTGGTCCCAAAGTACCAGTATAAACACTACTGATTCGTAGCACGGGGAGACCTTTTACAGCCGCCACACTGCACTAAACGAGCGCTAGTGTGAAAGTTAATAAATACCGATAAGGGAAATCCTTTGCGAGCAACAATTAAGTGAATAAAACAGCAGACTCGGTTTTATTGAGTCTGTTCATGAGAAGTAATTTAAGAAGCAACACCTCTCACGTCCACTATCACCGGGTTAAGCGGTATTCTACTTCAAAGCCACCTATACTGGGCTCGTTTTACGACAAGATTTATATTTAATTATCGGTGGTACTTTTTCATTTTATTTTTTTTGTTTTCTTACTTAATTTTCGATTAAGTGGTTCCACTACTCTAGCCGATTAAAGGCTCTGGGTATTGTTTAACCACTTATAGGATATGTTGTCCGCTTTTTAATTTAGTCTTTTGACTGTTACTTGTGATATGCAGGCTTCATAACCGCTGCTCCCAACTAAATTCCATTATGTTTATTTCGCTCTTCGGGGCATTTAATTTTATTAGATACTGGGACCATACGCCGTACGACACTCCATGTCCACCGCCATTTGCATGCCATCTTCGGGATGGTTTAAATTTTTGTACTATTGATTTTATGAATATTGAGTTCTGATCAACCCGGGGCTAGAAGGCGTGAGCGGTAGCTAGCATATTTCACTACCGCTCATGAACAGTCTCAATCAAACCGAGACTGCAATATTTCGTATGTGTGGTTTTCGGCCATTTCCAAAGGTCCATTATCATACTTTTTTTAAAAAAAACATCACACGATATCGTCCTTTTGTGGATTTAGGTAGACATCATCATAGGGTCCACAATCTGTCCTGTCATCGCACAATCAAAGAGGAAAGCATAGTGGCGAACTGTAAATGGGTCAACCACCCATGCTGTACGTTGCAACATGGTAGGATCATAACCTCTTTTGATAAAAATGTTAATAAGTTTAATAAAGATTGTATGAAAGTGACCAAGGATCTAACGAAGTTTGCAAATCACATCACCATAGAAGTCAGGTTGTGATAGTCGCAGAAGTGTTAAGTTCATATGAGTAAAATAAAACTGTATTATGACGTTTCTATATATTAAATATTCAACTTACAACATTATTTCGATGATTCTTAAAGTATTCCATATACTTATACACGTCTAATTTAACTGTACAATGCATTCACCGCCCACAATTGGCGGCAGCTATACAAAAACATTTTGCGCGCCCTGTTGCTATCGATGTATTTTGCATGCACACTTCATGAACAGTCTCAATCAAATCGAGACTGCAATATTTCGTATTTATTATGCAGATATGCACTTCTCTGCCTAATAAAGGGGTGACCTAATGCATTCTGCTTTATTAGGCACTGACCAATAAAGCAAACCAATGCGGAATCCCTCGGCGCTTATTGTACATAACGTTATCTGACGTCAAAACACAAACAAAACAAAAACAAAACATGGCGGCGTCCTCGTTCCAGAGGGTCACTCTCATAATCTTCTCTAGTCTATATAGCCACTTATTTATGCGAATTCAATCTGCATTTATAACGCAATTAACGCCAAATTGTATTACCGTTTGTTTACTTATATGTAATCAGTTATAATGTCTAATTAAAGGTATACAACGCAATCTTGATTTTTTTAAAATTCGCCGTGTCCCGCTAGATTTTCTGCATACGTTGCATTTTTTTTAATCAATAATATTATTATTAAAACAGGTCAAGACAAATTGTTTTTGCGTATTACTAATTGTTGATTATATTGCACTAATATATATTTAAACCTATAGTAGAATAACGAGGAAAATTTGAAAACTTTGTTTTTATACTGTTATGAAAGAGATTTTATGTTGATTTTATAACCTGCTAGCCAGAGAGACATACCCATTATCTCATTTTTTATTGATGCGTTTAGTGATACATCTCGGTATCTGGATGACATACTCAATATTGATACCCCCGTGTGGTTGCGGGGGGCCCCGTTTGGTCACGGGGCAAAGAATAGGGCCACTGCAGATCCCTTTGGAGGGGTAGGCAGAGGGGTAGAATCCCCCCACATTCATGTTCATTTTATTATTTTTTGTTCATGTTCATTAAAGGTCTTCATCATGATCCCTGCATTGTTTCGGGGGCCATCTCGCTCGCATCGAAAGAGCAGTGGCAGAAAAACAATAACGTGGCACCAGCGTAAATGGAGTTTCTACGATAGAATTTGCAGCAACACTGCAGTTCAGGGTGAGAAGGTTCTAGGCCCATTTTCCATATTTTATCTCGATGTACATGGAAGATGAGCCTGGCATGTTCATGCCTGCTAGGCGCCATATAACCTTTTCATGTGTCGGTGCGCCTTAAAACCCCAATTCAATTCAATATTGATAATCCGTTCTTTGCTCATATGGTCACAAATATTTATCTACCATAGATAGTTCACGATGAATAAAGCCAACAGTTCGGATTCCATAGCATCCCTCGATTTCAAATGATTACATACATATAGACTAAAATCAATAATAAGATAGATGACTAACTTTGACATCGTTAACTATCCACATTTAGATCGGGACGTACCTCGTGCTACATTATACGGGGTTTATATCTCCCAGCTGATTCGTTTTTCTAGGTCATGTAACGATGTTAAGGATTTAAATTATCGAAATCAAGTTATTACGAGTAAACTTCTTCAGCAAGGTTTTTGTTATCATAAACTACTAGATCTTTTTCAATGTTCTGTCGCTGCAACAAAAACTCCTGACCACTTTAAAAAAAAAATCAAGGTAATTCGTCAGAAAAGAAAACGACCCTTTAGTAGTACAGCGCACATTTTACAGCGCACTTCATGTTCGGTGATTGACATCTCTACAGTCAGTCATTACGCTTCACCTTTCTCTTGTGCAATGACCGGAAAACTTCGTGGGACTCCATGACTGCACCTTCTGTAACCCTGAAAGGGGAGGTTGGTGCGTGAACCTTTATCCGTCAGGTTTTCTGGTCGTACCTTAGATTGGTTTTCTCTTGGGTTGCAACTGTTATGGTAGTTCAGTAAAATTCTGGATACATCCCGAGGTGTTTCTAATTATGTTGATGGAGTGTACTTTTATTTACACTGTATTGTCAATTTGAGCGCTGGAGACATCATAATAGCGAGGTTGTGTACACTTAAAAACGATTTAAGCTAACCGGTGGACCATATTTCCCACTGACCGTTCCAAGTCGGCAACTTTGTCTTCACCACTCTTTCTGTTGTTTAATGTCTTTTTTATTGTATAGTTGGTTTGCTCTTTGTGGTACAGTGCGGAACTATGCCATTTCGTTTGGGTGCTGTGATTTCTATAGGACTATTTTCAAATTTTTATCTGTAAGCAATATAAATATGCCGGTTAATCATCTTCAATGATATATGTTTTTACAATATCAGTTTTAAAATTGAAAAAGCGCATGCATATTAACAACTACTGTTACGGGTAAAAGGTAACAAGAAAGGAAGTAAAACCAGCAACAACTATGTTTTAAAGTGTAATCAACAAATTTATTCAAATACTGCAATGAAAAATATTCACTTACAGAAAATACATAAAATGGATCCAGTATTTTTTTAAAATTCAATAAACGAATAAAGTCCAAATAATATAGGCAAGTGTCCCTTTAATCAAAATTGTCAAGTGTCCCTTTAATCCAATTTCACTTCAAGTCTATCCTTGTTTATCATTTTATTAATTTACCATAGTCCAAATAATCCACGGTCACTTTTATTATAGATCACAATAATGTTATCCTCTCACAATATATGTTTAATTCACATCATCTAATATTTTCACTTTATACTGATGTAAATTCAAATTATGACCCAGATACTCAATTCTAAATACTGAATACTAAAACCAAATAACAACCTCAAATGGCTGTATTTACACTGCCATAGAATGGCATAGAACATAATTTATAGAATATTCCAGTAAGATAAACACGTTATTTACCTTGAATGAGTCATATGATGTATCACATGATGTAATGATGTAAACAATAATATAGACATTACTAGAATATGATATAAACACTAGTTGTGAATCAAAACAGTCTGGTCTAAAATCGATAGTATACAACCCAACTATTTATACATGTTTTATTAATAGAAACAACTTGACAGCTATATATCATGAGGGTAACACTACAATGAACAATATAAGCATACATATACTGATATTGATGTAAGTAATAAGTAAGTACATGTCCAACTACATACTGATATTACAGTTCATTTAAACAGACGCATAAATACTGCTATAAGACAATCATAACCAATAAAATTTAGTTAAAAATACAAGCAATCTTGAGAAATATGTTTGGATTGTCAAAGGTCATATAATACTTAAGACAAGTTCAGAATGTTTTGATAGTATTGCAAAAACACGAAATTTGAAACTAAATTTGAATTGAAATTAAATTTATATTTTAAAAGTAGTACAAAAATCGAACAGATCTGTTTTTTATCAACCTTATATATTATAAACGAATATACCGAGTTGGAGTTGTCATACAATAAATTGTTCGGGTCTTTTAAATGTATCTTTGTATCATTGTTTGTAAGATTATTTACCAATCTCATTGAAACATATCACTAAACACTACAATTCGGGTACATTGCGTACGTATATATGTTGTCAAATAGTTTGAATGCATCCAGTGTGTCGTTTAACCCACTGAACGAATAAATCCTTGATTTTCCTGCTTGGCTTACATTAGTAATTCATGTTAAACAGCACTTTCATTTGGCATACCATATTACCTCCACCATTCCAAACAGACTAATATGTGTTCTAGAGTCAAGCACAGTTAATAGATAGATTTTCGCCTAAAACACATTTTGAACGCATCAGTTCTTCATTTGTCCAAGTAAAAATTGATCCCTATAGAAATATAATATGTCGCTGTGGTTAAGAGCTCATAGCCAACATTTTGCCGTTTCGATACGTTTCCTTGTGTTCCTGAGCAAGCCAAGTACACGTACTGCTTCGTCACTTACTGCTTCGTCACTTACTTCTTTGCTTCGTCACTTACTGCTTCGCCACTTAATACTTCGTCACTTACTGCTTCGCCACTTACTTCTTCGTCACTTACTGCTTCGCCACTTACTGCTTCGTTTGTCGAAAGGGGACATGAACCGATAAGTGGTATGTCAATGAGTGTAAATTAATGTAAAAGTGTAGGGTACTCCCGGACTTGTCAACACTGTGTAATACACTAGACTGTAACCAAACCCTAATAATATTTGAAGGTTATGTAATACTATACTTTAACCAAACCCTAATAATATTTGAAGGTTATGTAATACTATACTGTAACCAAACCCTAATAATATTTGAAGGTTATGTAATACTATACTGTAACCAAATCCCAATAATATTTAATTAACATCTAGCAGTTAATTAACACCTAGCAGTTATCGAGAGAACTTGTTCTCCTCCTACACTATCACCTAGATACAGACATTCCACTTCAAAGAGCCAAAGATCGTGAAATATCATCTTATTCAATGTAGATTCGTAGGTTAAGTGTTTTAAAGCATGCTAAACACACAAACAAGAAAACGATAACACAAAGAAAGATAAAAATATCGGACAGGGAAAGCAGCATTCAAGGACGACAGTCAACCACAAAACACAAAAACAAACACGCAAACAGACAAACGAGAAGGCAAAAGTAATAGAAAATGCAAACGACTCACAAACACAAACGGGTTGACAATAGGGCTACCGCCTTGGAACTGTCAGTGGCAACAAAGGCCACTGGGGGTTTAAACCGGTTCTAGGGTCACCAAACCTCACACTTACCCTAGTGTCACCCCATTAAAACAGGACAGTGTAAATAAAGAAATCCCCGCCATGATCTAATCTCTAACCAACAAGGCAGCATCAATAGGCAATATAAGTAAAACACAAATATGCTCGTGTAAATACAATACAAAAAAAAAACAATAGCCAAAAAGCCACAATGAAGGTACTCAATGACTTGGCAGAAGCCAGAGCAACAAGAGCATAAACCATTAAGGGCACGACAGGAAAGATCTACTTATGTTATATGTCAATACAAAGTACGTTGTGTTTACATGCACCACGTTTAAGTTGTTGTTTTAATTTAAATTCTCGAACGACATTCTTTATCCATAAATCGGTAGGGTAGAATTATTTTCACTGACTTCATTTCATTGGAGGATGGCATTGATATACATTTCATATTTCCTTCAAGCATATTTACAGAATAAACATTCTCTAAAAGAAAAAAGATGCGTTCGCGACAAAACACAATTGACAGATGTATTTGCACACCTGTTAAATATTCGGAATGCATATGTACTTGGAGAAAACTGGGCATAAGCCGATTTTAAAACTGCCCTTTTGAACTTAAATGCCGGAATTATATTGGTCAGACAAGGACGGTTGCTCTTGTGTTTTGGACCCTGATAGTTTGTCGTGTGCGTTATGATCCATGATAGTTGCAATGTTTAGGGAAATGTTGGTTTGGCTTATTTCATACTGTTTTGTCGCTTTATGAAAAAAGTGAATTATAGAAACTTGTTCATACCATTTGTATTACATCATGAATTTTCGCATTTGCGTTAGACTTTTACTTTTGCGTTAGAAGGGACTTAACTCAAATAAGCTGTTTACTTTAGGTACTTGAATAATTATTCGTCGTAATGTAATTGGACATCACATATACATTTTGCATGAAACATTTCTTCATTGTGTTTTGCATATTTAAGTACTACATACAAAATAGAGAAAATAAATAACTTCAATGTACAGCGTATATGACTGGTATAGCAACGTTAACACACCTGCAAACATTGCACAAAGCAGCTTGCTTACCAAACAATTCAAAACAAATCAAATACATTTTCTGTGAGCATTTATTTACAGGGTTTGTTTGATACAATTTTTTTGGGACAAAATACTGAAAGTAGGTATAAAAGTCGGGCAGAAAATCTGTCCAAACGCAATGTCATCGTAGGGTCCGCACTGTACCACAAACAAGGAGCAAAATTTAATTAATTATACAATGAAAAAGACAAAATACAGGCCACAAACATCGGGCTTGATGATTCCAAAGGACCAGTAAGTAATTGTAGTCGGGCGACTTTTTACGGCCGCCACACAACACTAAACAAACGCATATGCATGTATGAAAGTTAACTGCGGACTGGTTCTCAGAATAAATCATATGTGATTGACTCTAGCAATATCACATATGTTATAGAGAAAAGAGTATGGTAATGGACCTTTGGAAACGGCCGAAAACGACACATACGAAATAGTGCAGTCTCGGTTTGATTGAGACTGTTCATGAGCGGTAGTGAAATATACTAGCTACCGCTCATGCCCTCTAGCCCCGGGTAGAGCAGAACTCAATATTAATAAAATCAATAGTGCACAATTTTAACCATCCCGAAGATGGCATGCATATGGCGGTGGACATGGAGTATATTTCTTCCCCATGTCGTACGGCGTATGGTCCCAGTATCTAATAAAATTAAATGCCCCGAAGAGCGAAATACACATAACGGAATTTAGTTGGGAGCAGCGGTTATAAAGCCTGCATATCACAAGTAACAGTCAAAAGACTAAATTAAAAAGCAGACAACATATCCTATAAGTGGTTAAACAATACCCAGAGCCTTTAATCGGCCGGAGTAGTGGAACCACTAAATCGAAAATTAAGTAAGAAAACAAAAAGAAAGAAAAAAGTACCACCGATAATTAAATATAAGAAGCCTGTATGTTAAAAAAGTATGGGAGTGGACCTTTGGAAACGGCCGAACACGATACGTACGAAATATTGCAGTCTCGGTTTGATTGAGACTGTTCATGAACGGTAGTGAAATATGCTTGCTACCGCTCACGCCCCAAGTCCCGGGTTGAGCAGAACTTAATATGCATAAACTCAGTAGAACACAGTTTTAACCATCCCGACGATGGCATGCGTCTGGCGGTGGACATAGCGACCTTTATATTTATTACACACCCCATGTCTACTGGCGGTGGACATAGCGACCTTTATATGTATTACACACCCCATGTCTACTGGCGGTGGACATAGCGACCTATATATTTATTACACACCCCATGTCTACTGGCGGTGGACATAGCGACCTTTATACTTATTACACACCCCATGTCTAGCGGTGGTGGACATAGCGACCTATATATTTATTACACACCCCATGTCTAGCGGCGTAATCAAGCAAGTTTCACAGAGAAGTTTGTGTATATGTTTAATATCATTTAATAATAACTACGTAAATTATTTTCTTAGACAGTAATGTAATAGAACAACGGCTTAAATAAATAGTTTATTGTATGCTTACATAACTTGTCGCACTTTGTATGACAACTGGATGAAATTCTTAACATTTTATCATATGTTTTGTATTTTTCATATCAGCGTTGAATTGTATTTCATGGTCATGATTTTTCTATATATACAGTAAACTTACTCTGACCGAGCTTAGTGTCCATAACCTTGTGTTGGTTATTCAACAGATAAATGAATAGTTTGTGCAGAATAAAAATGTGTTTTGCCTTTCGTATGTAGGAAAGAGAAAATAATAGACTGTGAAAAATTATGAATCGTTGTATACCGGATTTAGACGCGGACTATGTGTGGTTCTGTGTGACGTCACATCACGTGATCAGCGTAGTCTAAAGTCTGTAATATTTGGGAAATTGTTTGAAAATGCATTGGAAAAACTGGAAACACTTGTATGTTCTACTAATGTTAAAAGGTACGACTATTTTTAATTGTCTCTATTATTTGTTTTATTTGTCGATGTTTCTAAAAAAACAAATGCACTAAAACCTTGGATGTTTCTAAATCTTGTTGTTGCTTTTCTACTGTTTCTCTTATTAGTGTGTGTGTGTGTGTGTGTGTGTGTGTGTGTGTGCTTGCTTGTGTGTGTATGATTGTGTTTGTGTGCGTGTGCGTGTGTGTGTGTGATTTTAAGATGTATAGTCCTTCTGTTTAGGTATGAGAATCTATCAATGCATGGTACAATCGAGGTTGGACTCTTGTATGTGCGCGCGTGTGTAGTGTTTGTTGTATGGCACTTTTTTTTTTTCGGACTGATCAGGTGGGAAATTCTCTGTCAGTAATTAATTAATTCGTTAAGACTGTAATAGAACGCTGGATTCCTGAATTAATTACTCTCTTGCAACTGTCTGATATTACAGGAGGGGAATCGGAGAAGCCCCATTTCTTGTTTGTGTATGTTGATGCATTTGATTGTCGGGCACATTGTTTCTGACTTAAATATTGCAATACCGAGACGTCAATGAGCTGTTAAATACAGAATGTTTTAATCAAGCGATATCATTTTAAACATATTTTAATAGATTCCAACGTTTTAAATATACATTGTATAAAATATATTAAAGAATTAGTACAAAAGCAAATTGATTACAAACTTCTAGACAATGTTGAAACCTAATATAGTTTAAGTTTGTACAATCAGTTTTTAATGGAATATAAAAACTATTTTAGATGTGCCTTCAAATAATTCTAGTTTTAGTTTAGAATAGTTTAAACAAAACACAGTAGTTCATAGAATGTTAAATGTGCATACACACTTCAGCTCCTAGTCTATGTAGCTTCTATGTATGCGCATTCATTCTGCGTTTATAACAAAATTAGCTCAGGGTAGTATAACAATTTCCTTATTTTTTTTTTATCCGATTTTAAGTCAGTTTAATACTGAATTACGCCAACCTGTGATAACGTTTTCAATGTGGTGGTGTTTCCCTTAACTATTCTCTTTTACACAATTGCATATATTTGCAGTTAAATATGGACATGTTGTAAATGGCTCAAGTATTAAATATTTGCACACAATACATCAAATAAATACTGAGGTGCTCTCAAAAATTCGTCAATTCACGTTTAAGTATTAAATATTGATCCGCGGTGATGATTATCTTACAGCGGTTTATAAATATCGCCAACACGTTAGATTAATGACACGTTCAAATGTTTTGCAATTAGGCTGCGAGGGAAACGTTCTCTCAATGGCCAGTTACTCAATTGTGGCGCTCCTGGAAAGTCTCTCACCTTCGTGCTGTAGTTGTGTTTAGGTTAGGGTGTTGTTATCATAAGATTTCTCCTTTCATACTGTTTTATATATCACAGAAGTGTTGCCTGTGTAGTATGGCGGCGCTTGCAATCAGAACTGTTATTCATTCCGATTTTTGGAGATCGCTGAGACCGATATTTACAGATATCGGTGATACATTCTCAATACTTTTGGTTTCTTACTTGAAGTTCTAATAGGTGGTTCCACTACTCCAGCCTATATAGGTTCTGAGTATTGTTTTATCATCCTTATGATATGTTGCCTGCTTTTTTAATTTATTATTTTGACTGTTACCTGTGATACGCGGCTTCATAACCTCCGCTGCCTGCTAAATTCCATTTTGTTTATTTCGCTCATTGTTTTCACGTTTAGGGCAAAGTATTTTTTTAGAAACTGGGACTATACGCCAATGGCCATGGAATGGTGTGAAAACACCTCATTGAAGGTTTCATATGCATACCATCTTCGGCATTGCTCAAACTAGCACTTTTCACACCGTTCATGAACAGTCTCAATCAAACCGAGACTGCAGTAATTTTTTTTTGTATTTTTTTTTGTGTGTGTTTTTGTATTTATCGTGTTGGACGATTTCCAGATTTCTCCTTTCATACTTGTTTATATGTGAGTCTTCTTAGTGTCTATAAATAAACAAAATCAAGAAACACCATATTCAGTTATAAAGATGAATGAAATGCGAATGCTTTATCATACAAAGTGGGACAAGTTAAGTATTCATACAATAATATCTTTATTTAAACAACAAAGCGTTGTCCTATTACATAGCTGTCTAAGAAAATAGTTTAAGTTTTATTGACGGCTTATTATTAAATTATAGTAAACATATACACAAACTTCTTGCTTGAATAGCACAAACTTCTCTGTGAAAACTTGCTTGAATAACATACAGGCGTCTCTATTACATATTTGATAATGTAGAGTCAATCACTTTATTATTTATTCTGAGAACCAGTTGGCAGTTAAAGAAACTAACCACCCAAATAACGGCAAAATTACAACTATAAAACCGTTTATTAAACTCTGTCCATGTGTTCAGATCACATAATAATATCTATGTGCCGATTAAAAATATAGTTTTATTGACGGCTTATTTAAATACCCGTGATTGAATATGCGTAACATGAATTATGAGTTGGTAACTCTTAATTTGATGCTCCAGTTTGTGTTTGTTCTTGCTTGGAAAAGCCGTTTATATTGTGTCTATAGAAATAAGTATAAAAGTCGAACAGGAAATGCAGCTTTCACAGAACACTGTAAACCATAAAAACATTCTTAACGACAAACATGAATGGCAATAGTAATAAAGAATAAAGGCATTTAACATCACAAACATAAAAGGGTTGACAATAGAGCTACCGCCTTGAAACATTAACTAAATTGTCCAGGTATAAAATGGACCATAAGTGTGTCAAAATAAAAGCATGAGTTGTAGAAGAAATATAAAAAGATCGGACAGGGAAAGTAACATTCAAGGAGGACAGTCAGCCACAAAACACAGAAACAAACAGCTGGCTCTACGATGTTGTCTAATGATGCCGAATACATGTGTGAAATTTCAATACATTATGCGCAGCAGTTTCTGAGATACAAGCTTGCATACAAAACTTTATCAATACAACATAAACAACTGTATCTAACCTGTTCTAAGTCTAAACGGGGCCATAACTTTGTCAAATCAAAAGCATGGGTTATAGAACCTGCCTCTGTGGTGCTGTTTAATGATTCCTAATACATATAAAGTTTTAAATCATTATGTGAGGAAGTTTCCGAAATGCAAGCTAATACAAAATGTGTACCAGGGAACTCATACCACGACGAACGACACCACGACGAACGACGCAGACAAGTAAACGACGCAGACAATGTAAACGACACGTTCAGTGCAAACGACACAGACAATACAAACGACGCAGACAACTGTTACATCTATTGCGAAACAAGTTCTTGCAAATTATATTAATTACTCTCGGTGGCTTCCTGGCTAGAACCAGTACTAACCTATGTGGATTTACAATTAATAATCTTGCTCAAGGATAAATAACATGGTCATGACGAGGATTGAACCCACAACATTTTCGAGCTGGATGCTGACGCTCTAACCACTGGACCACGCACTCCACAATATCGGGATAAGCGTTCATATTTACATTATCTACAGGTTTAAACTAGTTTATGCTGTGATGTGCCCTATAAATTGTGAATTGTTGTTAAACGGCAAATCAATACACATTCATCAGACAATTTTGAGAGATGTGAACAAATCATAGTTATACGGAAACCACTCGTTTTACGTCGGACAGACGTTGAGGGCTGACGGAATTTCCTTGCTGAAGGACATACTGGGGTTAATCAATGGCGCCAGTGAGACTCAAATTTGTGATCTCGAATTCACTGTAGAACTATAAATATTGATGCTAAACTATTTCGTATCTATTTTATTTAATTGCAGCTAATATTTAAATTGTGAAATCAAAACACAAATGATATAATATGATTTCATATAAATAAGGATATCAATAAGTTATTATGCATTTCGTATATTGGACAAACCTAGTAGGCTGGTAAATAATTTAATTTCCTAATATTGTTTATATTATCCGAAATTATGTTGTATATGTACGCGGGTGCTTCAAAAAGTTCTGTCACTAGGCATATATCCTTTGAACTGGATATTACACTGAGATAAAGTAGTGTATTTATAGTACTACTGGATTCGCTCTCTTAGATTCCACAACAAAAATGAAAAATGTCCGGTTATTTATACCCCTGAATTACCTCCCCCTACCACACCTTTTGGATACTGGTATCTCTGAAAATGTACTTGTTACAAAACGTTGTAAAAAATTATTTGAATAATTCTATGCTTTTAAATTTTCTTGTACGCCATCTGTTGTTATTCGCCCATAATCCATGAAAATGATTGTCGAGAATTCGGAAAGGTCTTGCTGCAAATCAGGTATCAGTGAATGCATATCCCTTAATTTTAGCAGAAATAACGCTGATTTTCTGCATTTTGTTTACGGAAATGTTATAATATCTCTTATATGTCGTAATTATTCTCGTAGTATTAATATGTTTTCATATTTTTTTACAAATCCTAATCCTTCAGTATTTAAATTTCATATTCAATACATTATTGTAGAATTTTGTACAATGTTTAGTGAAAATATTGATCATCCAAAAACGCTCTTTCAGGAGACTGCCCTTCCATTTAATGTCCATTTATCATTAAATTAATTTTACACGTTAGCTTAAAATGTTAATTTCTAAGACAATGCCTTTTTATCTACCATGCTTAAATTCAGATTTTTGTAATGCACAGATATAACTGGTAATGTATGAGACATTTCAAAGGTCTTCGACAAGTACTTAAAGAGAAACAGGCATTTAAAAAAGTAACAATTAACATACCTGAAAAAACTCAGGACAAAAATGCCTCAGTATGTATAAGTGATGTGTATTAAATGTTCCATAACTTTCGTCACACAAAAGATACAGCATTCATTTTACCATCAATGGAATGGTATTGAAACTCTCGTTCATTTGGTATCAAACATCAACACTCACAACGAGCACATACTTGTTAAAACGCGTTAGTGACAGAACTTATTGAATGACCCTCGTACTAGTTTGAAACTAATGTAGTAGCACTCAGCTGAAGAATGTATGCAATAACTTAGTTGTGGAAGCCCGTAGTTGAGGCATATAAGTTAATCACTGTGGTATTCATGCCTGGTGTTATCGAAAAGAGTTCCTAAATATATAATCCCTAACTTTTGTTGTGATAAAAGGCATTTTTGAGTAGTTAAGGCCTGTTTTCCTTGCTGAAATGACTTTTTTGACTTGTTTGTGAGAACTAAGAGAACTAAGGTGCCAAATGAATGCAGTTTGTTCACGGTGTCAACAAAGATACGAATTTTATTTTCTTATATACCTCTACTATTCTGAGCAGTTTTCTGGAGAGGAAGGTCTCATGATTAAGAATATGTAAGTGAATCTTAGTCTGAACATTTTGAAAAATGGCTAACTAGAAAGCTTGGAAAATATTATACAGGACTCAATGAGAGTCAATACTTCCAGTACACATTGAGCAAGCTTTATGGTCAAACGGTAAAACGCTCGATTCTCTTGCAATGTGTCGCGCGTTCAAACGGACAGATGATCCGTTTACAATAGAAACCTGTTGTCACTTTAAAAATAACTACAACTCCTGCAATCGACACAGTTCACAGTACTACGAAGATTGAGCAAATGAAAAAACTAGAAGTAATCACTGTTGAGAGTAGTTCAATCTGTTAATCATATAGTAATTTAGTTTTACAGCAGGGCGTGGATCCAGTTATGTTCAATACATACAATTTATTTGGTCATGCATATCAGATATAACTATTCACTCAAACACGATAAGCATTCTGGGTGACCTGTCTTACATCAAATTAAATCAGTTTTCTTTTCAGAGTGGACTCTTTATTTGCTTCGTTTACTTGCCGTAGGAGAAAATATTACACCTTGTAATATTTCTAATCGTGTTTTGACACTTCAGAACTTCTAGTGAGGTTTAATTACACTAAATCTTAATTACACTAAATCAGCCGGATGTGCTCGCCTGGTGCTGTCGAAAGTAGTTCTGTATTAAAGAGTGCTGATCTTTTTTTTCTTTAAAACATTTTCAGGTCAAGTTCCTGTTATTTTTTGGCTGTAACTATATTCTGGACACGTTCTGATATTTGAAAAGGAGCTCACCATGTTTTTGACAGTTTTTTATATAAATTTCAGAAGTGAAAGTAGACAGGGTACGAAATTGCAAGGGGTAAAAAATAGCTTTGACCTTTGACCCGGTGTTAGTATACAGCTTAAGAAATGTTTCTTAGAAGGTATTAAACCCCCTATTTCCTTGTTGATGTTTAATAGCAGACATGTTTATTTACATTATAAAGTAAGTTTCTCAGAATTATAATCCGGTTTGTGTTTTTAACAGGTTTTCAACATGCTAACTTTACTTTGGAAGGGGCATGGAGACTCATTTACGCTATTATAACCTTGATTCAAATTACAGTTTTGTATTGCTAATCGACCAGCAATGACCGTTAATTGACGAAATGGCCAAGTCGACCGGCAATGACCGTTAATTGACAAAATGGCCACTATCCTTTTTTTAGATATATAGATAGATATCTTTATTTCCAATTTCCAATAGGCTTAAAAGCCTGTGAGGATACAACATACAATTTCACACAGCATGGCAACAGCGTAGGTATTACAAATAAAATACGACTCCTTTTTGCATTATTTACTAACTTGTTGACACGTTCACGTTGATAAAATGATACGTATGATATAAATGTATATACATGGAGTAAAGAGTAAAATAAATGTTGTAGAAAAGCTTATGTTATTTCAATTCGTTTCACCATAAGCCGAGATTGTGTACTTAAGTACGTGCCCTGTAATGTTACGTTTGCTCTTCTATAAACTTGTCTTCATTCAACAACGGATATCTATGTCATTGTTTATTTTAAAGTCTATGGTAGACACACTAAAGTAGTCAGCAGTTGAATTGCAACCATTGATAACCATTAAAAATCCGTGGTGGATTAATAGGCATGTATATCTGTACTAATATTCACATTATATGATATATGTTTATCATACGGATAACAAGCTGTTTTATTTGACTCATGCGAATTTAATATTTATAGTTGGACATTTACTTTTTCTATTACCTACACTGTTGCCGTGCTTTGTGAAATGGTATGTTGTTTCCTCACGGGCTTTTATGTCTATTGGAAATTGGAAATAAAGATATCTATCTAACATACATTCCAGCGACATGGTGGATTATATGAATATATGATTGAAATAAAGTTTTATATTAAATACTCTGCAACACAAGAACGTTAGACCTTATAAATATTACAGAACTATACTATTGTCGTCAATTTCAGAATCGCTATATATTTTCAATTATAGTATTATTATACTAACGATTCCCCGTTTATTTTATTTATATTGCATCTGTACCGCGTAGCGCAGGCCTTCATGCAGAAGGGGTGTCCATTGATGATTTCGCAATACTGTTGTAAATGATAAAATCAAAGTACTGACAGTAGCGAGTAGGTTGGTCGAAGATGATTTACTGTATAGATACTTTGTCATGTTGAAAGGGAGCGAAAGAAGCAGAATGCGTTGCATTTGTTTTGTTATATATTTACTGAAACAAAGTTATGCGATTTATGTGAAGATGCAAATTGTCTAACCGCGATCGTCGTTACTGTTAGCTCCTCTTCCTCATTCGTAAATGGGGAATACATTAACAATCTATTTTAATTGTTTGGTACTCGGCTTTACATTAGTTATACCGTACAAGAAAAATTGATGCACAGCATCAGATCGCCGCTGAAAATGTTGCATTTAAAAGAATAAACCAAACAGTACGTCAGAGAAACGGGAGAATGCAGCAAATAATTATGGTAATGCACATTACAGGCCTGCCAAATCTGTTTAACACAAAATCCTGAGATTTATAAATTTCAAGAAGAAATTTATTAAAACCGTTTTCATACTCAAAACAAACATATTCTCCATCCATGTACAGACGATTACGCCGTAATAATAATAGTAATACTAATAATAACAACATCAATATATTTGTAGACGAATACATATTTGATTACAAATCAGTCTAACATACGGTCCTCAAACAAAATACAAAAGTCTATACAATAAATGAAATGTCTCGATAATTTCTGACTTTTTCTAATATGATTGTCTATGTGCTGAAACTAATTAAAAGTATCTGAGAATGTACCACCAATATACATATATAAATATCGGCCTCAGCGATTAGATCTCCAAATATCAGAACAAATAACAGTTCTGATTGCAAGCACATATAAAAGAGTATGGAAGGATACATTTGGAAATCGCCGAACACGATAAATGCAAAATATGTTACAGTCTCGGTTTGATTGTTCATGAACGACTAATAAAACTGAGTCTGCTACTATACTCTCTTGTTTGTGGTCGTTGATTCCAAGGGATCCCGTTTTTAGTAAGTTTTGTTTTATTATTTTGATTGGATGTACAATTTAATGTTACTCCAGGGGTTTTACACTAATTTATGGAATTAAGTGCATCTCTCATTCTCATACCACTGTCTTCACCATCCACTGCTGTGTAGTTAATCAATTCTGAAAGTTAATAACATTGTTATATATCGTGCAAAGATTTGAAAGAATAGTGACTATTTAATAATAGTATTAAATATGTAATAAATAATACTGTCATCTTGAGTACAATACCGTGTATTAGGTTATTACAAGTAAACTTTTTCAGCAAGGTTTTCGTTATCACAAACTACGTAGATCTTTCTTGAAATTCTACCGCCGCAACGAGGGCCTGCTGGTAAAGTACAACACCAACCTTAAAACACTTCTGCGACTAGGCATATCACAACCCTCATTTTATAGAGATGTGGTCTATAAACTTTGAAATATAAAGGGGTCTGACGGGTTTCCTGACCGCTTTACAAATTTAATCAGAAAAGGATATAAACCTTTGGTTTTACGGCGCACTGCATGTTTAGTGATTGACCCCTCTACCGTCAGTCATTACACTTCACTTTTCACTTGTGCGATGACTGGACTACCTCTTGGGACTCAATGATTGTACCTACTGAAACCCCAACTAAGGCAGGTGGGTGCATGAGCTTTCGTCCCTCGAGTTTTCTGGTCGAGATTGGTTTTCTCTTTAGCTGCAACTACTCTGGTTGTTCAGTACGATTCTGGATACATCCTGAGATGTTTATTATTTGTTTATATGTGTTTCTTTAGTTAGTTTCTCTGGATGTGAACTTTATTATTTGAGAATTCCTTTTGATGGGATATAGTTTTGTTTACACTGTCTTGTCTATTTGGGCGCTGAAGACAGGATAATAGCGAGGATTGTGCGCATATAAAATCAATTCAAGCTAACCAGTAGTCCCAAGTCGGTAAACCTGTCTTCACCACTCTTTCTGTTGTTTTTTGTCTCCTTCATTGTATTTTCAAGTCCTTGTTTGCAGTACAGTGCGGACCTACGATGCCATTGCGTTCGGACGCTGTGGTTTCTATAGGACCCTACATCTCATTTTTACACTCTATTAGATTTACCAAAATAGTCAAACTGTAAACATAAAGGTTACATCAACTCCTAGGCACATTAAACAAACCTCCATGTCTTCTTTACAGTAACCTAAGTTTAAAATACTGAAACTTTAAGAACAAAAAGAACTGACCATTTCAGGCCTTGGACAAAAGAAAACTGGACAAATGAAATTTGCTAAACATAATTAGGTCATGTGACCAAACTTCCAGTTAAAGACAACTCAGCAATAACATGCAGTTAAAGGGAAGCAACTCGTACAAACCACTTTCCAAACAACTTTAGAGTTAACCTTAATCATTAACTTCACGTTAAATAACACTTTCATTCGGCATACCATATTCCCTCCACCAGTCCAAACAGGACAGCATTTGTTCTAGAGTCAAGCACCTTTAAAGGGTCTCGATAGATTTTCGACTCGACTAAAAGAAATAT